>CM034155.1:507413332-507838561 GCA_019776745.2 Taxus chinensis
TATTTTTTAGATTGGTGGAGGAGGATGAGGAAGCAATGAGCAGACCATCTCAAGCTCAAGAAGGATGCACATTCATTCTTTATTTTTTTGTTTTATTTTCACCATCCTATAGGGTTATAATATGGTTATTTATTTTTCTTTTCATTAATGTAGCATTTGCCCAAATGGGCATGTGGAAGATTACCCTATTTTAGAAAATGGTTAGAATGGTAGTGTATACTTGAGTTAAAAGGAATACACACCACACACACATGTATATGATATGTATATGTGTGTGTTATTATAGACACACACACACACACACCACACCACACACCACACACACACACACACACACACACACACAACACACACACACACACAAACAACACACACACACAACACACACACACCCAAACAAAAACACAAACTAATATATCTGTATACACCCACACACACCACACACACAGATGAATTATAGAGATATGTACCACACAAACACACACACACACACACACACACACACAATACACACACACACACACAACATATATCTCTTGTGTGTGTTCACCGGATTTTGGATCGTTTCTTTGAAGTTTAACGAAAAAATGGGGGTAAAAAAAAAATAGGGTAATGGCGTAGGAGGAATATATATTCAAATGCTAGTTGATGGGTTGTTAACGCATAGGACTTCCGAAATTCCACGTCATGATTGTGAGAACTTCTTTTTGGCTAGGCAGGAACTACATGTAATAAAAGCAAGACACTAGAAGGAATTAAAACAATATGTCAGTGAACTGCGAGCGTTATGAGTGCCGGGGGAAGGGTGCTTACTTCCGAGATGGCTGTCAGTCCAACATTTTAAACAATGTAATGTAGTAAAAAAAATTCCCCCCAAATTCTATTTGTCATTCGAAATGATTTAGGTATCTCACTTTTAAAACACAATAAATAGATCTAATCTAATAGGCTAGGCTAGAATGGATCCAAGGTCAAGTGATAGTTCTGGATCTTGCAGGTCGAAAGAGGTCTCAGTAAAATCCCAGGTGGATGAGGGTGAAGTGAAATTAGGTGGTAGGTATCTATGTTTGAGTTGTATGGGAAAATACAGAGGGACCAATGTTGTAAGGGTGACCGACAGTGGTTAGGGTTGTAAATGGTACTAGTACTGTGGACATATGGGAAATACCAACAAACAAGCTTTGGGTATCCTTTGTGATTCACAAAGGACTTTGGTTGGTCAGAATGGGTTGGGTGGTTTGGGAAAGATTGGTGAGGGTTTGATGGGTATCTAGAGGGTGGAAATGTTGGTGGAGAAGGTAATAGTTGGATGGTAAAACAATACATGATAAAATAATGATGAAATGAAATAAACCAGAGAAAGTATGACGTTATTTACGGATTTGTTTATGGTCCTGGATGTCTTTGAGTGAGGGATGGAGTGCTAATGAAGGGTTTGAAAGGCTACAAAGTTGATCACCAACTGGAAGAAAGAAAGCTTCTGCATGGGCTGCTATGTACATTCCTCTTTGTTGGTTAGATCAAGATCATGGTTGGGATGGTTGTGTAAGAGAAATTGTATGCTCTCCTCCTTGCATGTGTATTCTTCTGGAATGTGTTAACTGTCTGTCAACTTTCTGCCACACCTTTTCAACTTCGTTTTTCAAACTTCAACCTTGAGAATAAGGTTTGTTTTGGTGGTTAAAGGGGTAACGAAGGTGGTTATTAGATTTTAATGACGACGGTTAGGAGTAAACCGGGGGCGTGGCAAGGGTGGAGATTCACAGGTTTACTAAATGGGAGATCATCTGATTTCCTTGGATTCTCATTTATGTCGTTCACCCACGGATTTAGATTGGGGAGATTCTTGTAAGTAGGTGCGGTGTGGTTAGAGGGAATGTAGGCATTGATTTTGAGGGTTTGGGTAAAGTATAGTTAGTTATGGCAACTTACTAAGGAAGAGGTCTTAGGTGAGCTGGCTTGGTTGAGGTGTTTAAGTGAACTGTATGTGTGGATATTATTTAAAAATAAGATCTTTAAATAATAAATATTAGTGGGATAATGAACTATTGCATAAATAATAAATTAATATTAGTGAGGTGAAAGGTGTATGGCTAGGTGAATGTGACGAGAAGGGGTTTATTCATTGAGGAACCAAAGGGAGTGTGACCTAATTTTAGTGGATACATTTTTCTCTTTTTGTTGCAAGTGGTATTGGTAAGCGACGCTAAAAAAAAAGATGGGGTTGCCCATGTGTGGGTTTTGAAAGGTGATCCCCCTGTAAACCAACGAAGGAAAAGGGAAAGAACGCCCCTGGTTGGAGCAGTAAGGCTCCTCTCCCCCGAAACTCCCCCCCAAAAAATGAGGAGGAAAGAAAAAAACACAACCAAAAAATAAAAATAGAAAAGAAGAAGAAAAAAAAAATCCCCCCCCCCCCCCAAAAAAAAAACCCCACCCCCAAAAAATAAAAAACCGAAAAAAAAAACAAAAAAATCGGTGGGGTTTGATTAAAAGGTGGTAAAAGTGAGGAAAAGGCAGGTGGGAACATGGGAAAAAGGATAAAAGGTTACGATAAAGCATTCTAGGGTAAGGGTCAGGTCAATTGGGTAAAGGGTAACAACAATCAAACAACGAAAGGGTCTTAAATGTAGCACACTACCGTGTTGAAGAGAAGGAAACTCTACATCATCTAAGGTCGAGAGTTTTAATCCAAACACGGGTAAAGTGTGATTCCAGTTATCCACAGTATAGGATAATGGTCAGAAAAAAACAATGTAGGTTAGGTGTAGGAACGTTTGTTGTAGATATGTTGCAGTACACCAAAGGGTAGGGTAAGGATAAAATGGTCTGGACAAGAGGCTAGGTAAGCGGTCAATCAGGTCAATCAACACAGGGGAACAGTGCCACAAGGTATAGTAAACCACATGAGGTCAAAGGTCACTACAAATGCAGGTATTTAAAATATCTAGGTCACGGCATGCGTAAGGCCAAAGTAGGGGTTATAGGTGGGTGGGGTAAATGATGAGGGTTGGAAACGGTGATGTAAATGGGATAAGGGATAAAGTGGGTGGGGGTAGGTGGTTAAATGTCATGTGAAGGTGGGGGGTAAGAGGCTCGGTAAGGGATGACGACTGAAGAATCAAGTTGAACATTTTGACGCCCGAGGGGACTCATCCGGGGTTCCTTACATTTCATCATCCAGGAAAAACATTGTGGGTTTGTTTCCCTTCTGAAACCTGTCTAACCCCTTAGATATAATCCTCACTGAGACAAATACAATTTCTATTCTTCATGTCTATGTGTATTTGCATACCATGGATTCTTTTTGCAGCTCTTAAATCCTTCATAGAAAAATGTGTGAGCTAATATTTCCTTAAGCTCACTAAGTGTCTAGATTTGCATACTAGATCCTACAACTAAACATACATCCACTATAGTAACAAAATAATATACTCCCATTTCAAGCTTCTTTAAATAGACACAAGGGTTAGATTCCATCTCACGTAACCTGTTCATGCATAAAACAAACTATCAAACCTCATGTACCATTTCCTGGAGCTTTGCTTGAAGCCATGTAGGCTCTTTTCAACCTGCACATAATTTCTCCTACCCTTGACTCATACCCACGCAGTTGCTACAATTAAAATCTCTTCATCTAAGTCCCCATGACGAAATTCCACCTTCACATTAGTTTCTCTAAATGTGAATAGTATTGGCAACTAAACTCAAGACATTACGAATGTAGATTCAATCTTAACAATATGAGATAATTTTCACCAAGTCAATACCTGCTTTCTTTTTTCCCCTTTATGGTAAAATCCCTTTACTACACCTTGCTTGTACCATTTTCTGTACCCTCTCTTCCTTTGCTCCTATAAACTCACTTGTTTTCTGTAACTCCTCACACAGGCCCGACTGACAACTTCCAAATCCTATTCTCAATTCTGTTCCAGGATTCCCATCTCCTCATCAATGCCATGCTTCCCACATAATGTGGTCCAGCCTACATTGCCTTTTATTCAAACTCTCTGTGTTCACCATATCAGTCAATAATAAATTAAAAAAAGGTGAAACCTTTCTAGAGGCTTACTTACCCTTTGTGACCTTCTCATAGGATTTGGGGTACCAGAGGCTCATACTGAACCTCCTGACTTTTTATCCAAACTTCCATTGCCTGACAGACACCAATCACCGAATCCACTTGGACTTGCTAACCGGGACCAACTATAATCTTATATAACTGATACCAGTTCTATTGACTGATGTCATTAAAAGGGGTCAACTGACATCCGTTACTGTGTAACCCTAGCGGTATTAGTTTCTAAATATGAACAATTCCTTTTATTCACAAACTCTTCATCAACAACAACCGTTTTCGACCTTCGGTACCAACATTGATCCCTATCTATTTTATTTTTATTCCTCAATGTCACGACCCTTCCTAATTCTAGAATTCTATAAATCCTAAAAATTGATCTAAAATCATCAGATCCATAACCAATAAAGTTCATCTTTTTTATTTGCCATCCAACTGTTTCCTATTTTCCTTATCATATGGCACAATCGTATGAACATAAACTTTAATAAAATAAATATCTCTTCTCTACATTTTGTTTGGTCTAAAGATTCCTCCTTTGGTATTCCTCCATCTATTGAACTTGAAGGCCATAGTTAAATCACAATAAATAATGTTATCACTAACTGCTTCTTTTGTCTGCCGAACGACTTATAAGGGCAATCAAGATGTATCCTCATACTTCTAACCTGTTCCAATGAGGGTCCTTTCATTATTTTCAACACACCATTATCCCTGTTGTTCTTGGAGAGCCGTTCTTTCTCTACGTAAACCCATTCATTTGAACAATAATAATTGAAATTCTTTCTTAAAGGATTCACCACGATTGTCAAATCTAAGGCCACTTAAACTTTTAATTGAATTCGTTATCAAACAAGGGCTTTCCTCTTTTTTAAAATTTCATAAACATCAGATGGGGAAACATACTACTAGGATCTCTATAAACCACCCACTAAAATATCCGCACTGAACCCAGAACAACCTCGGGCAAGCTAGAAAAATTATGGAATATTTGTTTTTGAAAAACATGCTCTCAAAAGGGTTTGATTATAGTTGTCCACAGATCTGTTATTACTTTAAATTAATAATTACTTTATTTTAATTCCCCAGTATAATAAAATAACAATAAAACTCTCATTACCTTTAATAAACTTAGAGTTAGTCTAAGGCCATGGGTTTAGGTTCCCTTTAAAATTTGATCGATAAACATTTCAATTCCACTATAGTAAAACGTACACAAATTAATCCCAGGGTAAAGAAGGGGTCTATTCATTAATACTTACGTTGAGATAAATCCCACAAGGTGACACGGCTTAAACAGAATTACTGAGGCCTTAATTTATCACAAGGGTTTAGGAAAAAAATCCCACCCCTTGCACAACTAAAGTGCCCCCTAAAAAGTCAATGCACGCATTTTTAAATTTAAAATTTCTCTCACCCCCCCCATCTACTGTTTGTAGGGTGAATCCATCCATTGATGGCTTCATTTGGGGCTAACAAGATGAAGGATTTCACTACCCCAATTTTGATTATGAAAAGGCCTCTTTCTCTTTGTTTGGCTTTATATTATTCTTTTGTTTTGTTTTTTAGATTGGTGGAGGAGGATGAGGAAGCCATGAGAACCATCTCAAGCTCAAGAAGGATGCACACATCATTCTTTCAATTTTTTGTTTTATTTCATAGTCTCTAGGGTTAAAAATAATATGGTTATTTATTTTTCTTATTTTCATTAATGAGTATTGGCCCAAATGGGCATCGTGGACGATTTACCCTTTTTAGTAAAATGTTAGAATGTAAGTTGTATTTTACTTGAGTAAAAAGAATCACACACACCCACACACACACACACACTACCACACACACACACACACACACACACACATATATCTGTGTGTGTGTGTGTTTTCAATCAACCTCACCTTCAACCGATTCTGATCGTTTCTTTAAGTATTAATGGAAAAAAGGGTAATGGCGTAGGATGAATCCATACTTCAAATGCTAGTGATGGGTTGTTACATTACATCATATGACTCCGAATCACACGTCTAATGGTGAGAACTTTAGGTTTTGGCTAAGGAAGGAACTACTTGTAAATAAAAGCAGACCACTAAAGGAATTAAACATAGTGTAGTTAACTGCCTAGGCATAGATTCCTCGTTCCCCGGGGTGTCATACTTCCTAGATGGCGTTAGTCCCCAATTTTAAAAAATTTAATGTGTAAACAAATAAATCCTATTTTCATTCAAAGATTTAGTATCTCATTAAAACACAATAATAATAATCTAATTAATATGCTAGGCTAAGAGATATGATCCAAGGTCAGTGACTAGTCTGGGATCTTCATGGGGTCTGACGAGGTCTCTAGGTAAAATCATCGGTGGATGAGGGTGAATGAAATGAGTGGTAGGTATCTATTTTGGGGTTGTATGGGAAAATACCGAGACCCATGTTGGTTAAGGGGACCGACATGTGGTTAGGTGTAACTGGTACTAGTTACTGTTGAATATGGGGGGATGCCACAGCACAAGCTTTGGTCCCCTTTGTGATACACAAAGGACTTTGGGGTTGTCGATGAAGGTATTGGGGGTTTTTTTGGGTTTTTTTTTTTGGGAAGATTTGGTGAGTGTTTTGATGTTATCTGGAGGTGGAAAGTGTTGGCGAAGGTCATAAGGTGGATAGGTAAACATAAATGAGAAAATAATGATGAAATGAAATAAACCAACCGAAGTATGAACGTTATACGTACTACTGGGATTCTGGTCCTGGAGGCCTTGAGTGATGGATTGAGGGCTAATGAGAGGTTTTGAAAGGCTGCAAGTGATCACTAACTGGAAGAAAGCCTTTTGCATGGGCTGCATGTACAACATCCTCTTTGCTTGTTCAGATCAGATCATGGTGGGGATGGTTGTGTAAGATAAAGTGTGTGATTCTCCTTCCTTGATGTTGTATTCTCCTCTGGAATGTGTTAATGTCTGTCACTTCCCCCCTACCAACATTTTCTAACCTTTCTTTTTCCAACTTCCAACCTTGAGATAAGGTGTTTTGGTGGTTAAAAGGGTAACCGACGGTGGTTCTGGCTTAAGTGCGATGGTTTAGGAAGTACCGGCGTTGGTCAGGTGAGATTTCCTAGGTTTACTAAACTAGGGAGATCATCTTGATTTCCTTGGATCTCTCGTGTCTTCACATGGATTAGACCATGAGCTTCTTGTAAGTATGCAGTGGTGTGGTAAGGGAATGTAGGCATTGATTTTTAGGGTTTGGGTAAGTCTTAGTTAGTTATGGCACTTACTAAGGAAGAGGTCTTAGGTTTGACTAGCTTGGTTGGGTGTTCTAAGTTGAACGTGTATGTGTGGAATACTTATTTAAAATACTATATTTAATAATAAATATAGTGAGGATAATGAACTAATTTAAATTAAATAATATTAGTGAGGTGAAAGGTGACATGGCCTAGGTGAAATGTGACGAAGGGTGTTTATCTTGTAGGAACCAAAGGGGAGTGTGACCTAATTTTAGTGTCTACTTTTGTCTCTTTTTGTTGGCATATCTTTATTGGTAAGAGACGCTAAAAAATAAGATGTGGTTGCCCCATGTGTGGGTGAATGTGATCCCCTATCAACTAAGAATTTAAAAGGGGCCACATGAAGAATCGTTGGAGTGGTTTGATAAAAGGTAAATGTGGAAGGAAAAGCAGGTGGCATATGGAAAAAGGGTAAAAGGTCTACTTAGGCCAATTCTACTAGATAATGTCAGGGGGGTCAAAGGGTAACAACGAATCAAGGACACATGGCACATGTCTAAGACGTGCGCGCAGGTGGACGCTAACCCCGTGTGAGAGAGGAAAATTCCTAACTAATCTATAGGTCGAGAGTTTATATTCACACACAAGGTTAAAGTGATTCCGGTTCCCACAGTATAGGTATGTTCAGAAACACAATGGAGGTTAGGTTGTAGGAACTGTAGATATGTGTTGCGTGACCAAAGTCGGTCACAGGATAAACGGTCATGGAAAGTAGGGCTAGGTAAGGTCTTAGGTCAACCAACACAGGTAACAGTGCCACAAGGTAGAGTAAACACATGGATGTCCAAAGGTCACTAGAATGTTCCAGGTATAAATATCTAGTCAGAATGGTAAGGCCCAAGTAGGGTTAAGGTGTGTGGGGGTAAATGATGAGGGTTGGAAAGGTGAGGTAAATGGGTAAGGGAAAGGTGGGGTGGGGTAAATGGTCAGGGTGAAGGGTGGGGTGGGGTAAATGGTCAGGGCGAAGGGTGGGGTGGGGTAAATGGTCAAGGTTAAGCGTGGGGTAAGAGGTCGGTAAGGGTGACGATCCTAAGAACATCAAGTGAAAACATTTTGGCATGCCTGGTGGGGACTCCTCCGGGGGTCCTTCATTTCATTCATTCCTAGGAAATTGTGTGTTTGTTTCCTCTTCTGAAAAAGCATACACATTATCTTCTTCCGTGGTAATCCACCTTTCTTTCTATTTGCTTCTAAAAGGAAACTTTCTTTTGGTGTAATAAAAAGGAAACATTTCTTTGTTGTTTTTCTACTTGTTGTTAATACATCCCTCGTCAGTTGTCCTCTTATTGTGTCAGCCACTTACAATTTATTTGGGCTTACAAATATGTGCATTGATTCTAATTTATCTTGCATTAGCTCACATTAATTGAGGGCAAACCTGTACGCTAGAAGCATGACCAGCTGCTGGTTGACAAATGAATCATAGAAAATCACTTCATTATTCCTTTTCTCTTTCTCTGAGTCTTACCAAGCCTCACAAAAAACTCCAATATACACATTCTTTAAACAACATCTTATACGTAGAAGAAGTTGTAGGTGATCACACAATCACGGCAAAGTGGTACCCATCTCCTACTCGTCGGGTCATACTCAGAGTGAAGCCCACCCCACCATAACATAGACCTGAAACCTCATCCTTTAGATTGCGCCTCTTTGTAGGAAGCCATATTCACAAAAACCCTATTTCTAATTCATGTCAGTCCTTAAATACATAAGCTAAACAACGTACTAGAAAAGCCCTCATAAAATCACATTTTTCTTAGTGTTTTTCCTTGCTTTGAATTTTGAGGTAGAGATCATGTTCTTTATTTTTCTTTTTTCATATCTTGCATCTCCCTCATCATAGCTGGTGTATTTCGGCTTCACCTAGTGTGTCTGGGTCCCATATATCATCATTCTCAGAATTTGGTCTGATTCTACAATCAGATTTTATTCACAACCATTTTTTTCATCATTTTTTCAATTTCACATTAACCAATAATGGGTTAACCTTGACCGTCCATCAGTTTACCCAACCCGACGTAGTTTTCCAGTCCTTTTTTAAAAACCTAACGCAAAAGGACATTTTATTTTTATTCATTTTTTTTCACTTTTCATTCACAGTCCCTGTCACTGCCATCATTCTCATTGACATTGATAAAACACCATTAGAATTTGGCATACCTGTCAGATTTGACTTCTGCCTGTTTTTTCACCTCCCTGACCATTTTACATTTACTGGCCAGAGTTACCCCCCCCTGATCGGCGCAGTTTTTCTTACCGGCATCGGTTAGCCTGTTTGCACTTTCCAACCACCATTTGGTACCTTAATCACTTTTTACCATTAGAATTCGCATTTTTCCTGCTATTATCTGTGTCATTCACATAAAGAAGCCCTCGCCTGATCAGTAACTAGTCACCATGGTGTTGACCCCAAACAGTAACTCACTTGTAGTTCTGCCAGTTGTCACCACTCCACCAAGTCCCCTCACCACCTTCCATTTGTATTATCCTAGCCATGATCCCATTCCAACCTATCACTATCATTACGGAGATGAGGAGTTCGCAGACTCCTTGACATAAACCTTGCCTTGCCTGCAGTTTTAACTTTCCCACCGTCCACTCAAAGATCCTTAGGTCAGTTGATATAACGGCATGCCCGTATCTATCCCCATGACTCTCCGCCCACACCTACACATCACCCCACTGGCTCTGTGCTTCCCACATCTACCTAATCCCCAGTCGTTTTCACAGCTAGGTCCTATAACCCAGCTCACTGACTAACCTACTCCGGTGTCATCCTCTGCTACCGCTGTGGAACTGTTACATCCCCATACCCATCGAAAATTACCCAACACAACCTCAATCCCCCTATTTCTCACACATACCTGTTAATCTAAAATCTACGCTACCACCTCCCCGTGGTCGGTGACCCTACCCTTTTTTAGAAACCTGGTTCCTTTTCATTCCACATCAAGCCCCCATTGTCACTAGGGTTACCACGACCCCTTCCATCCCACCCCATAACAGCTACCAACACCTTCTTTTTCATCCTCCATTATTCGACACCAGTACGTACCTACCCTTATTTTCATAACCTCTTCCTTCAATCACCTACATGTAGCGCCCCATAACTAGACTTGTCCACCCCTGTCTATCCCAAAACCAACCCTCGTCCACGCCTACAAGGAATTTGCCCAATCGTCGCAACTACCAATGAATATCAATTGATGTTGGACAATATGCCAGATATTAGAGGCCATCATTTCTGGCTCCCGCAACACTCGCACCTACGATGAGATTTGTAACGAGCCCACTCCACCCATCTCCAATCCTATCCAACCATACCCCATGCATTGGGAAATGCCTAAATTCAATCCATTTTAATAACAAAGAAGACCCGCAGAAGCATTTGCGCTCGTTCAAACATGGGTGTTATCTGATCGCTCATGTTGATGCCTTGCTCTTGAGAACCTTTCCTATGTCCCTCACTAGACCTACATTAGATTGGTATAGTGGGTTACCTAGACACTCTATATTCACATTCAATCAGGTAGCCCAAGCCTTCTTGGATAATTTCTCTATCAATATTGTCAAGAAGGTTACTATGACTGACCTATACTCCATGCATCAATATGAGGATGAATCTATCATAGATTTTTTCACTCACTGGCGTAGCTTGATCAACCAACTCACCTTCCAACTGCCACAAACAGAACTCATTGAGCTCTTCACATGGTCTTGTGCTAGACATATCTCACCGACCTTGCAAGTCCAAACCTTCTAAACATTTGATGAAGTGTTCACTATGGCACGAAAGTTAGAGATTCAAGCCATCGAAGAGAAGAAAATCTAATTACGTAATTTCAAGTCGAATGATACCTCTTCTTCTTCCAAACCAAAAAACAATTATTCAAAAGCTAAGGGTACTACTAATGCAATGGTACTCAAGGCTAGCCGAGCACATCCATCAAATTAGGCTACCCCCTCATCTAATCTCTCACATGTTCAGACTTTTTAATTCAGATGAGAGAAGCAAAAATACACCCCAATTGGGGAACCTTAATCTTCTATCTTAGAAAATATTATCAAAGTTGGAGCCATCACTCTTCCACCCATTAAACCATACACTAGTTTTGACCCTACTCACCCTATGCCCGCATGGTATAAAGAACATGACTTCTATAACTATCATCGAGTAAAGGGTCATAGTGATGGAAACTACATCACTTTCAAAAATATTGTCCAAGAAATAATCAAGAAAGGTGAGTTAACCATGGATAATCCTAATGCCCCTACCAACCAAAACTTGCACATCTTCAAGAAACAATTTCCCAACCATGCCCCTTCGTCTGATCAAAATGGTGATACCTCAACTCATGATACTCATACCCGCAAGGTTCACGCTATCTTTAATGACGTACCTATCAATTCCCAATTACCCCATATTCCCTCCATATAGGAGATCCTAGCTGGAAATCCTCCTTCTGCGTCAGAACCAACCTCCCCTATTCCTTCACAACCAGAGGAACACCTTTCATCTCCTTCATTACCAACGGAGGAGTCTTTCATTAACGTGAGACCTCTCACCCCTGGCTTCACTACTTAGAGAGCCTTTCCTATAGTACCCTCTCTACCCATAGAGGAGCACCCATTAACCTCCTCCACCCCAGAGGAGCACCTATCTTTTTTCCTCCACCTATTATAGGATAACCCATCATCTCACACTAACCTAGCAGACCTAGTTGAGAAAAAACAGTTGGCCTCTTGTGAGCATTCTCTATAAGCTACCCATAATGTGGGCAACCTATTTTCACTCTCTTACCCCGGAAGCTGAAGTAGCCAATTTGTTTTTTTTTTTCATTTCTAAGACCCATTTTCATATGGAATTTCCATTCCATAGGTCCCCATCAATTCAACTACATACGTGTCGTTATCACGTTTGGTCTAATCACTTAGTTATTTAGATTAGAGCCTTATATGGGGGTTTGTTCTACTCACTCTCAATACAGATGTGCTAACCACCCTCCACTATCTACCCAAAATATTTCACCCAATAGAACTAAACACAACCACCTCTATCAAAACCCCTCCCACGACTCCTGTTATAGCTCAAACCACAAAATCACCCGTACCCATAACTAACCTACACCTACACCCAAAACCCATACCTACAATATTTGCCCTCTGACTAACCTATTACCACTTTAGGGTTACCCCTACCACTACCTTACCATCCACCTATCAAACGGATTTATATACATCCTCCAAATTAACACCCTACCTACTCCTACACCCAAAAAACGAACCAAACCCATCGACACTCATACCCTGGCTACGCCATCACACCAGCACTTATCCCGTCGTCTTAGGACCCTCAGCTTCCCAACATTGCCAAACCAACCTCCACCTAGCCAATAAGCAAAAACACACCACCCATTCCTTCCTCACAACCCTAACTTACCCTTACACCCGTACCACCTACACATCGCTACCACCCATACCTCTATACCCTTACTATTTACTTCACTACCACGACACTGCAGTCATTGTCTCTCACATCCAACACGACCCGCGTCATCTACCTTCATAGCACCAGCACCCCCCGTTATCCCCGTGGGTAACTCAAACCCCCCTCTTTCCCCATCTACTTTTGCTTTCTATACCCTCATACAACACCCACATCCTTTACCAAGAAGGTGCAAAACCAAAAGCAAAACTTTCCACTAGCCCCTATAAGGTTTCAAAACTACCACACACCCTCCTACCTACTATGCTAATAGAAAACTTATTGACTAGGGCTTCTACCCCTAGTAATGAAGTGGAGTCCTTGATCTTGTTACAATTTTAATGGACAACAAAGCTGGTTGACAATGCGTTCATTATATGAAACTGCCCTCATCCATGGAAGCTGTTTTCAATGGCTAGCTCAACCCACTTGGTTTTAAATAATCGGGTGGCCACCACTACAAAAACTTATTTTGACGGATGTAGTTGGAAGTTGGACCTACAATGTCTAATTCCCCACTTTTCAAAGGGACAGTGGAAGGAATAGGACATTACTGGAGATGATGAAGTCTACGGTTACCCATGTGTTGACAAATATCACATGCTTACAATAATTATAACAATCTTTTAAAAAGAGTGGGCTAGTGATAACCTTGCATCCAAGTCCTTTTGCTGTAAGTTGTCCAGGAGAAGTTGCCCTCCACATGTAACCATTATGAATTTCTTCTGCAGCTCCTTCCTGATCACGTCAACATGCCTTCTTGTACTGTCATCAGGTCCTATCGAAATAATGATCCATGCAGATAGAGTATGGACGACTGGCTTGAGTAATCTTTTATTAGTCTTTAATTGGCACCATCAGGAAACTTGAATTCATTCAGATAATTCCAAATTCATGAGCACTAGGGGATTGTGTCAAGGGAGAAGGAACAATGCTGCATCGGGAAAATCATCATCATCACAAGATGATCCTAAACCATCATAGGCTCGAGAGAGTGCATCTGCATTGACATGCTTCTTTCCTGGCCTATCTATAATATCAATTCAAATTCTTGTAGCAAAATTATCCATCTTGCTATCCTCCCTGATGGGGTTAGGCTTATTGACAATATATTTCAGAGCCTGATGATCCGTTACAAACTATAAATTTCTGCCCTAGCAAGTAATTTCTAAACTTCTTTAACAGCAAAAATGATAGCCAGAGCCTCTTTTTCAGTTACAGTATAGTTTACCTCAGCACTGCTCATTTTTCTGCTCCCAAAGTAAATTGGATGTTCATTCCCATTTTCATCCTTTTGGCTCAAAGTACTACCTAGTGCTGCATCTGAGGCATCAGTGTACACAATGAATGGCTTGCTCCAATCTGGATTCTTCAAAACAGGTGAAGACACCAGGGCTTCTTTCAGTTGTCCAGAAGCTTCATGCGCCTTGTTTCCTGGTTCATAAGCAACATCCTTCTTCAAGAACTGGGTTAGTGGCTGTGCAATCTTTGAGAAATTCTTAATGAACCTTCTATAGTAACCCACATGGCCTAAAAATGATCTCAAATTACTTCTATTTACAGGAAATGGTAATCTTTGATTTTTGAAACTTTATCAGGATCAGTACCAATACCATCTCTGGATACAACATGCCCTAACAAGACGCCTTTAGAAACATCCAAAGACACACTTTGTAGGGTTTAGTGAGGCTTGTGCTTCATCTAACCTTTGAAATGCTGTCTCCATCTGGTGCAGGTGGTCCAACTTGCTCCCATAGATGCAAAAATCATCCAGAAATACTCTGATGAAGGTCCCAATGTAGGGTTCGAACACCCTATTCATTAAACGCTGGAATGTTGCTGGAGCATTACACAACCCAAAAGGCATAACTCTATAAGCAAACGTTCCCCAAGGAGTGGTGAACGTGGTCTTCAGCTGATCTTTCTCTGCTATAATATAACGAACTTGGTTGTAGCCGCTATATCCATCAGCAAAAACTATAGCATTCCTGGCCAGCTACTTCATCCAAGATCTGATCTGAAAATGGAAGAGGGTAATGATCCTTCTTTGTTGCCTTATTGAGCTTCCTGTAATCAACACAAATGCGTAGCTTCCCATTCTTTTTTATTGAGATCACAATGGGAGAAACCCATTCTGAATTCTCCACAGCAAATATGAATCCTGCATCAAGCAACTTATCTATTTCTTCTTTTACAGTCTTGGAAAAATTAGGATTCATTCTATATGGCATTTGCTTTATGGGCTTAGCACCATCTACCAGCTCAATACAATGTTCTACCCAACTTACTTGACGGAGTTCCTTGTAATCAAAAGTGAATAGGTGTAGGTACCTTCGAAAGAGCTGGAGGTAGGATTCCTTCTCACTCTCCATCACAGCATCACCAATCTTTATTTGTTGGAGACGATCATCAACTTCTTCTTCAGAGAATTTTATGGGGTCATGAGTTGGTGTGACTGGCAGGATATCCATGACTGAAACATCCACCTCGCTTTCTTCATCTTCAGTGTCCACTTCACTGGTACTAGAGTAATCAGAGGATGTCCAATCATCAGTTTCATCACTTGAATCCACAGGTTCTACTTTATGATGTCGAGGGATCACGTTTATCTTCACCCTCTCTCTACCACGTCCAAGTGTCATGAAACCTTCATTCCAGTAGTTTCTTGCATGAACTCTCCTTAGCCATGGTCTTCCCAGCAGCATTGGGTACGCAACAGTACCATTTTTTCATCACCTGAAAGTCTACTACACATACCCACACCCATAACAGATATTGCCACATTTGAAATTACACCTTCTGGTTTAGTTTTTCCCTTATTTAATGACCTTAACATAAGTGTTGAAGGGCGATCAATTTTTTAACCCCAACATATTTATTACAGACTCGGTCATTACATTAACTGCAGCACCTCCATCAACTAAGACATCATGAATTGAAATACCATTACATAATACCTCAGCTTGTGGAGCATAGGGATCTGCCTCTGCCTCCAAAACAGGGACCTCAACCTCCTTCCTTCTTCGAGCATTGAGTCCACCTCGCAACTCCCGCCTCTTCTCAGAAGACATAGCCAAGAGTTGACCATATGTAATATTTGCAGGCCTTTTGGACAGATCTTCCAAGATGGAGTAATGGTCCTTGCCCCTGTGAAATCAGAAAATCCTGCACACCCAACTTTCTTCTCCTATGTTTCTTACTAGTTTCTTCTTTCATCTTCTTAGGATCATTTCCATCTTGATTATCTTTTTCTTTCTTTCTTTTTGTTACAAACACATCTACTTCATTATTTCTGCTCTTATCTACTACATCAAAAGAATTCACAGGTGCTTTTCCTTTATCATTATCTCCCTTACTAGATGTAGAAGCTCTATCTGGACAATTATACTTATAATGACCCTTTTTATAACAACCATAACAAACAACTTCAGAAATATTTCTCTTGGGACCTCTATCTCCTCCCTGAGAACTAAATTCCTTTCCTTGAAGAAGATTAATAGTTAACTGACCCATCTTTTTGAGCAGATCTTCATACTCAGTAGATGTATTAGGAGAAATATTTGTGCTCACCGGGGAGTGGTTGTGGATTCAGGACCAAAGGTGCTGGTGTAGGCTCTACTTTAGCAACAATTTCTTTGGGCTTCCTCTTCCATGCTTTCTTCTTGCCTTCTTGCAATCTCCTTTGCTTGTTCAATGGTGGCTGGGCGGTCATACTTCACTCGTTGTCTGATCTCTAGCTTCATCCCAAGAATGAAGTGCTTACAGAGGAGATTATCCACGCCATTCATCAACCCATCCGCTAGTCCTTCCTTCCGGATCTAGGCATCGAGCTTCCTCCTTAGCTCTAGAACACGAGCATGATAATCCCTTATCTTCTCCTTCTCTCCTTGGGATAGCTTTGTGATCTCGATCATGAGATCTGCCTGTTGTTCACTAAATTCTTTAAGAAAACTTTCGGTTAATAAATCCCATGAATTTTTCACATTATCACCTAGCGTTTCAAACCACCTAAGTGCTGAACCATCCAAAAAGGTAGGAAAAAATTCAGTCCATTGTTCCCCTTCTTATAAGGCCATTACAATACAAGATCGTTTAAACTCTTGAATGAAAGAAGAAGCATCTTCATTAGATTGAGCTGAAAAAACAGGAATCTTTCCCATTTTCAAAAGTAACCACCGTGAAATACCAACCCACAAGTACAATTAACAAGACTTATGTGCACAAATAATTGGAATCACTATACTAGAAAGTGACTTTACACACCTTTCTACAGTAAAATAGAAATGACCACGGTAAACTATGGTAAAACTTGACTTAACTACGGTAAAAACTGACTTTACTGTGGTAAACACTATTCACAGTAAAAAGTGAAGTTACTGCGGTAAATACTATTCATGGTAAAAAGTTGGACCTTACTGCGGTAATTACTATTCCCAGCAAAAAGGACTTTACCAGGGTACTACTATTCATGGCAAAAATGCCTTTAACATGGTACTACTATTCACGGTAAAAATGACTTTACCATGGTAACTACTATGCACAGTAAAAAACAAGGTTACCCCTCCAATTGATTTTTGACTTAGTGGGAATATCTCTCCAGAAAATCCACCACGAGGAATGGTCCCGGCAACGGAACCAAAATGTCATCAGCAATCCGCACTATGATAATTCTTAACCGGGAACTCCTCGTGCTATGATTATTTACTAATGCACAGCCTTTAGTTTGGTGGACGTAATCTGGAAACAAAACAACAACATAACACAAGAATACCATTGACTATGATAAGACAGAATGACGAAAAATCTGAAATATCAAAATAAATTATAATATTAACAGGAAACTGTTACAATCTCACCCATGAGATTCTTCAACAAGACTATGGGAGAAACTTTACAATTACACCTCTCGATGGCTTCTTCAACACACCTTTAACTGATGGCTTCCTTCGCACACTTCCTACAATATTTCTCACTACTTCTTTCTATGCTAATGAGGGGGGTAGCCTCTCTATTTATAGAACTTACAGGCTTATCCATCTTATCTCTAAGATAGGATAAGAAATCCACTCTGACGAATCATATTCCATACCTTAACTCTTATCTGTACATGTAAGATTATCTCTTAAGATAAGATAAACCTCATCATTTTACATGGGTTCCACATTTTTAGACTTTTTACAAATAAAATACACAAAATATTTATGACCTCACTCCTTGTCCTTATTACCAATATAATATTCTAATTCCTAATCATGTAGACCCTACTTCTCTAATTACCCAAACTTTGACATTTTAACATTACCGGACCACTTACGACAAATATTTACTTTTTACAACATTCCTATTGTACTTTGACTGTTACCGTACTCCACATTATTGGCGACACCGTACTGATGGCGCCGTTATCTTCTATCAGACGCTACTACTAATTATACTTAACAACATCCTATTCCTAATACATACATTAATGAAATAGAAATTATGGAGGAAAATGTTAGTGTCGACAGGTCCACAATATCGTAACCATTCCCGATGCCAAACCCATCAAAAAAAAGCTGAGGAAAATGCACCCTCGCATTGCTCTTCTCATCAAAGAATAAATTCAACGGATTCTTTCTGTTTCCTTCATCTTACCCATTGATTATCCTCATTGGATTTCTAACATTGTCCCTATCACTAAAGCAACTGGTAGACTCCGCATTTGCATGGACTTCTTTGACCTCAACCTAGCCTTCCTGAATGATGACTTTCCCTTACCTAGTATTGACCAGCTGGTTGACCTTACTGCTGGCCATGAGATGCTATCACTCATGGATGGATTCTCAGGTTATAACCAAATCCTATTTTCCCCAGAGGATCAACACAAAACCTCATTCATCACCCCTTAGGGGACCTTCTGCTCTCGATTCATGCCTTTTGGCCTTAAAAATGCTGGTGCCACATATCAACGGGCTATGACTTACATCTTCCATGACATCATGCATCACATATTGGAAGATTACGTGGATGATCTCTTGGCTAAATCTAAACACCACTCTGAGCACCTAACCATCCTCAAAACCATCTTTGACCGCCTCATTAAATATTGTGTCTGCCTTTAGCCTAAGAAGTGCGTCTTCGCGGTTCTCTCAGGAAAGCTCCTAGGATTTATTGTTTCCCTCTGTTGTATAGAAGTTGAAGATGCTAAAGTCAAGGCCATTCTTGAAATGTCTCCACCTACTAACCTTAGAAAACTCCATAGTTTGCAAGGTAAGTTGCAGTCCATTCACCGTTTCATTTCACAATTATCAGATCGGTGCCAACTGTTTCATCATCTGCTCAAGAAGGATGTCTCCTTTAAATGGGATGATGACTACCACAAAGCTTTTGAGGCCATAAAACAATACCTTCTCCAACCACCCATACTCATCCCACCTAAATACGATCAACCTTTTTACCTATACATATCCACTACCGATCACTCCTTGGGAGCTAGGCTCGCTCATCACGATGAACAACACAGGGAGCAAGTAGTTTATTACATCAACGATACTCTTTTAGACTACGAAACCCGATACACCCATCCTAAAAGAATTTTGTTATCCTTAGTTTTTGTTACCACCAAACTCGGTCATTACCTACTTAGCCAAAAAACCTATGTTGTGACCAACACCGACCCCTTACACTTCATGTATGCCAAACCTTATCAAAATCAGCATGCCGCACGATGGCTTATGCTTTTAGCTAATCTTGACCTTGAATTCATTCATCAAAAGTCCATCAAAGGCCCAGCTATCACTGACTAATTGGCTGATGCACCTATTTCCAGGGATCAACCCTCTAATTTTGACTTTCCAAATGAGTCAATTGCTACCCTTTCCCTAGACAAACCTCCTTACCAAATGACACTCTTTTTCAACGGTTCCAAGTGTTAGCGTGGGGGCAGGGCTGGTATTATCCTCATTCCTCTTAATGGTGAACCCATGCCTTTGTCTTTAAAATTAGATTTTGAATGTACCAACAATATTTCTGAATATGAAGCGCTCGTACTAGGTCTCCAAGCCACCTACGCCCTAGATGTCAAATTAATCAACATCTTTGGTGATTCTCAGTAAACCAAGTCAATGGTATGTACCAATATCATAATGAGATACTTCAAAAGTATAAACATCATGTAGACATACTTTTGACCACCTTTGATTATTACACTATTCAAACCATCCCACGTTCAACCAACAAATTTACAGATACCATGGCTTGCTTAGCTTCCTAAATACCTGCTTCACCTGCTGATTCTACAATCTTTGTCACCGTACAATGACTCCAATCACCTTCTTATTTACCTCATGATGTTTACTTGATCGCAACTGATACCCATGAATCGAGTGACCTTTGGTATCAGCAAAACTCTGACTACCTTTCTCTTTCCATCTTACCCATAATGGACAACACGCTTTCCTTAAAAAGGTCTCTTGTTACGTAATATTGGGGGGAATCCTCTATAAGCGTGGATTTGATGGTATTCTCTTACGATGCCTAAAAATTTTTGAAATTCCTTTTACCATTAAGGAGGTTCATGATGGCATATGTGGAGGTCACTTCAGTGGCCTTCCTCTTGCTAAGCGTATTCTTCACCTAGGCTATTACTGGCCAACCCTTAACCATGATTGTTGCGACTACATCAAACGTTGTGTAAAATGCCAACAACATTCCAATATTAATCATACACCCAGTCATGCCTTATAGGTCACTCGTGACCTTTGGCCCTTCTCTCAATGGGGTTTGGATCTTGTCGAAGAGATCAATCCTCATTCATCCCACCGGGCGTGCCAAAATGTTGTACCTAATTCTAGATCGTTTCTTTGAAGTATTGATGAAACAAATAGGGTAACGGGTGTAGGAGAAATACATTTTCAAATGCTAGTTAATGGGTTGTTGCATGCGTATGAATTTCGAATCCACAGTTGATTGTGAGAATTTCCTTTTGGATAAGAGGAACTACCTATAATAAAATCAAGACCACCAGAAGCAATTAAATAATATGTGCAGTGAATTGCCTAGCGTATGCTAGATCTGGGAAGTGTGATACTTCCTAGATGGTTGGTAGTCCACCATTTTAAACAATTTAATGTGGTAAACAAAGTAAATCCTATTGTCATTCGAAATGATTTAGGTATCTCACTTAAAACACAATAAAAAATAGATCTAATCTAATAGAATAGGCTAGAATAGGATTCAAAGGTCAAGTGACTGGTTCTGGATCTCTACAGGTCTGACAGAGGTCTCAGGGAAATCACAGGTGGATGAGAGTGAGGTGAAATTAGGTGGGTAGTTCTCTATTTTGGGTTGTAGGGGAAAATACAGAGACCGATGTCGGTTAAGGGTGACCGACGACGGTTAGGTGTAAGTGGTACCGGTTACTATGGAAATATGGGAATGCCACAAAACAAGCTTTGGGTCTCCTTTGTGATTACACAAAGGAATTTGGTTAGTCAGAATGATGTATTGGGTGGTTTGGGAAGGATTTGGCAAGATTTTGATGGGTATATGGAGATGGAAGTGTTGGAGAAGGTTATGTTGATGCAAAATCACAGCACCCCTGGATGTTGATTAGATTTCTAGTTTGATCATTCGAAGCATCCAGTGTGATTGCACAACATGGGTACTATCTCCAAGTTGTGGGACTTGCTACTTGAGATAGACCTCCAGAGAAGGCTGGTTCCTGCTCCTAAACTACCTGCCACAAGCTATTCCAGTGTAGGAAAGCTAATCTAATCCTAATCTAACCACCAAGGAGACAAGGAGAGAGAGAGAAGAGAAAAGATAGCAAAATCCTACACTAAAATGGTGATACACCAGAGAAGGAGAATGCTGAACATCTATCAAAACTACCATGGCACAAAGAGAGGTGAGCAATGGGAAGGATGGACAGATGCATCACAGGCCCAAGGATAGATTTCACACAGAAAACGTCCCAAAACTCCATGAACACAGCTCCAAACTGCAATGAACATTCAAACGTGCACAAATACCTGCAATGAAGAGAGGCAAGAAGAAAACAAGCAAAAATGAGCAAGGATGGACAGATGCATCACAAAACACTTTTTTGTTGCTTCAGAAGTTTGCACAGAACATCATTTCAATAGTAAAAGGGAAAAAATGCCATTACAGAGTAGGGGAGGAGGTTCGAACTCCATTTTCAACCCTGGAGAAGAAAAGAAGGGAGCGGTAGAGCTGAAAAGATGAACCCTTTAGAAAGAAGCCCCTCCTTACAATTTATAGGAAGAATGAGAGAGGGAGAAGAGAGGAATTCAAAATCTACCCCAACCACCTCCAGACTGCATTTAATTCATCTCATTATGGTGGTAGGTGAGAACCCTAGCAAACCCAAAAAGTGGCACACCATGTTCAATAAGCATGTCGATGTCGACTGCAAGTTATCAGCGTTTCCCTTGGCGCTATCAGCGTTCAACATGTCGACACAACAAGTTATCAGCGCCCTTGGCACACCGTTCAGCATGTCGACAGCAAGTTGGCGCACCGTTCAGCATGTCGACAGCAAGTTATCAGGCCCTTGGCGCACTATTCAGCATTCGATAGTAAGCTATCAGCGCCCTTGGCGCACTGTTCAGCATGTCGACAGCAAGTTATCAGCGCCCTTGGCGCACCGTTCAGCATGTCGACAGCAAGCTATCAGCACCCTTGGAGCACTGTTTAGCATGTTGACAGCAAGTTATCAGCACCCTTGGCGCACCATTTAGCATGTTGACAGCAACTATCAGCGCCCTTGGCGCACCGTTCAACATGTCGACAGCAAGCTATCAGAGCCCTTAGCACACTGTTCAGCATGTCGATAACAAGTTATCAGCGCCCTTGGCGCACCGTTCAGCATGTCAACAATCAAGTTATCAGCACCCTTGGTGCACCGTTCAACATGTCGACAGCAACTATCAACGCCCTTGTCATGCACCATGCCCTTATTGTGTCAACAGCCAAGGCTATGATGCTATCGCGCTATTGGTGTTCACATAAAAATGCATCAGGCTTCTGAGCCTCTTACCTCTAGGCGTGACTTTTTCGGTGTCAACACCTCCTGCTGTGTGCCTCTTACCTTCCCATATTCTTCTATTGCTTGTCTATATCTACCCGGGGGGGAGATATATACAACAATTTGGCGACTCAATGGGATCATCTGCCTGCTAGATAGAAGATCAGTGGCCTTTTAGCAATCCATTGGGCATGGAGTCATAAGCAAGCCTGAAAACTGATATGAACTTTGAAAACTTCCCTCTGAGCCACTTGAAACCCATTAAACTTGGAGTTGTTCTCACCAAAATGCCACCAAAATGAACTGTGCAAGAGCAAAACCAGCACCACCAAAACTATGTACAAACTAAAAATCATACATGCTCCAAATGGAACATGCAGAGTGTGCACAAGCACTTCTTCTACTGAAAGCAAACCTACCTACTCTACTCTAACTGGAAGCAAAGGCAAGCTAAACAAACCCTGCAATTGGTTGTGAGAAATAGCTTCCCTTTCTCAAAAGTGGTAGCCATGCAATTGATTTGGCACTGATCATGGCTGTTAGGATGAGTGGAAAATCAATAAGAAGCTGGTCTTCCACCCAAATCATCAAGGTATCAACTGAAGGACAAATTCAATACCTCTTTTAGTTGCTCTACATTTGGATTGAAGAGGTATGACAGCTGATCCTTGGTACTTTGTAGCTCACCCTCATGCTCAGAAGCAAGCATGACTGGTTGTGACTTCTCCTTTGGCTCCAATGAAGCCAAATACCTAATTGGGCAAGGTTTGATCCGTTTGATATGCCCATAGCTCTGATTTTCAACTCCAAAAATGGAGTCTTCTTGTAGACCCTCCTGAATGGATGGTGTGGAAGAAATGGTGAAATTCCTCTGTCCTTTCTCTTCCTCCAATGAAGAACATGAAAGATTAAAATCTTCCAATCTTGGTTCCAAAGAGCTGCTATAAGATGCAGGCTGCTGTAAATGAATGTTCTCCTTCATGACAGCAGACTCAAGTGTTTGGAATGTGGATGATGAAAGAGAGAATGGTGGAAACTCAACCGGCTCTTCTCCATCAAAATAGTCCTCCAAATCTGACAGATAAACTGCCTCATGGCTGTCCTGCTGCAAATGCTCAACTTCCTCCATGGTGTCTTCTTGATCTGTAACTTGACCACCATGGTTTCTTTCACCCTCCAACATTGAGTTTGAGAGATCAAACTCCTCTTCAGTACTAGAACTTGAGAGAGGTGAAGTAGAAAGAAGAACTGAAGGTTCTCCTGTAGCCTGCTTTGTGCTCAAAGCCCTTGGATCTGCAATTTTCTCCTCCACAACTAGAATGTGCTCCTCTTCTTTTGGATTTGGAGCAGCTTCTCCTTCCTCCAATGTTTGAAGACAATCTTGCTCTTGATTGAACTCTTCCTCCAGCATGAAGTTTGTCAAATCAAACTCTTCAATCTGCTGCTCTAGAGGACAAGTTGGGACTGCAAGATCTTCTTCTTCTGCTGCAACAAAATCAGTCCTGACCACCATTTGTTCAACCTCAGCCTCTTCTGTAGGCTTAACCATCAAGGGGATCTTTGTCATCCCAAATTTAAGCAGCCCAAACCTTACTAAGTTATTAATCATTTCTTTTTTCTTGGCTCTTCCTCTTGCTGTCCTTGATGACTGATTTTTGCAATTTCTTCTTCCCCACATGGAATTGGGAATGCAAGAGGAGGGATGGGTTGAAACTTGATTGATTTGGCAATTTTTTGTGGTGGTGGAGGTAGGTGAAACCTCTTGTTTCTTTGGAGTGAGGGGGTATTTCTATTAGCTCTTGTGGAGGGGATGACTATTTGGAAGGAAAAAGGAAAGAAGAATTGAGGTGAGGTGGAAGACTAGGGGGTGGAGAAATGGATTCAACACTTGGGACAGCAGATGGGGAGTTTAAAACTTGCAATTCCAAATGAGATGGTGCTGCTTGAGTAATGGGAAGAGAAAGACCAGATGATGGTGTAGAACTTACCCATTGACAAGGTTGTTCAACACCAAGTGTATAGGCCTCTATTTCTGCTGTCCATTGTGCAAGTTGGGGCAGCATCTTCATCATGAAGTCCAGCTTCTCCTGAGGGCTGAAGTGTCTTGGAAAAGGGCCTCCCCATGGACAAGGAGTCCTGCAACCAATTCTGAAAGCTCTCATTTGAGCTGTTGCTCTGGACTGCACCATCTTTACCTCCATCTTTTGGATTTTGCTCCAACAGACCAGCATCTTGCATATGATTGTCTTCATTATATGCATACTCTTTCTCTTGGAAAGCTCCATAGCCAAACTGATTTTGGCATTGCTGCTCATATGGGTATGCATGCTGATCTTGAACTTGTTCAAAATGCTTATTTGAAAGAGTTGTAAAACATGTTGGAGGTGGAATATACTACTGCTGTTGTAAATGTGAGTTCCATGATGGAAATGAAGTCATGATTGCACAACTTCATGGAATGGAAAAGAATGAAAGAAATGGAAAGAAGGATGGATGGAAATGGATGGAAAATAGGTCTGCAACTTCAGAAATGGACTACTGATCAGATGGAGTCGCCAGATGTGTTTGCAAGTGCCTCCAAAGGCTGAAATCTTCACAGGAACACACCAACCTGCAAAAGATGAAGTGGAAGACCTCTAAGGTCCCACCCGGCGTGCCAAAACTGTTGATGCGAAATCACAGCACCCCTGGATGCTTATCAGATTTCTAGTTTGATCACTCTAGCATCCAGTGTGATTGCACAACATTGGTACCTTTCTCCAAGTGTGGGACTTGCTACAAACTTGAGAAAGATCTCCAGAGAAGGCTGGTTCCTACTCCTAAACTACCTGCCACAAGCTATTCTAGTGCAGGAAAGCTAATCTAATCCTAATCTAACCATGCCAAGGAGACAGAGAGAGAGAGAAAAGGGAAAAAATAGCAAAAGCCTACACTAAAATGGTGATACACCAGAGAAGGAGAATTTGAACATCTATCAAAACTGCCATGGAACAAAGAGAGGTGAGCAATGGGAAGGATGGACAGATGCATCACAGGCCCAAGGATAGATTTCACACAGAAAATGTCCCAAAACTCCATGAACATAGCTCCAAACCTGTAATGAACATTAGAACATGCACAAATACCTGCAATGAAGAGAGGCAAGAAGAGAATGAACAAAAGAATGAACAGGGATGGAAAAACGCATCACAAAACATGTTTTTGTTGCTTCAGAAGTTTGCACAGAACATCATTTTAATGGTAAAAGGAAAAAAACACCATTACAGAGCAGGGGAGGAGGTTTGAACTCCATTTTCAACCCTGGAGAAGAAAAGAAGGGAGGAAAGAGTTGAAAAGATGAACCACCTTTAGAAAGAATCCCCTCCTTACAATTTATAGGAAGAATGAGAGAGGGAGAAGAGAGGAATTCGAAATCTGCCCCAACCACCTCCAGACTGCATTTAATTCATCTCATTATGGTGGTAGGTGAGAACCCTAGCAAACCCAAAAATTGGTGCACCGTTCAACATGTCGACAACAAGCTATCAACGCCCTTGGCACACCGTTTAGCATGTCGACAGCAAGTTATCAGCACCCTTGGCACACCGTTCAGCATGTCGACAGTAAGCTATCACCGCCCTTGGCACACCATTCACATGTCGACAGCAAGTTATCAGAGTGCACCATTCAGAAATGTCTAACTGCATCCAGGGGTGCTGTGGAATTCGCCATTAGCATGTCGACAGCAAGTTATCAAAGCTGCCCTTGGCACACCATTCAGCATGTCGACAACAAGTTATCAGTGCCCTTGGCACACCATTCAACATGTTAAGTTATCAAAGCACCCTTGGCACATGGGTTTCAGCATGTCGAAGCAAGTTATCAGCGCCCTTGGCGCACCCGTTCAGCATGTTTTTTCGACAACAAGCTATTAGCACCCTTGGCGCGCCGTTCAGCATGTCAAGAGCTTGGTTATCAGTGCCCTTATGCGCACCGTTGAGGAGTTTGGAGAGAGAAAATCAGCGCCCTCTGTGCACATGGTTAGCATGGACAGCAATGCGTTTCAACAACCAGTTTTTGTAAAACACCGTTCGCCATGTTTACAGTTTGCTAGGGTGCTCACCTGGCCGCCATAATGAGCATGTTAAATGCAACCTAGAGGTGCCCTTGGCGCACCATTCAGCATGTTGACAGCAATTTCAGCTCTCGTTGGCCCCGTCTCAGCTGTCGACTAGCAAATTTTCAGCACCCTTGGCACACCTTTCACCAGTGTTGGACATTCTCAGTTTTGCCCCTTTGGTTCTCTTGGGCACATGAATTTGTTGTGTTCAAACCTCCCTTTAAAACTGTAATGCGACTCTTACCTCTTAGGCGCACTTTTTCGGTGTTTGCACCTCCTATTTGAGCAGTAATCATGTACCTGTGCCAAGATTCTCAACCCTCTCTATGGTTTATATATCCTTTTGCTTCACTACAAATTTTGTTACCCAGGTGTAAGATATTGCATCAACATTTTAATAGGTTTGTGATAAATTGGCAATAGATAGGTGTTCTTCATTCCTGAAGTGCATCATCTAGAGAAGTTGAGGTTATACTTACTAAGATCTTCTGGTACCCTGGATCTCCTTGTGCAAGTTAGGGATGGAGGTTTTGAGTAAAGGTCTGCATTTTGCAAGTGTCACCAACTGAACAGAGGAATATTTTGTATGGGCTTCATCCAGTATTTTCCTCTTTCGCTTGGTTGGATCACTTGGGATCATGGCTGGGATGTTATGCAATCGCAGAAAGATGCTTGAACCCATCGAGTTGCAGGCACTCAGGGGTGTATGATCTTGTGATAACAGTGTTATATGTTAGGAACTATCTGCCAAATGTTTCATCAACTTATTTTTCCAATCTTTTCCAACCTTGAGAATAAGGTTGTTTTGGGGTTAAAAGGGTAACTGACGGTAGTTCCGGCTTAACCAGCGATGGTTAGGGGTAACCAACATCGATCAAGGTGGGATTTCCTAGGTTTACTAAACTAGAGAGATCCTCTTGATTTCCTCAGATCTCATGCCATTAACCCATGCGGATTAGACTTGGATCTTCTTGTAAGCATGTGGGAATGTGGTTAGAGAGAATGTAGGCATTAATTTTTAGGGTTTAGGTAAGTCTCAGTTAGTTATGGAAACTTACTCAGACAAGGTTTTAGGTTGAGTTGGCTTGGTGAGGTGTTTAGGTAAACTATATGTGTGGATATTATTTAAAATAATATATTTAAATAATAAATCTGGTGAGGATAATGAACTAATTTAATTGAATTAATTAAATTAATATTAGTGAGGTGAAAGGGGCCATGGCTAGGTAAATGTGATGAAGGGTGTTTATTCGTCGAGGGACCAAAGGGGAGTGTGACCTAATTTTAGTGTCTGCAATATGTATATACATTCATATACATACATACACACACACACAAACACAAATATTATATTAAGATTATAATAAAATATAACCTGAAATAAGGGTGTGAGCCTCAAATTATATATATAAGTTTGAGTTAAGATGGAGTTCGACTCGTAAAATCTTAACTGAAAAGAAATCCGTGGCCAAACTGTATCAAGAAATTTGTAGTCAACAAACTAAAACATGGATTCCTCTATTTGGGGTTTGTAAGTATTACAACTATTTTGGGGGGGGGTGGGGTCGATCACCGACCCCACCCCCCACCATTTCCTTTAAACCTATATATGCAGGCCACGACACAAGTTTTAGCACTATATTTTTTTGTTTAAAATATATTTCTTTGGGGTTGTTTCATATTTGTTTAATATAAACACTTTTCTTTACACACACACACACACACACACACACACACACACACACACATGTATATATACATATATATTAAATATATTAATATTATTTTAATAAATTTAGTAATAATATTTTAATATTAGTATTATTGTCAATAAATAATAATAATTTATGGTGTTAATAGGATCACCTAATGTAATTCTTATACTTTAAATTTTCTAAAATTTTGGTGGTAATATTGTTTGGAGTGTGATTAATTTTACTTCCTTTATAATTTATTAAAAAGATGATAATCACTTTATACAATCAAATGAGGATACAGTCTAAGTTGTAAATAAACAATTTCTCTACTCCACTAGATTTAGAAAGCAGTCTATTTTATTAACCAAGAAAAAGACAGAAAATTTAAGTTCTTTCCATCTACACATATAAAGCTTAAAATTTCTTTCAACCGCTATAAGGGAATGAACAAATATAATTTACTTCACTACCCTATATGTTTCATGTAATACAATGGTAGCAACTATTTCTTTACTTTTACAAACTACAAATTTGTAACCATTCTCACAAGAAATTATACCAAGATTTCTCATAGTTTTTAAATAATAACTACTAATTTTCCAATAAAAAATACATACCCATTTGATACAAGAAACCAACTACAATGAGGGCTAAGTGGCTTTCCTTTCAATCTCAATTGCATTATACAAAAAATTTACTCACTAAAATTGTTTCTGTTTCCACATACATTACAATCTTAATAACCAAAAATCAATACAACATTTCTTTCAAGAGCAATACAATAAATCTTCCACTTGAAGTGGGAATTTTAAAAGGAAGGTATCTATAATTAAATATATTTTTTATTCTATTAACTCTCCAAGAATCAAATATACAATAAGGCTCCATATTCTCTTCCCTTGATCACAACAACAACAATAGGGGAGAGGGAACACTCTCCACCCAACCAAAACTCCAATGGAAAAAAGAAGAAATTCTTCTCATTTTCCCCCAAGCCCCAACAACAAAGCAATAAGGGATGGATCCAACACATGAAAACTCTACAATGCTTCCACACTTACTTTTAAGCAACAAACACACAAGAAAATATAACTACAAATACTCATTTTTAAGGACAAAAACTTCCCGAAACAATGGATCTAAAATAAACCAAGTAGAGATAGGAATATGGGGACACCCTTGTGCCTCCCAAGAATTTGGATGCCCACCTCTAAAATTCTCCAAAACACAATCAACCCCAAAATCTCTTGTCTCCCTACAACAACAAAAAAATGTCTCTTGTGCCTCCATCACTCTTATGTCTCCCTCTCTCTTATGGCTCCCACAATGCACAAAATAACAAAATAGAACAAGGTGGGGTATCCAGAAAACACTCTCTCCCAAACATACAAAGAATCTCTTATGCCTCCCAACATATTTCATCCCCATTTCACTATCTAAACACAACCTAAATCCATTTCACTACCCAACACTTCAAGCAAGAAAACAAATCCATACAACACATAACATAAAAGAAAACAAGAAGAAAAAAAGAGTGCAAGACCCTACCTTTCCATGGTAAATCTCCACTTTTCAAGCAAGTACCAAAATCTATCAAACTCAAGAAACTCCAAGCTCCCTTCAAATCCAACAAGAAATCATTCCACAAAATCCAAGATCCAAAGATAAGCAAGTTACCCCAAATACTTCCCAAAACTCCAATAAATAGAAAAGAGGAAGAGGGACACTATGTGGCTCCATGTAGGATGCCACATCATTTCTTCTCCATCGCACATCACTCAAGTCAAACCCATACCCTAAGTCATAATAAATGGGTGGTTAAGACGTATGAAAAACTTCTTACACACACCACTCTAACCCACACCCTTTCGGACAAAGAAATAAACACATGTAAGAAAGTGCAATTAAAACTCACCTTTTGCCTTCCAAAACACATATGGGGTCTAATTTTGACCCCTGTTGTCCACTCAAAATTCCCCTGCTCTTAAGAAAGTGAAAATTTAAAATTTTGAGTTTAAGTGTCTTCTCTGTTGTATTGATAATGTGAAAAGCCAAAAAAATTGAGAAAATCTATGTTTTTGGGTCATTTTGCGTGTTTTTCGGGCCTGTCGAATATTTTTGTCCCGCGTGTCCCAAGTTCAATTGGACCCTTTGTTCCCTGATCGGCCAGTTTACTCGAAGTCAGTTATTTTCGGGCCCATTGGAACTTTTTGTCCCAAATGTCCCAAGTTAGTTCGGATCCTTTGTTCCTTTTTCGCCTGATTCGGCCGAGCCACGTACTTTGCGCTTTCGTGTCCCGCATGTCCCAGAAGCATTTATGCATCCTTTTCCCACTTCACCTGAATCGGCCGAGCCACGTACTTCGCACTTTTGCATCCCGAATGTCCTAGAAGCATTTGTACATCCTTTTCCCACTTCACCCAAATCGGCCGAGCCGCGTACTTCACGCTTTCGCATCCCGAATGTCCCAGAAGCATTTGTGCGTCCTTTTCCTGCTTCGCCTGAATCGGCCGAGCCGCATACTTCACACTTTTGCATCCCACATGTCCCAAATTAACCAAGTGCCATTCGTGCTAATTTTTCCCGCTCTACCCAAATATCTTGCTTATTCAATTTGGTAGGTATGTATTAAATGCGCATTCATTGCCTTTCTCTCTCCTAAACGGCTATATAACGAGCGAACTCCCTATGCATTTTGCACACTGCTTTCCTGTTATCTTTTTCTTGAACCCTTGCAATCTAAATTCCTGTGCGCATATCCAATCCCTCTGTAATTTCATCCTAAATATAGCTTGCAGCCCTGCTCTCTGGATTACTATCAACATGAAGATAAAATTCCAAGGTCAAGAACAAATGTCACCACTAGAATCCACCGTTCCTGATATCGGAGATAGTGAAGTTCGCCACCTTGACTTTGGTGATTTTTGGTCGAGGATGGCAGACGTGAACCCTACACCAATGGCACAGATGATTCATGACAACGGTCTGGCTTTCGCTGGTGGTTTCCCAATCTCGGTGCAATGTGTAGACACAGTACTCTCATGTAGAGCTCATTTCAATCCTGATTCGAGTGAATTGATGGGGAGCTCATTTCCAAACTTGACGCTGCCACCATTGGAACTGCACTGAGGATTCCAGAAATGGAGAAGTGCCTCAGATTTTGGACCCAGTCTACAGCCAACACGTCAGTCCCACATGGCAGAGATATAGCCAAGGCATTGAAGAGATTCAGGAAGTGGATTTTGAAGTCAGTGGGTCCCACCCAATCATAAGCACCTGTCTTCTTCTCCTTATTCCTCTCTTCTCTTCCAATTCTTTCTCTCGGATTTATTGTAATAAGTTGAGGTATTGTGATTGGAAATCCTTAACTAATCTTTAGTTAAAAGAAGTAGTTACCAAGAGTAATTGATTTGTAAACTACATAATGGCCTCTCCTCACCATTTTGAAGGAGGAAGAACTTGGCTTATTTTCTGAAAGTGTAAATAAATCATAAAGAAATCAATACAGAAGGGCTTTTCATTCTTTGTCTATCTGATCTCTTTTATCCCTAAGCTTTTCATTTAATCTTGTTAAGGTCATTTGTTTGTGTTATGATAAGAAGCTTTGTATTCTTGCAGATGTTATTTATAGAACTTTGTGTCTTTCAAATTTCATCTTACTAAGTATGATACAAATGATCTTGTTTCAATTCACTGTAACTTCGCATACATAAAGAATTACTCTGTCATCTATAATTCTGAGTGTTGCCTTTCTGCTCATTCTCATATTCTCATTCCTCAGTCCTTTTGTAATTGATGATCCTTATAGAAAACACTTTCATAATATCCAAGTTCAACAAAGAAAATCATGTTTTGAATATTTGTAAATAGGTTTGTTTCTGAATAAGGGAACCTCTCCCATTAAAGAGGAGGGACTTCTTGTCCCCTGACTGTTGCTCTTCGTGAAGTCCTATGTGATGACCAACAATTTTTTGGTGACTCCGCTAGGGAATCATATTCCAGTTTATTTATTGATCATCTTTTGATCTGGTGACTCCGTGTTTTACTCAAGGGAGAAGGGCCCTTGGTATTGAAGATCCTCAGTTTCAGCTTTTGGAGCAGCAGGGTTTTTCTTTCCCTTCAGCAAGAAATAGAAAGACTCGTGCGACAAGCACTCCACCTGTTCAATATAGAAACCCTACGGGTGGCATTCCTTCAGAGCCAACTAGTCCTAATCTTCGAGCTTTGATTCTTGCTGGTGTTACAGTTCCTCTCCAAGCCATTTTTCCAAGAATGGTGGTACCATTTCCCTGGGGTCATCGTGTCGGGCCCCTTGCCCTTCCTCAGCCTTTTCACGAGTTACCTAGAGGTAACCGTAAGAACTTCCCTAAATTCAAAGGCGATGGTAAAGCGCATCCTGATGAACACATTGCAGCCTTCATAGTTGCGTGTGGATTTCTGGGAGTTGAACACGAAGATGTCTCCGTAAGAATTTTCATTGAGACTTTACAAGATAATGCTGCTGATTGGTTCTATCACCTTTCGGCTGGTGCTATCACTAGCTAGGACACCATGAGAACTAGGTTTGAAAACTGTTTCAAACCAGTAGAAGATGTGCATGCCTTCCTAGCCCAAATCTCTCAAATAAAGAACAATTCACCAGAGCCCATGAGAGAATTTGTGGCCCGATTCAACAGGTTGATTAAAAAAATTCTGCCAAATACTTGACCTATAGATCAAATTCAAAAATGTTTTTTCCTAAATGCCCAATCGCCTAAAGTTAGTTATGCACTGTGAAGGGCTAATCTCGCAACATTGGCCGAGGATCAAAATCTTACGGTTAGTGTTGAAGATGATTTAATCATGTCAGGGAAGTTGAGGAGAGACCCTTCTAAATCTAAATCTGCTTCTTCCTCCTCTTCCACTCCTGGACCTAATACTGATCCACTGGTACAAAAACTTACAAATGATCTCATTGCCATTAAGAAACAATTGGCTCGGCATGCTCCCTATGCAGACGTTCCAAGGAGGAATTTTCAGCCTAGAAATCATTTGCCTACTTCTCAAACAAGGCTAGCACTTGAATGACATCCTATTAAAGTTCCTGTCAATGTAACCTGTGAAGTTGAGGAACCAGAGGATGAGGAGGTTAATGAAGATTGCGAGGAATTTGTTAAAGAGGTTGATGATGAAGCAGATGAACTTGATGGATCTCGAGTTAATTTCTTCACCACTGAAGGCATTGATGATGGAGATGATTATGATGAAGTAGTAGTAGATATGAATAGCGAATCATACGCTGTCATGACTTGAGAGTAGAAAAATCAGAGGGAGAAAGTGATGTAGCCCACCAAGAAATCTAAGGAGCAGCCGAAAACTATCCCGTTATTGCAAAAAGAGGATCTCCTATTCCCATTTCATCTATACCAAAGGTGAGTCCTGTCAATTTTGCTACTAAAGTTACTTATTTTTCCCCTAAAATTGATAAACCTAAGATTTCAAATGATGATAGCCTGTCCACCTCTGGGTCTTTTGATATTATTGATCACCTGAAAAAGACTAAGGTTCAAATCTCAGAAGCTGAATATTATCAAACCCATCCTAAGGCTTTCGCTAAAATGACTCACTTTGTCAATTCCCATTCTAAAACTACCTCTAAAGGCCTTTTACCCACTCCTTCTTCTGCACCACAACCTAATCTGATAGCCGTTGTCACCTCACCCAGTAACAAAATCAAACCATTCTATGTGACACTTCTTATAGCTGGTCATAGGCTCAGCAATTACGTCATAGACTCAGGAGCATCAGACAATGTGATGCCTGCTAAAGTAGCTCATGCCTTAGGTTTAACTCTCACACGCACTTATGGATCTTGTTATTCTATGGAGAGTAAGGAAGTGCCCTTGGTGGGAAGGATTAAAGATGCACAAGTGGCTTTTGCTGCTTTGCCTGAGAAGAAAGTTTTGGCTACTATCTTAGTAGCAAATATTCCTCCTTCATACGAGATGTTGCTAAGTAGAAACTTTTGTAAGGATGTGGGTGGAGAAATTCAAATGGATTGGTCACATGCACTCCTACCTGTTCATGGGCAAATGAAGAAGCTACTGCATGAGAAGAATTCTAAGTATATTGTACAAAAAACTGACGATCCCAAAGCAAAAATACTCTATGAGGATATGGGGCATGGCAACTACATGATTATGTCTCCCGAAGAAATCCAACTTCCCAAAGTGTCACCTAAAGATCCTAATGGTGTTTGGATTTTAGAGTTTGATGGAAGTTGTTCCTCAGCTGGTTATGGAGCTGGTGTCATACTGGTGTCACCTGAAGGAAGCCTTCATCCTTTTTCATTCAAGTTGCAATTTGAAAATACCAATAATACAGCAGAGTATGAGGCTCTCATTCTTAGATTACAGGTGGCAAAAGAGCAAGGTGTGAAGAATTTTCTAGCTCGTGGAGATGCAGAATTGATTGTAAAGCAAGTTAGAAACCTCTTCCAGGTGAAAAATGGAAGGTTGAAACATTATTGGAATCAGGTTTGGGATTCTATTGAATTCCTCGATGCTTTCTCCATCGAAGCAATACCTAGGGAGAAGAACACCAGGGCTGATTCACTAGTAGTCTCAGGGTCATTGCTCATACCTCATCCTGACTTCTCTCAAGATAAGTTCAACATTGAGATGATCCATCGACCTAGTGTACTTGATAATACAAGTAACTGGCAAGTTTTTAATGATGATCAGCACTTGATTTCTTTCTTAGAACTCAAGGATAATTTTGAACAGCCGTACTTTGAAGGAAGTGATAACTTGCCTCATGAAAGTGTGTCCTTTGACAAAGCAGCCACCCAAGGAGAAGAAACGGATAAGGATGGATGTATCAAACTCAAGGGAAACAAGATCCCTAAAGGATTGGTAAGTTTAGAGGAACTGTTTGATAAACACGATAGGTATGTAAAGTCTAGAGCTTCTACTGGACCTCAACAATCAGCTGAGTATGAAAAAATTAATATTGGGAGTTCTACTGATCCTAAGCTCGTGAACATTGGAAAATATTACACAGCAGATGAGAGGAAGAAAGTAATTGATCTTTTAAAGAGGTATAAGGATGTTCTTGCCTACTCTTATGAAGATTTAAAAGCTTTCCAACCAAAAGAAATGCAACATTTTATTCCTCTCAAACCTGGAATTAAGCCTTTTAAACAGAAGCAGAGGAAATACAATCCTAAAATAGCTGACACCATTTTTCAAGAAATATAGAAGTTGTTGAAAGCCAAAATCATTTTTCCTATCCATCATTCAACATGGATTGCCAATATTGTACCTATTAGAAAGAAAAATGGTGAGATTCGTATCTATGTTGACTTCTGGAATCTGAATCAGGCTTCCTTGAAAGACAATTATCCTTTACCTATGATGGATCAGGTCTTACAAGCAGTAACAAGATATAAAATGTTGTCTATGCTTGATGGATTCTCAGGATATAATCAGGTAGAAGTTAATACTGCAGATCAACACAAAACAACTTTCACTACCCCTTGGGGTACCTTTGCTTATAGAAGGATGCCTTTTGGGCTCATTAATGCTGGTGCCACTTTTCAGAGAGCTATGGATCTGGCCTTTGGAAGTTTGAAAGGGAAGTGTATTGTTGTATACCTTGATGACTTGACTGTGTATTCTAAAACAAGGGTAGATCATTTTCAACACCTGGAGATAGTTCTGCCAAGATGTAGAGAACATGGGATCTCTTTGAATCCTAAAAAATCTATCTTTTGTGTCACAGAGGGGAAATTATTAGGGCACATCATCTCCAAAGATGGTATTAAGATTGATCCTGAGCGAGTTCAAGCTATCCAGCAAATTCCTCTCCCAACCATCAAAAAGGGTGTGCACTCTTTCTTTGGTAAGATCAACTTTTTGAGAAGGTTCATCCTTGATTTTACAGAGTTAACTTTGAATATTTCCCAAATGATAAAAGGAAAACAAACGTTTGGTTGGTCTCCTGAAGGGAAAGAAGCCTTTGAAGGCATTAAAAGAGCCATTGCTAAAACTCCTGTTTTAGCATGTCCCGATTTCAGCAAAGATTTTATTATCTATTGCTACACCATAGATAACACCTTGGCTGCGGTTTTGACTCAGGAAGATTCTAATGAGCACGAACTCCCAATTACATTTATGAGCTATATTCTGAAAGATCATGAGTTAAAATACACCATGATGGGAAAACATGCTTTTGCAGTGGTCAAAGCTGTTAAGCAGTTTTGTTTTTAAATTCTTAACTCTCATTCCATGGTGTTGGTACCAGATACAACTGTTAAGTCAATTCTCACATAGCAGAAATTTGGATCCAAGAGAGGGAACTGGGTGGCCAAGGTTGAAGAATATGATATTGACATCAAACCGACCAAGCTCATCCATGGAAAAGGCCTTTGTGAGCTCATTGCTGAAGGAGCTAGACATGAGTTATTGGAGGATAAAGTTGGTCTTCCTACCGTTTTGTTTTTTAGCTCAGTTGATGAATGGTATGCTGATATCACCCATTTTCTCACCTACGGAGAATGCCCCTCTCATTTTACTGCCAAAGAAAAAAGGACTGTTAAAGTAAGGTCAGTGCAATATGTGTTGTGGGAAAACGCCTTGTTTAAACGTGGGTTAGACAGAAGGTTTTTGAAATGTGTGGACAAGGAACAACAGAAAAAACTGCTCTCAACTTTTCATGATCAAGCATGTGGAGGACACTACTCATCAACCGTCACTACTCATAAGATAATTCATGGAGGATATTACTAGCCTACCTTGTTTAGAGATGCATCCAAATGCGTTGATAAATGTGAGGCTTGTCAGACTTTCGTGGGTAGACCCAAATTGGCCTCTTTGCCTCTTAAGCCAGTTGTAATTGAAGAACCTTTTCAACAGTGGGGTTTGGACTTCATTGGAACACTTAATATCTCTTCTAGTGCTGGTCATACTCATGTATTAACTGCTACAGATTATTTCACCAAATGGGTAGAAGCCATTCCAATAAAGAGTAGTACTTCTGAAGTGGTGTGCAGTTTCATCAAAGAAAACATCTTGGTAAGGTATGGTGTACCAAACAAGATTGTGACAGATAATGCTTCGAATTTTTCTTCAACTGAGATGATGGATTTTTTTTATGGATATGGCATCTCTCTGGCTCACTCCTCAGATTACTATCCTCAGGGAAATGGACAAGCAGAATCCACTAATAAAAATTTGGTGACCATAATAAGGAAATTAGTCAACGAGTCTCAACAAAACTGGCACAAGAAACTCTATGATGCTCTTTGGGTAGATAGGATCACACCTAAGAGAGCCATTGGAATGTCTCCTTTTCAAGTGGTATATGGAGTAGAAGCTCAATTGCCAGTAATAGTGGAGCTGCCAGCCTTGCATCTAATGAAGGCCATTGAAGATACCAGTTTCAATGATGCTTTGGATAAGAGAATAATGTACCTTCACAAATTGAATGAGGATAGATTGGAAGTTTCTGATAAGATATCTTCTCATCAAAAGAAAGTTAAGGTCCTGTTTGATAAGAAATCCAGGTTCAGAGATTTCCAAGTTGGAGACACTGTTTTGTTATGGGATAAAAGGCATGAACCTCATGGCAGCCATGGCAAGTTTGATTCCCTTTGGCTCAGACCTTTCAAGATCAGGCACTTTGCTGGTAAGAATTTTTTTTACCTTGATTATATGGATGGTTCTTCTCTCCCACTTCCTTATAGTGGGCAGTACCTAAAATTTTTCAAGTCATAGGTGATTAGGGAATCCTTTGTATATTCTGTACAGCGTTTTGTTTTTCCTTCCCTTTGTTTTGGTGTGTTGTCGTCTGTATTGGTTTTCTTTTGGACTCCGTTGCCCAATGGATAAGGTACTGGTCTACTTCCCTAAGTTGTCTAAGTTCTTGCCTTGTCTCATTCCTTGAATTTATGCCAAGTCATCCCCAAAAGGAGCCAGCTGTTGTCCACTAAAAATTCCCCTGCTCTTAAGAAAGTGAAAATTTAAAATTTTGAGTTTAAGTGTCTTCTCTATTGTACTGATAATGTGAAAAGCCAAAGAAATTGAGAAAATATGTGTTTTTGGGTCATTTTGCGTGTTTTTCGAGCCTGTCGGATATTTTTGTCCCGCGTGTCCCAAGTTCAATTGGACCCTTTGTTCCCCGATCGGCCGGTTTACCCGAAGTCAGTTCTTTTCAGGCCCGTCGGAACTTTTTGTCCCAAATGTCCCAAGTTAGTCCGGATCCTTTGTTCCTTTTTCACCTGATTCGTCTGAGCCGCGTACTTTGTGCTTTCGCATCCAGCATGTCCCAGAAGCATTTGTGCATCCTTTTCCCGCTTCGCCTAAATCGACCGAGCTGCGTACTTCGCACTTTCAAGTCCCGAATGTCCCAGAAGCATTTGTGCATCATTTTCCCGCTTCACCCGAATCGGCCAAGCCGCATACTTCGGGATTTCACGTCCCGAATGTCCCAGAAGCATTTGTGCATCCTTTTCCCACTTCGCTCGAATCAGCCGAGCTGCGTACTTCGCGCTTTCGCATCCCACATGTCCCAAATGAACCAAGTGCCATTCGTGCTAATTTTTCCCGCTCTACCTGAATATCTTGCTTATTCAATTTGGTAGGTATGCATTAAATGTGCATTCATTGACTTTCTCTCTCCTAAACGGCTATATAACAAGTGAACTCCCTATGCGTTTTGCACACTGCTTTCCTGCTATCTTTTGCTTGAACCCTTGTAATCTAAATTCCTGTGCGCATATCCAATCCCTCTGTAATTTCATCCTAAGTATAGCTTGCAGCTCTGCTCTCTGGATTACTATCAACATGAAGATCAAATTCCAAGGTCAGGAAACAATCTCACCACTAGAATCTGCCGTTCCTGATATTGGAGATAGTGAAGTTTGCCACCTTGACTTTGGTGATTTTTGGTCGAGGATGGAAGAAGCGAACCCTACACCAATGGCACAGATGATTCATGAAAACAGTCTGGCTTTCGCTGGTGGTTTTCCAATCTCGGTGTAATGTGTAGACATAGTACTCTCATGCAGAGCTCATTTCAATCATGATTCGAGCGAATTGACGGGGAGCTTATTACCAAACTTGATGCTGCCGCCATTGGCACTGCACTTAGGATTCCAGAAATGGAGAAGTCGCTCGGATTTTGGACCCATTTTATAGCCAACACGTCAGTCCCACGTGGCAGAGACATAGCCGAGGCGTTGAAGAGATTCAGGTAGTGGATTTTGAAGTTAGTGGGTCCCTCCCAATCATAAGCACATGTCTTCTTCTCCTTATTCCTCTCTTCTCTTCCAATTCTTACTCTCGAATTTATTGTAATAAGTTGAGGTATTTCGATTGGCAATCCTTAACTAATCTTTAGTTAAAAGAAGTAGTTACCAAGAGTAACTGATTTGTAAACTATATAATGGCCTCTCCTCGCCATTTTGAAGGAGGAAGAACTTGGCTTATTTTCTGAAAGTGTAAATAAATCATAAAGAAATCAATACAGAAGGGCTTTTCATTCTTCTTCTAACTAATCTCTTTTATCCCTAAGCTTTTCATTTAATCTTGTTAAGGTCATTTGTCTGTGTTATGATAAGAAGCTTTGTATTCTTGCAGATGTTATTTATAGAACTTTGTGTCTTCCAAATTTCATCTTACTAAGTATGATACAAATGATCTTGTTTCAATTCACTGTAACTTCGCATACATAAACAATTACTATGTCAAATAGAATTCTGAGTGTAGCCTTTTTGCAAATTATCATATTCGTCATTCCACGGTTCCATTGCTTGTAATTGATCATCAGCAAATACAAAAAATCAAGCGGTAATATTCAAGTTCAACAAAGATTAGAATCATGTTTTTTATAATTTAGTAAATAGGTTCGTTTCGTGGCTCAGTGACTCCTCTTCTATTAACTACAGGAGGGATTAATCTTTGTAGTTTAACTGTTGCTCTTCGTGAAGTCCTATTTCTATAGCAGATTACATACCAATACCATGAAACTAGATTTTGGCACTGCGATCCTAAGTAGTTGTCTCACAACCTGTATCATAGGCTTCACAAGCTACTCCAAATTTGGAAATCAATTTCAAATCCTGTACATAGGCTTCACGCGAAGGGGAAGTATAGGGAACTACTTTACACTGTTACTTAAACTTGTTATCTAAAATTACACAGTAAACCTGAGATTTATTTGTTACTACTCCAATAAATGACTCTCTTTTTGTCACATCCAAAATTAGCTTAATAATATGATTAAATTCACTTAATCTAAGACACATAAACTAATTAATGATAAAAGGGAATTACATCACAAATTAAATCACATACACCAAAATTAAATAAAAGAAAGGAAAAGAACTACACATAAAACCCTTAGTAACAATTGGAGGTAATCTCCCCATGGGGACCCCCTAGCAACAAATAATAAAACACACAACATTACATAAGTTTCCATGGTGACCATTGTTGTATCCATCCAAAGTATTTCGATGTGGTTGGTCTCTCAATCCCCCTTTGGTTGTTGTGATATAATCTACCTACAAAATCACACAATACCTCATTCAGCCTCACGGCCGCATCAAAACATCCAAGATAAAATATACACATATAAGTTAACAATCATCAATGTATAAATTAACTCATCATCATAGACAAATAATGTTATTATTTTAAAATTCCAACAACATTTCAATTCTATATTTTATCAACACTAAGAAGATCACAGGATTAGTTTAACTACTCAATCCTACTCAATATGATGAGAATGTTCGAATGTTAGTAATATACAGATATGTCAAAAACACATCATCATCAATATAAAATGTCTCTCTAAGAAATCCACACAAATCATACTATGAATCGAAAATCCATCAATAATCAAAGTATCTCTATCGTCTAATCATTATGCTAAGACAAAATGATATAATAATATCCATGTCTATAACCAACAGTAATCGAGATCAAAATATAATAAGTGTCAAAGTGAAGTGGGAACTACATCCCCCTCCCCTTAGACTTGACTTCCTCCTAGAATTCACTGAAATAGGAGTGGAAACTGGAATCGCAGCAATGTAGTATCCTCCCATGTAACAACAGTCTCATCATACCTGTCCCACTATAATTAAACCTAGTCAATCTCTCTACCTCAAAGGCCTAGGGTTCTATGCTCTAAAATACATATGGGCTCCACCATCACCTACCCCTGATCCTACACCTATAATGAGGTCTAATCTAATACATGAGAAGGATCTTTAATGTATCTCCTAAGCATAGAGAAATGAAATAAATCGTGGACATGAGACAAGCTAGGTGGAAATGCTAGATGATACCAAAGGACTAATATGATCTATGATTTTAAAGGGATCCACAAACCTAGGAGCAAGCTTAGATCCTTTTTCATAACTTATAGAGCTCTTATGTGGCTTGAAATGAAGAAAAAACTTCCTGCCCACCTCAAAACTATAATATTTCCTATGTTGATCCACATACTTCTTCCTGTCCTGTGCCTCTTGCAATCTCTTCCTGATCATAACAACCTGTTTCTCCATATCCTGTAGTAAAGCTAGCCCAAGAGAAACCCTATCCTCCAATCTGTCCCAACTCATTGGTGCCCTGCACTCTCTGCCATATAATGCCTAAAAGGGATACATGCCTATCAAACTCTAAAAAATATTATTGTAGGAAAACTTCACCAAATACAAGTACTCCTCCCACCTCGACTGATGGTCAATGATGTACATCCTAAGAATGTCCTCTAGGATCTAATTCACCCACCCAGTCTTTCCATTTGTCTCAAGGTGATAAGATATGATTAAATTGATCTTTTTCCTAAGAGCATACTACATCGTAGTCCAAAAATGAGAAGTGTAAAAGGGATCACGGAAAAAAATGATCTTCTGTAAAATCCTGTGTAATCTGACAATCTCGTCAAGATATACCCATGTCACTGCACTAGCTATGTAGATGGTATTCACTGGAGAAAATTTGACCACTTTCATCAATTTATCCACCATGACCATGATGGATTTGTGGTAGTATCTCGATGTCGGTAACCTAACTATGAATTCCATATAAATGGTTTCCCATTTCCACTCCAATATGGCATGAGCGAAGAGAAGGCCAACTGGATGTTGATGCTTGGCTTCACCTTCTTACACTCTAAAAAGGATGACATGAACTGAGCCATGACTCTCTAAATTCCCCTTTAATATTACAACTGTCTCAAGGTGGTGTGCATCTTATTGACCCCGGGATGGGCAGAATAAGATGCACGATGAGCCTCTGTGAAAATGTCTTATCTCAAGCCTCCATCTCTAGGAACATATATCCAACCTCTATGCTTTATAAGGCCATATATCTATAATAAAAATCCATCAAATATCCCCTCAAGGAGCATTTGAGACTCAATCTCTGCTCTGGATGTAAGGTAGAAGCTGTCATGATGAAGCTGCTACAAAATCTTACTCCGTAAATTTGTACCCACTGAAGTAGCCATTACCACATGTCTTGATCTACTCAGGGCATCTACAACAATTTTATCCTTCCCCTTCACATGCTCTATCTCCATGTCGTACTCATAAACCAACTCCATACAATGCCAGTGAGGAGCGTTGAGATTGGGCTACATGAAGAGGTGATAAAGACTCAATTGATCAATCTTGAGTGTAAATCTCCAGCCAAGAAGGAAATTTCTCCACCACACCAAAGTGTGTACAACTGCTGGAAGATCAATGTCATGATTCAGATAATTGATCTTATAATCCTTGAGCTTGCGAGACTCAAAAGAAACTACTTGGCCCTCCTACAACAATGCACATCCAACTCTTGCCAAAGAAGCATATGTGCAAATGAAGAACTCACCTTGAGGGTTTGGCACTACAAGAATAGGTGGTGTCGTGAGGCATTACTTTAGTGTCTTAGAGGCCTGTTCACATCTATTTGATCATACAAATTTCTTCCCTTTCCACTGAAGAGAAGTGGTGTGGTGTGCAGCTTGAGAAAATTCCTGTACAAATCTCTTGTAGTATCCTGCCAAGCCCATGAAACTATGAACCTCAGTCACACTAGTGGGAGCTATCCAATCCATAATGGATCTAATATTTGAAGGATCAACTATGATACCTTCCCCAAAAATGATGTTCCACAAATACTGTACCTTACACTAAAAGAATGCACACTTCTATAGGTTCCTGTAAAACTGCTACTAAAGAAGACACTGTAGAACCTGACGAATGTGATCCTCATGTTCCTCATGCATACATGAGTATATCAAAATGTCGTCAAGGAAAATAAAAATGACATAATTCAAAAACATCTTGAACACCCTGTTCATCAAGCTCATGAATACTATAGGGGAATTTTTCAAACCAAATGGCACAAATGTGAACTCATAGTGCCCATATCTCATGCGGAACACTGACTTGTGGATATCTGTCTCTGTAATCCTCAGCTGATGGTATCTGGACTTAAGATCAATGCTAGAAAATATTGTATCCCCCTTCATCTGATCAAATAAATCATCAATGTGTGGAGGGGGGTAACGATTCTTGATCATAAATTTATTCAACTACCTATAGTCCACACACAACCATAAGGTTCCATCCTTCTTCTTAGAAAAAATCACTGGTGCACCCCAAGGGGATACACTAGGACATATTAGGCATTTCTCAAGAAGCCCCTCAGGCTAAAAGATGAGCTGACAAAGCTCAGGTGTGGTCATCCTATAAGGAGCGCATGAGATAGGTTATGCTCCTTAAACCAAGTCAATGTTGAAGTCTATCTCACGTGGGGGAGGCATCCCTAGTAGCTTACTAGGAAACACAGAAGAAAACTCATGCAAGATGGGTTGATCATCAAGTGAAGTTCCACTATCCCCATCCTCTTACCTATCACTAACAGTAATACTACACAACTGACACCCACATTATACACACCACTTAAGCTACATAGAAGAAATAGTATAGATAGAAAAAAGTCTCCTAACTCTTTCTATCACTAACTCAAATCCCATATAATTTGTACATGATATAGTCTTATGGTAAAAATCCATGCCTAAGATGACTCCATATGAACCCACCAGAAGGATACAAATATTAGAGGTAGTGGTGAAGGGTCCCAAATCTACAACACACTGCTTAACTAAGGAGTTTATAGAGATTTTGGCTCCAGAATCCATCTCGACATCCCAAATAAGGCACTGTGTAACTACTACCAACATGTAATGATCTACTAAATATGGTACAATAAACAAATCAGACAAACCAGAATCAAATAGCATAGAGGTGGGAATACCACCAATGTTACATGTCTCTATCACAGTGCTCTGGTGCTCAGCCTGGTATTTCTCGACTGCTGCATAGATTTCATGGCTATGTCCCATGTCAAAAACTGTAGGCTTTGAAATCTGCACCTTATCATTATTACTAGGGTTTTGTGGGAACTCTCTCTAATGATGTTCAACAACACCACATCCATAACAATTTCCTAGTCCTCTCCAATGGGATGTAGCTCCATCCAGTACTCTAGAGGTATTTGTCATGGATCTTGATGATATGGTTATAGACTGGTGAAACCTCTGCTAACAATCTCCTATTGACTGAGCTCTCGGTGCACCCTTTTTCCTAATGGGAACCCAAGGAGGAGGCCTGCTACTCTGTTCACTCTCAGCCTCGAATCTTTGTGGAGGTCTATATGGTAGATGAGTTTGCAAATGCTGCTACTAAGGTGGTTGTTGTGGTGGCTTGAATGAAGACTGTACTGAACCTTGACCACCACGAGGAGGAGGAGCTAACCCCCTCGATCTACTGTCCTGCATCTGCTAGATGTGGCTCCACACTCTCTATCCCTAGCCTTTTGAGTCTTCTCCTGAGTCTCATATATGATGTAGGCCTTCTCAATAGCCTCAACTAAGGTTTGTGGGCAATGAATGCACACCACACCTCCCAAATCAAAAATTAGGCCACTGATGAACCTGTGAATCTAGACCTGCTCGTCCTACATATACTCGACATAATGAAGTAGGTCCATGAATCGATTCTCATACTCAGCTGTAGTCATGGATTCCTGACGGAGGTCGTGGAACTTATCTATCCTCTACTAAATAAATCTCTTTGATAAATACCTTCTCCTAAACTACTCCTCAAAGAGCTCCTAGGTAACTGTCTCAAAGTCTACATGGAACTTCTACTCCTCGATCCTCCACCAGAAACCTGCTGCATCCCTCAGAAGATGAATCACAATATGAGATTTCATGTTGCTAGTAGATGGGAAGATCTTAAAGCACTTGTTAAAGCTCACTAACCATACCAATGCCTAAAAACCACTTATATCTCTAAAATACTCAGATGGGTGTAGCTTCAATATCTCCCTAATATGGTCTGCAGATGATGAATGATGACCCCTAGGTCTCTCTGCATTCTCCTCCTTCAGCCTAGGGCTCTACGATCTGTCCCTATGTCATGAAATCCTGTCTCCATGTCCACTCTATGGTGACTCTGCTCTAGCTGACTCCATGCTGGAGTTCTCTTCCCTATGCTCCTCGCTTTGTCGAGGATATGCATGAGCCTCAAAGAAAGGCTCTCGACCTGGTCAGATCCAAAGAAAGGAGGAACCGGCCATTGAAAATTTGATGCAAAGTAACAGAGCTAGTAGTAGCCTCCACGTGTCTCTTCAATGTAGATTTGGTATGATGCTTAAAATGTGAGTCCCCAAACTTGCGCTGGCCCTCCATGTGTCTAGGGTCTAACATAATTACTCCTAAACAAAAGGGACTTAGTGAAAACAAAAAGAAAGCAGAGAACACTCATAGATGATGCCAAGTGTCAACATGTTGCATTCCTAGGACCCTAAAGGGTAGAAAAAATCTTAAGGATGTGTGGGGCTTCCACGTGGATCTTACACGGGTAGACTCCAAACACAAAGAAATTTGCAAAAGATTGGTGGTAGGTCAATACAATGAAAGATGAATCTTGAAGCCCACCAAGAATTTTAAATATATTCTGCCATTTTTGAGGCTGTCAAGCTTCTCACCTACCACCTGAATGAAGTATGGGCTTCCTTTCATGCCCAACAAGGAAAAACACATGGAGGCATGGGTTTTGTAGTGGAACCCATCATTGTTGTAGGAAAATTCGATGCATTTTTCTTGGGTGGTTGGAGTAGGTTTTGAAATTCCTATCATCTCCTTCTCTCATTTTTTCTATATATTGTAAGGAGGGGGAATTTTTCTAAAAGTTGGTCACTTTTTCTCTCCTGCCTCCCTCCCTCTTTCTTCTCTAGGGTTGAATGTGGATTTTAAGCCTCCTGTCTTTGCTTTGTAATTGTGTTTTCGTGCTTCTTTCCCATTAATGATGTACTATGTGAACTCATGGAACAATAAAATCTATTTTTTGATGCATTTATAGTTTTCTTATTTTATTATCTCTTCTTTCCTCTCACCATGGTAGGGTATATTGTGCATATTTTTGATGTCTATTGTAGGTTTTGAGAGTTGTGTTTAATGGGTTTGAAGTGGAGTTCTGCGTGAACTTTATCTTTGGCCTGTGATGCATCTTGTCAATCCTCTCTATTGATCACCTCTCTCCATTTCAGGCACTTGGATTTATGATCAACAACCCTTCCTTTTCTGGTGTATAACCGCTTTAGTGTAGGTTTTGTTTTCATGCGCTCTCTCTCCCTGGTCCCTTAGAAAGTTAGATTAGGATTAAATAGTTTTCCTGCATTAGAGTAGATTGTGGCAGGTAGTTTAGGAGCAGGAAATAGCCTTCTCTAGAGTATCATCTCAAGCCCGCAAGTCCCATAGCTTGAGAGATGGTCTAATGTTATGCAGATTCCATTGGATGCTGCACTCAAAATCAAGCCATTTGAAGGGTGTTGTGATTCTACATCAACATTTTTGGCACACCTGGTGGGAATATGGAGTTAGATTCTCTCATCTTTCCAAGGTGTCTCATTATCAAAAAATAGATCTTAAGCCACCATGTAACCACACTCAACATTTTTGGGACGCCCAATGGGACAGGTTTGAAGCACCTTACCACTTCATCTTAGTAGGTTGGTGTGTTCCTATTAAAGTTTCAACCTTTAGAGGAACATGCAAAGCACATCTGGTGACTCCATTTGATAAACAACCCATTCTCTGAGTTGCATACTTTCCTTCCATCCATTTCCACCCATTATTCTTTCCACATATTTCATCTTCTACCATTCATGAAGTTGTGCAGTCATGGATTCATTCCCATCTTAGAATTCACACTTACAGCAGTAGCAGTGGTCCACTCCACCTCCAATGATTTTCACGACTCCTCCATATGTGCATTATGATGAGATTTAGAACCATTATGCTTACCCATATGAGCAGTGTCAAAACCAGTTTGGTTATGAAACATATTAGGAACAAGGGTATGCATACAATGACAACAATCAAATGGAGAATGCTGATTTACAAGAGAAGATTCAAAAGATGGAGGTGAGAAAGATTCAATCTAGGGCTACATTACAGATGAAATCATTTAGGATTGGTTGCATGGCACCTTGTCCGTGGGAAGGCCCTTTCCCAAGACATTACAACCCGCCGGAGAAGCTTGACTTCATGGTCGAAATGTTGCATCAACTTACATAGTGGACCGAGGAAATAAAGGCCTACGATCTTTGTGGTAGACAACCTTGTCAATGGGTAAGTCCACCACCTCATAGCTTTTATATTCCACCTCAATCAGTATCTTCACAGTAGTGTCATGAGTCTAGTTTCTCACTTACTTCCGCTAGTGTTGAAATCCCTTCTCCATCTTCTAGTCTCCCAACCCATCTTAATTTCTCTACCATTTTCCCTTCCAAATCTAAGTCCCCTCCACAAGATCCAAAAACAATACCTTCCCATCCACAAAAAATAAAGGGAAAACTAGTGGAGAGCCAACCCACCACTCTTCCTGCTTTCCTGAGCCCATATCGAGAAGAAACTCAAGATTCTAATCAAGTGGAGCAGCAAGAAGAAGAGCCAATAAAGGAAGAAATGATTAGAAGCTTTGTGAGCTTGGCTCTTAGATTCAGGATTAATAAAATCCCCTTGATGGTCAAGCCCCCGAAGGAGGCTGAGGTCAACCCATAATTGGTGGAGGCTTCAGTTACAACACAAGTGAGGGAAGAAGCAGGTACTCCAAATCCAAAAGAGGAGGAGTACATTTCAACTGTGTAGGAGAACCTTTCAGTTTTAGAGGATTCAAACACAAAGAAGGCCACAGAATAACCTCCTGTTCTTCCTCCCACTTCATCCCCTTTGATCTCTAATGTTGAAGAAGAGTTTGAACTTTCAAACTTCATGATTTAGGATGAGGGGAACCGTGGTGAGCAGGTTACAAATCAGGAGGACATAATGAAGGACATTGAGCACATGCAATAGGGAAATGAGGAGGCATATTATCTATCTAACTTTTAGGATTGCTTTGATGGAGGAGAGCCCATTGAGATCACAACATTTTCTCCTGCCTCATCCATCTTCCAAGCACTTGATCATGTTGTCTCAAAGGAGGGCATTCAAGCGTGGCAACCCGTATCTCATAAAAACCCTATGGAACCAAGGTTGGAGGATCTTAATATTCCATGTTATTCTTCTGAGGAGGAAGGAAACAGTGAAGACACCATCTCTTCCAAATCATTCACCCAGGAAGGTTCATAGGAAGAATCCATTCTTGGAGTTGAATTTTAGAATAATGGGCACATACATCGGATCAGACCTTGCACAATCAGGTACTTGGCTTCATTAGAGCTAAGGGAGAAGCCAAAACTGGTCATGTCCATTTTAGGGCATGAGGATGATATAGAAAACACCAAGGGTCACCATCGATGCCTTCAGGAGTTTAATGACAATCAACTTGAGGAGGTATTTTTTATTAATGTTGATACTTTGGTTATTTGGGTGGAGGATCGACCTCTTTCTAGTTTTTCACTCATAATCAAATCCATATTTAGCACCAAATCATATACATGGCTTCCTATTTTGAGAAATGGAAGCTACTTCTCCCTGCCTGTTGTAGGATTTGTTTGAGTTCCCTTTGCTTCTTATTAGTGTAGATTAGGTAGGTTTCCTTTCAACAGAAGAAGTACTCATGGACACCCTGCATGTATTACTTAAGACATGTATGTTTTCATTTTTTGTACATAAATTTTTCTCGTATTGCTTCAGTCAATGAAGTGCATCATACCCTTCAGTTGTTGCATCAAGAAACTCATATTCACATGTGATCAGTTGCTAATTTCAAAATAAAGAAAATGTAAAATAAATAAAATCAGGTTTTGAGATAGTCCATTTCCATAATAGGTGAATTCCCACGTCATGACAATTTTCTACTCCTAGAAATCTCATCTTCAATATTTTCTTATGGAAATTGAGAGTGTAGACAATGAGGCAAGATCTGGATTACCAAGTGCAAGAAGTTAGGTTCACATTTCAATAACAAGATCAATATAAGGCTACCATTCATGACTCTATGCCCAATGGATACTTCAAGGCCACTGGTCACTTCATCTAGCAGGCAGGTGTTCTTGCGAGTTGCCAAATTGTTATCGAATTTTTCCCCTCAGGAAAAATTGATCAAACACAACCTTGCACCAAAGAAATGAAGAGGTCAGTTTAGTCATGTGAGCCCACATTTAAAATCTAACAATCATGTTACAGGAAGGATCGACAATGGAAATGGAAGATAGGAAAATGAATGGAAAATAGAAATGTTAAAGAAAAGCTAACTCAGTAAGTCGAAATCGAGCCCAAAATAATTACACTCAAAGCAAAGCAACAGACTCACGGAAGGTGCCACGTGTCAGCTCGACACAATTCCAAAAAGTGAAAGGAAAAAAAAAAGTGAAAGCCTCCACGTGTCAACTCAATGTAACTTCAAAGGTGTGAAAAAGTGGGGTCCCAAAACAAGCACAATCTCTCCACGTAGTTAGAGCCTGAGAAAGGCAGAACCAGCTGTTGAAAAGTCTAAACCTAGGAAGAGCTAGGAGAATCATCCACGTGTCTCATCAAAGTAACTTCAAAGGTGTGACAAAAGTGGGGTCCCAAAATGAATGTAGGCTCTCCACATGGTCATAACACAAGAAAGGTAGAACTGATCATTGAAAAGTCGAAGCAAAGAAACAGATCCAGCAGAATCCTCAACGTGTCTCTTCGGTGCACCTTTGGTATGATTCTTAAAAGGTGGGTCCCAAAATGTGCATTGGCCCTCCACTTGTCTAGGGTCCAACATAGTTGCTCCTAAATTAAAGGGACTTGGCCAAAACATAAAGAAAACAGAGTAGGCTTGCGGGAAATGCCAAGTGTCAGCACATCGCATTCCTAGGACCCTAAAAGGTAGCAAAAATATTAAGAATGTGCGGGGCTTCCATGTGGATCTTACATTGATAGAATCTAATCCCAAAGCAGTCTGTAAAATATTGTCGGTAGGTAAATTTAATGAAATATGAATCATGAATCCCACCAAGAATTTTAAATATAGTCCACCATTTTTGAGATTGTTAGGCTTCTCACCTACCACCTTAATAAAGTATGGGCTTCCTTTCTTTCCCAATAAGGAACATCACATGGAGGAAATGGTTTTCCAGTAGAACCCATCATTTTTTTTTATTATTGGAAAATAGTTTTTTGAAAGGGACTATACCCTTGTTTACAAAAGAAAGCCTAAAAGCCAGAATAAGCAAGAGAACCAGAGAGAAAAGGATCAGAATCCAAATGTTACAATGATGTTCAAAGTAGCTAAAAAATAGCTACTAAGACGAGACAAAACAACAAAATTACTGCAAAAAAGTAGTAAAGGATCCGGAAAAAAACAAACAAGGACAGCAGTAAAACCCATCATTGTTGCAGCAGAATTCAATGCATTTTTCTTTGATGGTTGGAGTAGGTTTCGAAATTCTTCTCATCTCCTTCTCTAATTCTTCCTATATATTGTAATCAGGGGGGATTTTTCTAAAAGTTGGTCATTTTTTCTCTCCTACCCCCCTCCCTCTTTCTTCTCTAGGGTTGAATGTGGATTTTAAGCCTTATCTCTTTACTTTAAAATGGCATTTGATTTCCTCTTTCCCATTAATGATGTACTGTGTGAACTCATAGAGCAATAAAATCTATTTCGTGATAAATTTTGTCGATCCTTTGCTAATTTTATTATCTCTTCTTACATCTCACCATTGCAGGGTATAGTGTGCATATTTATGATGTCTATTGCAGGTTTTGAGAGCTGTGTTTAATGGGTTTGAAGTGGTGTTCTGTGTGAACTTTATCTTTGGTGTATGATGCATCTTTTCCATCCTCTCCATTGCTCACCTGTATCCATTCCAAGTAGTTGGATTTGTTATAAAAAACCCTTCCTTTTCTGGTGTATCACTGCTTTAGTGTAGGTTTTATTTTCATGCTATCTCTCTCCCTGGTCCCTTGGAAAGTTAGATTAGGATTAGATGGTTTATTTGCATTAAATTAGATTGTGGCAGGTATTTTAGGAGTAGGAATCGACCTTCTCTGGATGATTATCTCAATCCCGCAAGTCCCATAGTTTGAGAGATGGTCCAATGTTATGCAGATTCCACTGGATGCCCCATTTAAAATCAGGAAATTGGGAGGGTGTTTTTTATTCTACATCAGCAACGCCCGCTAAAATATCCCGCATGAAACCCGAGAACAACCTAGGGCAAGCTAGAAAAATTATGGAATATTTTTTTTGACAATTTTGCTTGCAAAAAGGGTTTCGAATTAACATTGATCACATTCTTGTTTCTAAGTTACTTTAAATTAATAATATAAATTTATTTTTTAATCCCCATTATAATAAAATAATAAAAACCTTAATACCTTTTAATATACTTAGTTAGTCTAAGGCATGGTTTTAGTTTCCCCTTAAATGTCATTTGATAAACATTTAAATTTCAATACAGTCAAACTTGGAAAAATTAATCCCAAGGGTAAAGGGGTCTATTTAATTAAATACTAAAGTTATATTAATCCCACAAGGTGACAAGGCTTAAAAAAATAACAAGGTCCTTAATTTAGCACAAGGGTTAGAAAAATAATCCCACCCCTTGCACAACTAAAGTGGCCACCTAAAAAGTCAACCCATGCATTAAATTATATATATTAATACATTTTTTCTTTTTCTTTTTTAATATAAATGATTATATATATTATTAAAATATTACTATATATTTACATATTTGTATATGTGTATAAGATTACATATATATATATATATATATATATATATATATATATATATATATATATATATATATATATATATATTCAATATATCTATATAAATCTGCAATAAATATTATATCAACATAACAATTAAACTAAGACTTTCCTTAACCATACTACAGTTGCATTTGAAAATAGCACTAATTTGAAAGAATTCTGAATATGAATACCTTGTGCACAATGGTAAGGAAGGATTATTTCAGTATATAAAATAACATATTTAAATTTGTTAACTTAGTGAATTGAGAGTCTTAAACGTTTTTCAATAACTATTTAGGTTAATTATTTCACCTATTTTGTATAAAGAAAAAGAATGAAAACAAGTATTTTCCACTAAGATGAGAAACTTATTTCTAAAGGAATTTTTTCAAAAAAATATTACTTATTCTAATATAATTCCTTAAAAAGAGCAAATCATTAAACTTAACATGGAAGAAGTCAAGACTAGTCTTATTCCAATAATTGATATTACAACAAAACAAACCAAGAGGGAATACTTTCTTTTCAAATGCAATACTAAGAGTTTATTTCTATATCTTTTTATTTTAAACAAATGAGGCTCTCAACAAGTTAATATGATTTCTTTTGTAATAACACATTTCAAATAAATAACCTTTCTTTATCAAAATGATATTCAAAGACAAAGCTTGTGGAAGAAATATAAATATTTTACAAGATATCTTTTGCAAAACACCTCAATATTTCATATTTCAAAATCATGCTAAAATCACATAAGGAGGCAACCCAACAACTCCTTCCCAAGTTGAAAGAAGGTTTTCAAAAACAAATGATACACCTATCCTACAAGTGATTTTTCCCAATACAAAAAGAAACAGGGAATTACAATAAAGAGGAAGTATTTCACAAGCCATATCCTGGGAAAAGGGTTACAATGAGGTAATATCCATAATAAAAATGAAGGTGACCAAGAGCTCCAACCAACATCCAACTTTGAGATCCCACCTCAAAGGCCTTCAAGGAATTCCATACAAGGAGAAAACACTTGTTTTGCCACCTAACCATAGGCATCATTACATGCCTTTACTTAAGATTGGGATGCATGATAGCCTCCCCCAAGATCATGGGAAAGAAGTACAACTATCCACAACTATGCACAAGAGTGAGGGTGAATAGACAACATTACATTCACACAAAAACAAGGCAAGAGATAAAAACAAGACTCCAAATTTGTACCAAAGATGAACAAGGAGGAGAACCCAAGCTCTCTACCTCTAAAAATGGGGAAGAGAGAAGACAGTTCTCCAAAATTTTGCAACCATCATTATTTATATAAAACTTGATCTCCATACCCTCCTTATTTGTCTAATTTTAATTCAAGCCCTCCTTATTCCTCCACCCTTTCACCAATCCTTCTTGGAAGGATTTTCAAACCCCAAAGGGGTTTCCTTACTAAGAATGGGGAAGGGGGTTCATGCCAAATGACCCACCTTCTCCACCTCAAGGCCATTTGAGGGGAGTAACTAAATCCTACAAGGCTTTCCCATCAAACCTATAAGGATTGAGAGGGAAAAATTCCCCCCTCTTCCCCCACAACTCCAAAACTCCGTCATGCCATATGATGGAGAGAGCAAAATCAAATAAACAAACAATCCAGAATTCTCATACAACAAAAAACATTTCCAAGAAAAAACAACTAATATCTAAGCATGTTACAACAAATACAATAGAAGCTCAAGAAGCCTACCTCAAAGAAAAGCTCTCCAAACTTCAATCTCTTCCACTTCTTGTCCCAAGCAAACTCTAGCTCCAAACCCCCAAGACTCCAAGCAATATCTCCAAAAAAAAAAAGTTCTCTTATTTTCCCATGAGGGAGAATTTGAAGGGGAGCAAGCAAAAATCCTCACAAATGAGGGGATGACATGTGTCACCCCTCTCCTCCTTCAAGGTAAAAGATGCAAAAAATAAAAGAGAGAAAGGATAAAAAATGGACTTTTAGCCCTCTTCTCCCAAATTACCCTGAATGATAACAAAACAATCTTGTGTAACTTTTAACAAAGCACACTAATCCATACCCCTTACATGGATGTGACCAAAGAGGGAGGCAAAAAGGGAGGGGAAAAACTCCCTATAGCCTTGGAAATAAGCCCCCCTACCTATTAGGTAGGGTACTAAGGGTTCATTTTCATGTTAAGGAAATTTCCAAACTAAAAAGGGGTCCCTAAAAATGCCCAAGATAACTCAATTTTGGGTTTGGAAAATTTGGCACAAGGTTAAAGGGTGTGGGGCCCACCCAAGGGTTCACATGTGACCCTAAAACCCTCTAGATTAAGTACACCATTAAACTAATTCAAAACTTAATACAAGTGGGGTTATTAATTCCCCAAAACTAGTTTATAACACAAACTAGAGCACCTTAAGAAAAATTAATAATTACAAGACATATTACATTACAAATGAGGGTCACCCTTGGTTCCTAAAACAAAAATTATAATGCTAAGGCCTCAAGCAATAAACATGGTTAGGACTTAGCCCCGTGGGCTACTTGTGCAAAGTTGCATGTAGCTGGCCTGAGTCCCATGTTCTCTTGTGACCTGTCACCTGCACACTCATTGCACGCATTAAATGCACACCTATCCGATAAAATACAAATAAACTACTAAATAAGATATCAATGAATTCTAGACTAACATTTCATCTTTCTGGAATTGAAAGTGTGATAACGTGCACAACTATACATAATTCACCATAAGTTAGTCAGAATGATAAAATGACATGTATCCATAGAATCCCAACATGCAACAAACTAAGTATCCATCAATATAATTACTTTCCAAAACAACATAATATCAATTAGTATCCATGACATCATAAGATAATGTAAACAACACTGTAATCAAGCTAAATCAGTGTTATATGCCTAAATGTCCATACATGTCTAATCATATCAAATCTCCTAATCTAATGTCCAAAACATATCAAATCTCTGTCAAAACATGTCTATGAGTAATGAGAAATAAGTAACTGAGCTATAAAAGTGTGGGCACTACATCCCCCTCTACTAATATTAGACTTCCTCCTGGAATTCACTAAAAGAGGTAGGGATAACTAGCCCTCAAAGGTGTTGCATCCTCCCAGGTAGCTATTTTCTCGTCATATCAGTCCTACTGCACTCTAACCTGGTCCAAGTTTTAACCCCAAAGGGCCAACCTCTGGTGCTCTAGTATGCATACGGGCTTTAGTTTCCACTATCCTCCATCCTCTACTTGTAATGCCGACCAATTCAAAACATGAGAAACATTTGGTACATATCTACGTAGTACAAAAACATGGAAAACATCATGGGCCCGTGCAAGGCATGGTGGCAAAGCTAGGCAATAGGCAACTAGACTGATGACCTCTAAAATCTCAAAAGGCCCCACAAAATGAGGCGATAGCTTAGAACCCTTTCCATAATGGATTGGGATATTATGCGGACGAACTCTCAAGAAGACTTTGTCACCCAATGAGAAGTGACGATTAATCCTCTTGGTGTCTGCATATGCCTTCTGGAGTGCTCTATCCTACTCAAGGCATTGTCCAATTAGAAAAACAGGCTACTCTAAATCCTGTAGGTATGCTAGTCCCAGAATAATCCTATCATCTAGGCTGTCCCAACTCAAAGGTGTCCTACAAGGTTATCCATACAAATCCTGGTAAGGAGCCATACCAATGGAACTATGATAGTTGTTGTAGGAAAACTCAACTAAATTAAGGTAATCTTCCCACTTCTTCTACTGGTCCATCACATACATCCTCAACATGTCCTCTAGTACCTGATTAACCCTCTCTGTCTATCCATCTGTCTCTGTATGATAAGCTGAGCTAAAATTAATCTGAGTACCCAGAGCGGTCTGAAAGGAAGTCCAGAAAACTGAAGTGTAGATGGTATCCCTATCATTGATGATGGTCTTCAGAATCCCATGCAACCTAATAATGTCCTCCATAAATACTTTGGTGATGGCCTGTGTATTATAGGTGACCTTGGTTGGCGAAAAGTGCCCAACCTTGGTCAACTTATCCACAGTGACCATAATGGCATCATGACGATAAGAATACATAGGAAGTCCGACTATGAAATCCATGGAGATCACATGCCATTTCCACTCAGGAATATCATGAGGATGTAAAAGTCCTATGGGATGAGAATGCTCTACCTTGACCCTCTGACACTCAAGGCAATGTGTGACAAAAATATGCTATGTCTCGTCAAAGACCTGGCCAATAATATAACTCCCTTAGATCGGTGTGCATTTTCTTTACTCTTGGGTATGTTGCTGTATATGGGGGCTCGATGAGCCTCTATAAGGATGAAGCTATGCAGATCACCTGACTTAGGCACGTAGATATGCATATTGTACCGAAGTAAACCATCTGTCTCTAAAATTCACGCTGAATATCTACCCTCTAATGAACCCTGTGACTCCAACATCTGTCTAGCTCCCTCATAAAACCTGTCCTCTGGAAGGTCCTCAAGAATCCTGCCTCTCAAATTTGACTGAAGTGTCAAAGAAGTAAGCATGTTTCATCGTCTACTAAGTGCATCTACAGAAACATTTTCCTTTCATTTGATATACTGCACCTCCATGTCATACTCACATAAGAACTCCAGCCAATGCTATTGACGAGCATTGAGGTTTGGATGTGAGAAGATATGTTGCAAGCTGCGATGATCTGTCATCAAAATGAAAGGTCTACCCAAAAGGAAATGTTGCTAACACACAAGTGCATGAATGACTGTTACAAGCTCTAAGTCATGAGTAGGGTAATTAATCTCATAGTCCTTGATCTTACGAGATTCAAAGGCAATAACTCGATGCTTATACATAAGAACTACTCCCAAACCCTCTAGTGATGCATCAGTACAAACAAAAAAATCCTCTGTAGCGTCCGGAACTACTAAGATGGGCACAGTGGTTAACCTTTCCTTAAGCAACTGAAAGGCTTGCTCACACTTTTCTGACCAATCAAACTTCTTCCCTTTTCTCTGAAGGGAAGTGATAGGGTGGGCAATCCTAGAAAATTCATGTATAAACCTGCAGTTATACCTTGTTAAACACATAAAACTCCTTACCTCAGTAATTGATGTGGGAATTGGCTAGTCCATGATAGCATGTATATTAGAAGAATTTACTGAGATACTCTCACCTGATATGATATGACCCAAGTACTGAATCTCTGTCTGAAAGAAGCTACATTTTTCCAAGTTCCCATACAACTTCTACTCTCTCAAAACCTGAAGTACCTACCTCAAATGCTCCTTGTGTTCCTCCTCGGAATGAGAATATATAAATATGTCATTAAGAAACACTAAGACAAAGTGATCTAGAAATTCTTTGAATACTCCATTCATGAGGCTCATGAATACAGCTGGGGCATTAGTCAAACCAAATGGAACAACTGTGAACTCATAATGCCCATAACGTGTGTGAAACGCTATCTTATGAATGTCTGCATCTGATATGCACAACTGATGGTACCCTAACTTGAGATCAATTTTAGAGAACACTCTCGCTCTCCACATCTGATCAAACAAGTCATCAATCCTAGGGAGCGGGCAACAGTTCTTTATTGTGACTTTGCTGGGTTGTCTGAAGTTTACACAAAGTCTGAGAGAACCATCCATCTTCTTCAAAAAAATGACTCGGCGCTCCCTAAGGAGATACACTAGGGTGAATGAGACCCTTATCTAACAACTCCTCTAACTGAATCTTGAGTTCATGAAGCTTTGGAGTCATCATCCAATAGGGTGCCCTAGAAACTAGTGTAGATCCAGGTACTAAATCGATGGTGAAAACCACCTCTCTTTGGGGTGGTATTCCTTGGAAGCTCACCTAGAAACACATCAGCATACTCCCTCAAAACTGCATGATCATCCAAGGGTGAATTCTTTGGAGTGCTCTCTAATCGAATCACTGATGGTGATAAAAAATAAATGAGATACATTACACATGCTCTACTTGAGTTTCTTATCCAAGATCATGCGCAAGGAGACAGGTCTCTTCATCCTTGAAATCACAAATGCCCCTACCAAGATCATCCTGACACTCAATGAACTTATTTCTGTAATCCACCTTATCTCGATGAGCCTCGAGCCAATCCATACCTTATACTACCTGATAGGATCCTAAAGGAATAACTCAGAGGTCAAGTGTAGTGGAGAAGACTCCTAAATCAAGTACGTAAATCTCCACATATAAGTCCACAACGAGTTTAGCCCCTAGAGGCCAACTCAACCTTTCAACTATCTGGCTGCCTAGCCACCACTAGCCCACATTGGTCCACTATAGATGGTGATATAAAAGAATCTGAAGCACCTGAATTAAAAAGTAATAAGATAGAAATACCCCTGATAGTACCTGTCATCTCAATGACTGTGGGTTGATGCTCATGGCCTGGCAGTTTTCAACCGCTGAATACTGCATATACACGATGAGTGTGTCCTACATCATCCACCATCTACTATGATCTAGTGGCTCTCTATGTGTCCATGGTATTGGGTTTTGTGTACAGGCACATACCACACATAGTGATTAGGAGACCCAAAAATGAAACATCCTCCTGTACCCCTTTGAGATGGGGTCCCCTCCGGTACTCTAGTGCACTGATCTTGCTGGTCCAACCCTAGTATACTGTTGTGTGTAAGCTGGCTATACCTAGCTGATTACCCTTCCTTTTATCCTCTGGCTCTACCAAAACCTCCTCTAGTGCCACCTCTCTAAAAGATATGAGTCTTGTCTAACCCTCTGCTGCTGGTGGCCATGGTGCTACATATGCTGCTGCATGTGTGCAGTGAAGCCCTCATGGCTGTTGGCGGAGGCCAAAATCCTCCTCTAGGGAGTGGTGTTGTATCCCATGAACTCTGAATCTAGAAAGGCCTAGTATCCTCTCCTAAAACTTTATCTTGTTTCTATCTCCGTGCTCCTGTGCCTTGGTCATGTTCTCCTCAGCTAAGTAGGCCTTATCAACAACATTCTCAAGTGTGGGAAGGAGATAACATCCTGACTGCTCCTGCTATATCTACATTAATCCCTCAAATAAACCTATTGCCCTATGCAATTTCTCATATTACAAGTAGTCCACATACTACAGAAGATCCAGGAACCTACTCTCATATTGGGCCACTGTGCCAGATCCCTGTCGTAAGTCATGAAACTCATCAATTCTCTTCTGCAACAAAATGCTCTAACATATAACAAGCCCTGAATCACTCCTCGAAGAACTCCCAGGTCATTGTTTCTCAAGTCAGATGGAGCTTCTACTCCTCATTCCTCAACTAGAATTCCTGTTACATCTTGGAGGAGGTGTATAGTGAACCTTACCTTAACATTTCTCTTGTAAGAGTGTAAGCCAAAGCAACTATCTAAGCTAAGGAGCCATGACTCAGCCCCAAAGACATCTGCAGAGGCCAATGTAGGTGGGTGGGCTGCAAGCAAAGAAGATCCCTGATCACACTGCTATGTATCTTGATCTCTTGGTGATGTAGTCCAATAGGTGAAAGGGGTTTTCCTATCCCCAAATGGTCCCTCGAGACTGTGTGAGTGGCTACAATGGTATGAGGCTACCCTCTCATGATGAATGGAAGGGCTATGTGACCTCTCCCACCTTAGTGTATGATGCGCCAACGGCTCTGAATGCATGTCCTCGCCTATCAACTCTTCATCTCCCAATGGAATCTCCTCTCTCGCCTCCTGCAGTGGTGGAAGAAACTACTACACAACACCTATCAGCTGTTACATGACCTCGAATATCTGAGGCCCAAAATTTAGGTGTCGGCGGCTCCCGCGTAGGTGCACTATACCCCAAGCCTCTAGCTGATCATCCCCTCTTAGGTGCCATCCTGTACATGAGGTGAGTGAGGAGGTTATTAAATTATGATTAAATGGTTATGGAAATTTTTTAATTATTTTATTTATTTATTTACTTCTAATGTTATTGCAATTATTGTTGACTAGTTGACTGATTACCCAAAGTATCCACATGTGCAAACCTCTGCTCTGATACCAAATGTCATGCCCTGCCTCGGGACACCAGAAAAGTCAGGCCACTAAGTCAGAATTTTTATTTTGATAGTGAACTAATGCTCTACTTAACCTGTTTCATTAATGATCTTAATTCATATTAATTATTAATTTCCAAGGTTTCCTAAATGCTAGCCCAATGCGAAGCTTGACTTATTTTATTCTACTAAGTACTCAATTTAAAAACACAAAGTTTACTAAGTCTTACACACCCATTTTAATTTATTTAGTCTCCTCTTTATTTTTAATTGTCCACAACCCTTTTTAATTTAATTCTCACTCCCACTAAAATTCCAATGACTCAGAAAGTGTGTAGGGTTAACTTATGGGCCCTTGGATCAAATTAGATCTCAGCCCTAGATTTTGAAAGATAACTCTGAAGTTGGCCCTAACATATCTTTATCTCTTTCTTTTCTTTTCTTTTCCATGTTATTTTCTCTCATTTTATATTTTACTCTTACTTGCAGGTTGTGTTGGAGGAGCTATGGGGATTTTTCTTTTATTGTTAAACCAACATTGCATTTGTTTTTGAGATATTCAAACCATAATAAGAGAGGTTTCTTTCTCTTTTCTTTTGTTGATACACACACATATTTATATAAAGTTTTTTTTGTACAAGTACGGATGTAGAAGATCGGTGAGTAGAGGGGGACCATGGCATAGGTGAAAGGGGAAAGAGTGGCGTTGAAGCAGGTCGAGGGTGTGGGATGACGCAGGGGAGAAATCCCATGGGAGAAGGGAAGGTTCTGGCCAAAACAGGGGTGTGCGGCGTGGAGAGAGCGGTAGGTTGACAGTGGCGGCGTAAAGGAGGGGGCAGTAGCGAATACGCAGTGGAGTCGAGGTGTGAGGGTAGCATGTGTTGGGTAGAGTGGAGGGGTCTACGGCCATTTGCAGGATGGGTGGGGGAGGGTTCCGTCCTCCCCCACAGTTTGTTTTTTTTTTTTGTTTTTTTTATATTTGCATTTTCTTTATTTTTTATTTAAGTTCTGTTTGAATTTCATTAATATAAATTAGATCCTGTAAAAATAGTCAGCTTTGATTTAAAATAATAATAATGTTGTAATAATGTGTATATATATATGTATATAAGATTACATAATATTATATATCTCTCTCTCTCTCTCTGTGTATAAAATTTGTATTCCATATTATATATATTTTCAGTATATCTATATAAATCTGCAATAAATGCTATATCAACATAACAATTAAACTAGGACTTTCCTTAACCATACTACAGTTTGCATTTGAAATTAACACTAATTTGAAAGAATTATGAATATAAATACCTTGTGCACAATGGTAAGGAAGGAATATTTCAGTATATAAAATAACATATTTAAATTTGTTAACTTAGTGAATTGAGAGTCTTAAACGTTTTTCATTAAATATTTAGGTTAATTATTTCACATATTTTGTATAAAGAAAAAGAATGAAAACAAGTATTTTCCACTAAGATGATAAACTTATTTCTAAAGGAAAATTTTCAAAAAAATATTACTTATTCTAATATGATTCATTAAAGACAACAAATCATTAAACTTTACATGGAAGAAGTCAAGACTAGTCTTATTCCAATCATTTATATTACAACAAAACAGACTAAAAGGGAATACTTTCTTTTGAAATGCAATACTAAGAGTTTATTTCTTTTTTTTTAAACAAATGAGGCTCTCAAAAAGATAAGATGATTTCTTTTGTAATAACATATTTCCAATAAATAACCTTTCTTTATCAAAATGATATTCAAAGACAAGGCATGTTGAAGAAATATAAATATTTTACACGATCTCTTTTGCAAAACATCTCAATATTTCATATTTCAAAATCATGCTAAAATACATAAGGAGAAAACCCAACAACTCCTTCCCAATTTGAAGAAGGTTTTCAACTACAATGATACACCTATCCTACAAGTGATTTTTCCCAATACAAAAAGGAGAGGAATTACAATAAAGAGGAAGTATTTCACAAGCCATATCCCAAAAAGGGTTTCAATGAGGTAATATCCACAATAAAGTGAAGATGACCAAGAGCTCCAACCAACATCCAACTTTGAGATCCCACTTCAAATGCCTTCAAGGAATTCCATACAAGGAGAAGAAGCTTGTTTTGCCACCCAACCAAAGGCATCATTACATGCTTTTCCCAAGATTGGGATGCATGCTAGCCTCCCCCAAGCCCATGGGAAAGAAGAAAACTATCCACAACTATGCACAAGAGTGACGGTGAACAAGAACATTACATTCATACAAAAACAAGGAAAAGACAAAGACAAGACTCCAAACTTTACAAAGATGAACAAGAGGAGAAACCATGTTCTACCTCAAAAAAGGAAAAGAGAAAAGAAAGTTCTCCAAAGTTTGCAACCATCATCATTTGTAGAAAACAAGATCTCCATACCCTACTTATTTCTCCAATTTTCATTCAAGCCCTCCTTATTCCTCCACCCTTTCACTAATCCTTCGTAGAAGGATTTTAAAACCCCAAAGGGGTTTCCTTACCAAGAATGGGGAAGGAGGTTCAAGCCAAATGAACAACCTTCCCACCTCAAAGCTTTTGAGGGGAGTAATAAATCCTACAAAGGCTTTGCCCATCAAGCCTATAAGGATTGAGAGGGAAAATTCCCCTCTCTTCCCCCACAAATCCAAACTACATCATGCCATATGATGGAGGGAGAAAAATCAAATAACAACAACAGAACTTCATTCAACAACAACATTTCCAAGTAAACAACTAATGTCAAGCATGATATAAGAAACACAATAATTTCAAGAAGCCTACCTTAAAGAAAAGCTCTCCAAACTTCAATCTCTTCCACTTCTTGACCCAAGCAACTCTAGCTCCCAAATCCACGAGACTCCAAGCAATAGCCCCCAAAAAAAAAAAGATCTCTTCTTTTCCCATGAGGGTGAATTTCAAGAGGAGCAAGCAAAAATACTTACAAATGAGGGGGTTACATGTGTCACCCCTCTCCTCTTTCAAGGTCAACTATGCCAAAGATAAAATAGAGAAACGATAAAATGGATTTTAGCCATCATCTCCCAAATTACTCTAAATGATAAAAAAACAATCTTGTGCAACTTTTAATAAAGCACATTAATCCATACCCCTTACATGAATGTGACCAAAGAGGAGGTAAAAAGGCAGGGAAAACTCCCTCTAGCCTTGGAAATAATAACCCCTACCTATTAGGTAGGGTCTAAGGGCTCATTTTCATATTAAGGGAACTCCCAACTAAAAAGGGGTCCCTACAAATGTCCAAAATAACCCAATTCGGGTTTTGGAAAATTTGGCACAGATAGAGGTGTGGGGTGGTCCCCCAATGGGGGTTCAAATGTGAGCCTAACCCTTTATTAAGTACATCATTAAAAAAGAATTTAAAAATTTAATAAAGTGTGGTCATTAATTCCCTAAAATTAGTTTATACAACACAAACTAAGTGAAGAGTTAAAGGATCGTATCGAAAACTGTGCACCACAAAGAATTGCACTCAATCTTAAACAAAATAGCTCTAACGTAATCACAAGTAAGAATCGATCATAACTGAATAAACTTGCCATAATAAAACAAGCTTTTTCATAGAAAAAGACAGCGGAGTTCTTGCATTCTCATAAATGAAAAGAAAAGGGGAACCTATAATGTGCTGAGTAACCGCATAGTACAGGAGACACATGAAACCCTAAACCTAACCCATGTGAGATACCCTCCAACATGGAGAGGACACATAGGATAATCAGACTAACACCCCCCTTCATCAAAGCTAGTGTGCAGTTGTGATAGTCAGGACGGAAGAGGAAGACACTCCTAAACAACTAAGAAAGATATGCCAATGGGGCTGATATTAAAGTCCTTATAAGGTGCCCATATCAAACAAATATTCCGAGAAGAGAAGAAGAAAAGGACTACATAGCTCAAGAAGATGGCAGTTTTTTAGAGGCCTCACCCCAATAAGAGACCATAGTGATGACATCCTCTTGGTCTTTGGCATATGCCTAAAATAGCATGCTCTGCCTATTCAAGATGTTGTCTCATCAAAATAACTGTGCTCTAAATCCCGTAGGGTTGGCTGGTCCGCAGAATAATCCTGTCATCTACTCTGTCCCAACGCAAAAGGTGTCCTTGTAAGGTCGACCATACAAATCCTGGTAAGGAGCCATACCAATGAACGATGGATAATTGTTGTTGTAGGAAAACTCAACTAAATGCAAAAATTTCATTCCCACTTCTTCTGCTAATCCATCACATACATCCTCAACATGTCCTCCACACCTGAATAACTCTCGATCTAGCCATCTGTCTCTGGATGAAAAAGCTGATTGAATTAATCTGAAGTACCCAGAGTAGTCTGAAAGGAAGTCCATAAATTTAAGTTACCATAGTGAGTAAAAAAAATGCCGGTCCCTATCATTTGATGAATGGTCTTTGGAACCCCTGCAATCCTAACAATGTCCTCCATAAATCTTTGGCGATGGCCTGTGCAATTGTAGGTGACCTTAGTTGTGAGAAGGTGCAAGCTTGGGTCAACTTATCCATGGTGACCATAATAATCATGACGATAAGAAGACATAGGAAGTCTAACGAAATCCAATGAGATCAATCCCATTTCCACTTGATAATATCAATGAGGAGTAAGAGTTCCTGTGAGATGAAAATGCTCTAAAAACCTTGACCCGCTAACACTCAATAACCTGCAACAAATCTTCTGTCCATCAAAGACTTGGCCAAGAATAAAACTCCCTCAGATCAGCGTGCAGTTTCTTTAACTCCTGGATGCGCTGCATAAGGGGCCTCGATTGAGCCTCTGTGAAGGTGAAGCTAGTAGATCAACCTGAATTAGGTAGCTTAGATGCACCTATGGAACCAAAGTAAAAACCCTCTGTCCCTAACTGTAACCTGAATACCTACCCTATAATGAAGCCTGGGATTTCCATTCATATCTGTCTAGCTCCCCTCATAAAAACCTTTCTCTAGAAGGTGCTCAAGAATCCTATCTCTCAATCTGATTGAAGTGTCCAAGAAGCAAGCACATTGTCATCGTCTACTAAGTGCCTCTGCAACAACATTTTCCTTTCCTTTGATATACGGCACGCCATGTCATACTCCATAGATACTCCATCCAACACCATTGACGAGCATTGAGGTTTGGCTGTGAAAGATTATGCTATAGCAGGCTAACGATGATCTGTCCTGCCAAATGAAAGTCTAACCCAAAAGGAAATGTCACCAACACCAAGGGCATGCAACAACGGGTGCAACCTCCAATCCATGAGTAGGGTAATTAAGCTCGTAGTTTCAAGTTTACGAGACTCAAGTCATAACCCATGCTCCTTCATAGAACTGCTGCCAAACCATTCGTCATGCTCATGTAACACACAACAAAATCCTTTGTATGGTCAAGGAAATTCTAAGATGGGCATCATGCTTAACCTTTCCTTAACAAAACTAAAGGCCTACTCAAACACTTTTTCTGACCATCAAACTTCTTGCCTTTTCTTTCTCTGAAGAGAAGAATAGGTGAGAAATCCAGAAAAGTCCTGTAAAACTTGCAGTAATCACCTGCTAAACCCCTAAAAATTCTCACCGCTCAGTAACTTCATGTGGTGTTAGCTAGTCCATAATAGCCTGTCTCTTAGAGGGATCTACTGAGATACCCTCCACCTGATATGCTATGACCCAAGACTGATCCTCTATCTGAAGAAGCTACAGTTTGCCATTTCCCATACAACTTTTGCTCTCCTCAAACCTGAAGTCCCCTACTCTAGCTCAAACCATCAAATGCTCCGGTGTTCCTCCTCAGAATGAAGAATACTCCATATGTCTCAAAGGAACACTAAGACAAGTGAATCCATAAATGTCTGAATACTCAATCATGAGGCTCATGAATACAGCTGGGGCATTAGTCAATCCAATGAACAACTAAACTCATATTGCCCCTAACATGTGCAAAAGGGTTTTCTTAGAATGTCTACATCTGATATGCACAACTAATGGTACCACTAACTTGAGATCAATTTTGGAGAACACACCCTCAACGTCCCCACATTTGATCAAACAAGTCCATCAATCCTAGGGAGTAGATAACAGTCTTTAGTGTGACTGTTGTTGAGCTATCTGAAGTCACACAAAGCCTAAGAGAACCATCCTTCTTCTTCAAAAATATGATCGATGCTCCCCAAGAGATACATTAGGGGCAAATGAGACCCTTATCTAACAACTCCTCTAACTAATCTTGAGCTCATGAAGATCTGGAGTCGTCATCTATATAGGGTGGCCCTAGAAACTGGTGCAGATCTAGGGTACTAAATCGATGGTGAAATCCACCTCTACTATGGGGTGTAACCTTGGAAGCTCACCTGGAAACACATCAGTATACTCCTCCTCAAAAACTACAGATCATCTAAGGGTGAATGCTCTAGAGTGCTCTCTGATCGATCATTGATGGTGATGGCAAACAACTGACATCCCTTACACATGCTCGGCTTGAGTCTCTTCATCCCAGAAATCACAACTGCACTCCCAAGATCATCTTGACACTCAATGACCTTATTTCTACAATCCACCTTAGCTCGATGAGCCTCGCGGCCAATCCATACCCAATACTACCTGATAAGATCCTAGAGGAATAACTCAGAGGTCAAGTGTAGTGGAGAGGGCTCCTAAATCAAGTACGTAACTCTCCACATATGAGTTCCATGGCGAGTTTGGGCCCCAGAGGCCAATTCAACCTGCCAACTATCTGGTTTTCTAGCCACTACTAGCCCACACTGGTCCACTATAGAGGTGATATAAGAGAATCTGAAGCATCTGAATTAAAAAGTAATTGAGATAGAAATACCCCTGATAGTACTTGTTGTCTCAATGATTGTGTCTTGATACTCATCTTGGCCGGTGTCAACCGCTGAATACTACATATACATGATGAGCACGTCCTACATCACACCACCATCTGCTCGGGTCTAGCGGCCCTCTATGTGTCCATGGTATTGGGTTTTTACAGGCACATACGCACATAGTGATCAGGATATCCAAAAATAAAACATCCTCCTGTACCCTCTGAGATGGGAGTCCCTCCTGTACTCTGGTGCATTGATCCTGTTGGTCCAAACCGTAGCAGACTACTGCATTGCAAGGTAGTTGTACCTGCTGAGTACCCTGCCTCCTACCTCTAGCTCCACCAAAACCTCCTCTAGTTCACCTCTCTGAAAGCTCCGAGTCTTTCTAGCCCTCTGCTGCTGGTGGCCATGATGTTGCGTCTGCTATTGGCAGGTGCAGTGGAGCCCTCGTGGCTAACTGGCGAAGGCCAGAATCCTCCTCTAGGGGGTGGTGCTATACCCCATGACCTCTGACTCTGAAAGGCCTATACTGCCTCTCTTGAAGCTTGCTCTTGTTTCTATCTTAGTGCTCATGTGCCTTGCTCCTATTCCTCCTCAGCTAAGTAGGCCTTCTCAAACGACCTTCTCAAGTGTGGGAGAGATAACATTATGACTACTCATACTATATCTACATTAAGGCCTCGAATAACTTGTTTAACTTGCAATTTCTCATCTTGCAAGTAGTCCACATACTGCAGAAGATCTAGGAACATGCTCTCATACTGTGTTATACTAATGCCAAATCCCTGTTGGAAGTCATGAAACTCATCAATCCTCTTCTGCAAAAAAATGCTTTCACATATAACAAGCCCTGAATAGCTCTCCTCAAAACATCTCCCATGTTAACTATCTCCTGCGGTTAGATTGAGCTTTTCCGCTCCTCTTTCCTCCACCAGACACCTGCTGCATCTTCGAAGGAGGTGTATGGTGAACCTTTCCTTGACATTGCTCTCATAGGAGTGCAACCCAAAGAAACTATCCAAGATAAGGAGCCATGACCCGCCCTAAATCCATCTGTAGAGCCGGTGTAGGTAGGTGGCTACAAGTGAAGAAGATCTCTAATCACACTGCTTGTATCTCACTCTTGGTGATGCATCCAATAGGTGAAAGGGGTCACCTATCCCCAAATGGTCCCTTGAAACTATGTGAGTGGCTACGATGGTACGAGGCTACCCTCTATGATGAAATGGAAGGGCTACGTGACCTCTTCCCGCCTTGGGGTAATCGTGCTCTAGTGGCTCTGAATGCACATCCTCGCCTATCGGCTCCTCATCTCCTAATGGAATCTTCTCTCTCACCTCCAGTGGTTGTGGGAGATGCTGCTGCACAACACCCATCAGCTGTTGCAGGACCTCTAATATATGAGGTTCAAATTTGGGTGCCGGATACTCCCATGGGGGTGCACTATGCCCCAAGCCTCTAGCTAATCGTCCCCCTCTTGGGTGTCATCCTGTACATGAGGTGGCGAAGAGGTTATTAAATTATGATTAAATGGTTGTGAAATTTTTTAATTATTTTATTTATTTATTATTCTAATGTTATTACAAATATTGTTGACTAGTTGACTGATTACCGAGAGTGTCCGCGTGTACGAACCCCACTTCCGATACCAAATGTCTTGCCCCGCCTCGGGACAACCGGAAAATTCAGGCCAATGAGTGATTTTTTTTTGATAGTGAACTAATGCTCTACTTACCTGTTTCATTAATATTTAATTCATATTAAATATTAATTTCTAAAGTTACCTAAATGTTAGCCAACCAAGCTTACTTATTTCATTCTAATAGTATCAACTGAAAACACAATTTTATTAAGTTTACACATCCTTTTTAGTTAATTTAGTCTCCTCTTTATTTTTAATTGTCCACAACCCCTTTTATTTAATTTTCATTCCCACTATATTTCCCATTACTAGAAAGTGAGTAGGGTAACTTATGGATCCTAGGATTGAATCAATCTCAGTCCTAAATCTCACATTACCCTGAACTTGCCCTAGCATATCTTTATCCTTTTCTTTTCTAACATTCTTTTCTCATTTTATTTTTTTTCTCTTATTTTCAGGTTGTGTTGGAGGAGCTATGGGGATTTTTCTTTTATTATTAAACTAAGCATTACATTTGTTTTTAGAGATTCAAAACCATAACAAGAGAGGTTTCTTTTCTTTTCTTTTGTTGAACACATATATATTTATATAAAGTTTTTTTTGTACAAGTACGGAGGCATAAGATCGGGAGAGGGGGGAAATGGCATAGGGAAAGGAAAAACATGGGTTGAAGCAGGGTCGTGGGTGGTGTGCGTGGGACAGGGTTCGGAGCAGCCCATGGTTCTGGACAGTGGTGCGGGCGTGGGGGGGCAGTAGGTTGAAGTGGTGCCTTGGGAGGGGGGCGGTGCGGAAGAGGGTCAGGGGTGAGGGGTAGCATGGTTGTGTAAAGGGGGAACAGGCGCAGGTGGGGGAGGGGTTCCGTCCTCCCCCCTTTTTTGTTTATTATTATTATTTTTTATGAAACTTTAAAAAAAAAAAAAACAATGTTAGGTTTGATTTTAAGTTTTTAATACCTATAATGAGTTATAATAATTATATATATATATATAATATATATATATATATATTATTGGAATACAAATTATATATATCTGTATATATTTTTAGTATATCTATATAAATATGCAATAAATACTATATCAACATAACAATTAAAACTAGGACTTTCCTTAACCATACTACAGTTGCAGTTGAAAATAGCCCTAATTTGAAAAAGAATTCCTGAATATGAATACCTTGTGCACAATCATAAGGAAGGATTATTTCCAGTATATAAAATAACATAATTTAAATTTTTAACTTAGTGAATTGAGAGTCTTAAACGTTTTTCATACTATTTAGGTTAATTATTTCACCTATTTTGTATAAAGAAAAAGAATGAAAACAAGTATTTTCCACTAAATGAGAAACTTATTTCTAAGCGAATTTTTTCAAAAAAATATTACTTATTCTAATATGATTCAGTAAAGACAAACCAATCATTAAACTTTACATGGAAGAAGTCAAGACTAGTTCCTTATTCCAATCATTTATATTACAACAAAACAGACTAAAAGGGAATACTTTCTTTTGAAATGCAATACTAAGAGTTTATTTCTTTTTTTTTAAAACAAATGAGGCCTCTCAAAAAGATAAGATGATGTCTTTTGTAATAACATATTTCAATAAATAACCTTTCTTTATCAAATGATATTCAAAGACAAGGCATGTTGAAGAAATATAAATATTTTACAACGATCTCTTTGGCAAAACATCTCAATATTTCATATTTCAAAATCATGCTAAAATACATAAGGAGAAAAAACCCAACAACTCCTTCCCAATTTGAAAGAAGGTTTTCAACTACAAATGATACAACCTATCCTACAAGTGATTGTTCCCAATACAAAAAGGAGAGGAATTACAATAAAGAGGAAGTATTTCACAAGCCATATCCCAAAAGGGTTTCAATGAGGTAATATCCACCAATAAAGTGAAGATGACCAAGAGCTCCAACCAACATCCAACTTTGAGATCCCACTTCAAATGCCTTCAAGGAATTCCATACAAGGAGAAGAAGCTTGTTTTGCCACCCAACCAAAGGCATCATTACATGCTTTCCCAAGATTGGGATGCATGCTAGCCTCCCCCAAGCCCATGGGAAAGAAGAAAACTATCCACAACTATGCACAAGAGTGACGGTGAACAAGAACATTACATTCATACAAAACAAGGAAAAAGACAAAGACAAGACTCCAAACTTTACAAGATGAACAAGAGGAGAAACCATGTTCTACCTCAAAAAAGGAAAAGAGAAAAGAAAGTTCTCCAAAGTTTGCAAACCATCATCATTTGTAGAAAACAAGATCTCCATACCCTACTTATTTCTCCAATTTTCAATTCATTCAAGCCCTCCTTATTTCCTCCACCCTTTCACTAATCCTTCTGAGAAGGATTTTAAAACCCCAAAGGGGTTTCCTTACCAAGAATGGGGAAGGAGGTTCAAGCCAAATGACAACCTTCCCAACCTCAAAGCTTTGAGGGGAGTAAATAAATCCTACAAGGCTTGCCCATCAAGCCTATAAGGATTGAGAGGGAAAATTCCCCTCTCTTCCCCCACAAATCCAAAACTACATCATGCCATATGATGGGAGGGAGAAAAATCAAATAAACAACAACAAGAACTTCATTCAACAACAACATTTCCAAGTAAACAACTAATGTCCAAGCATGATATAAGAAACACAATAAATTTCAAGAAGCCTACCTTAAAGAAAAGCTCTCCAAACTTCAATCTCTTCCACTTCTTGACCCAAGCAAACTCTAGCTCCAAATCCACGAGACTCCAAGCAATAGCTCCCAAAAAAAAAAAAGATCTCTTCTTTTCCCATGAGGGTGAATTTCAAGAGGAGCAAGCAAAAATACTTACAAATGAGGGGGTTACATTGTCACCCCTCTCCTCTTCAAGGTCAACTATGCCAAAGATAAAATAGAGAAACGATAATAATGGATTTTAGCCATCATCTCCCAAATTACTCTAAATGATAAAAAAACAATCTTGTGCAACTTAATAAAGCACATTAATCCATACCCCTTACATGAATGTGACCAAGAGAGGTAAAAAGGCAGGGAAAACTCCCTCTAGCCTTGGAAATAATAACCCCTACCTATTAGGTAGGGTCTAAGGGCTCATTTTCATATTAAGGGAACTCCCAAACTAAAAAGGGGTCCCTACAAATGTCCAAAATAACCCAATTTCGGGTTTGGAAAATTTGGCACAAGGATAGAGGGGGTGGGGTCCCACCAAGGGTTCAAATGTGAGCCATAAACCCTTTTAATTAAGTACATCATTAAAAATAATTTAAAAATTATACAAGTGTGGTCATTAATTCCCTAAAATTAGTTTACCAAACACAAACTAAGTGAAAGAGTTGAAGGATCGTATCGAAAACTGTGCACCACAAAGAAGTTGCACTCAAGCTGAACAAATAGCTCTAACGTAATCACAAGTAAGAATCGATCAATAACTGAATAAACTTGCATAATAAAACAAAGCTTTTTCATAAGAAAAAGACAGCGGAGTGTCTTGGCAATGCTCATAAATGAAAAGAAAAGGGGGACATATAAGGTGCTGAGTAACCCTAGTACAGGAGACACATGAAACCCTAAACCTAACCCATGTGAGATGACCCTCCAACATGAGAGGAGGACACATAGGATAACTCAGACTAACACCCCCCTTCATCAAAGCTAGTGTAGCAGTTGTGATGAGTCAGACGGAAGAGGAAGACACTCCTAAACAACTAAGAAAGATATGCCAATGGGGCCTGATAGGTAAAGGCCTGATAAGGTGCCCATATACAAACACAATATTCCTAGAAGAAGAAGAAGAAAAGGACTACATAGCTCAAAGAAGATGGGCAGTTGTAGAAGGCCTCACCCCAATAAGAGACCATAAGTGAATAATATTCATCTTAGTGAAGGGCTTGGTGAATAAATCTACAATCTGATCAGCTGTCTGAATGTATTGAATGTTGAGATACCATCATGAATAAGCTCCCATACGAAGTGCATATGAATCTCATGTGCTTCATCCACTAAGGTTGAACTAGATTTCTAGTAATAGAGATTGTGCTCAGTGTTATCACAGTAGATAATGGTAGGGCCGCCGAAAGTGGAGTGCCAACTCTGTCAGAATACCCTGTAGCCAAATAGCTTCTGTGGCAGGGTTAATTGCTCCTTTGTATTCTACCCTCTGTAGATGAGTATCGCAGTTTGCATTCTACTTCTTGCTAGACCAACTAATAGGACCTGAACCAAGAGAGAAACAATAGCCAAAAGTAGATTTCTGATGATCTAAGTCACCAGCCCAATCAGAATCTGTGAATCCAATCAAGTTAATATCAAATCTTCCATGATAGGTGAATGCCATCGGTATAAGTGCCACAAACATAGTGAAGGATTCATTAGCTACTTCCAATGCAACTCATGTGGCTCTTGCCTGAATTTGGACACGATACCAATAGCATATGATTAAATTCGGTCGAGTTTGAGTCAAGTAAATCAAGGTCCCACCAACTTTCGTTAAAGAGTACCATCAACCAAGGGAGTAGAGCAATCTGAAACCAACTTTCACCCCGGAAAGAAAAGGAGTAGGAGAAGACTTGCAATACGGACATCTAAACCCAAGCTAGCAAATCAAGGGCATACTTAGGTTGTGAAATCAAGATTCCTGAGTCAGATTGTGAAATCTGGATCCCTAGGAAATAATAAGGAGACCTAATTCAGTCATGGAAAACTTGTTGGCTAGGTGATCTTTATAGAATCAATAATAAAGGAAGAGCTTCCTGTGATCAACAAGTCATCAACATATAGAACAATAATGAGTATGGAGTCATCTTACCATAGAATATAAACATTTGGATCAGAGTGACACCTAGTAAACCCTGATGTGAGTAATAAGGAGTCCATCTTGGCATACCAAGCCCGAGGGGCTTGTTTAAGGCCATAAAGAGACTTCTTTAACTTATAAATAAGGGAGGAATCTTGGACATAACCCAGAGGTTGCTCCATATAGATCTCTTCCTCTAGGCCACCATGAAGGAAGGCACTCTTAATGCCCATTTGATGGACTTTCCATCCATTCACTGCGGCAATGGTTAGGGTCAATCGAATAGAAGTCATCTTCGTAACTAGAGCAAAGGTTTCTGTATAATAAACCCCAACTATCTGGGAGAAACCCTTAGCACTAATCATGCTTTAAAACTTTTGACTTCTCCATCTACTCCATACTTTGTTCGGAACACCCACTTACACCGAAAGATTTTTCTTCCTTTCGAAAGAGTGGTGAGATCCCAAGTAATGTTCTTCATGAGAGAGGAAACTCCTCATCCATGGTAGAATCCCACTCAGGAATACCAAAAGCCTCACAAAAAGACTATGGATCAGAAGTAGAGGTGAATAAAGAGTGGGGTCCAACGAAAATTTGAGTGAGTACGTCTTGTATCCGAAGTATTTCCAACTAAATATCCAGCACTTTGCAATGTTTTCCTGGCCCAAAGAGGACCAGGAGGATCAGGCTAAGAGTCAAAAGATTATTCACTTGAGTGGGAAGGACATAGTCCTCGTCATCACTAATTTCAGAATTATAAGACTCAAAGGTCTGTTGGTTGGGAGGATCAGGAAGAGGAGAACGCTCAACAGTATCATCATTTGATGAGTCAAAATCAGAATCAGTGAGCTGAAGAACCTCTATAGGTGGAGAAGTATAAGTTGAAGAAGACTCATCGAACCTTAACACTTCTCTCAATATACAACTCATGAGAAGTAGGATTCATCGATCGATATCCCTTCACGCCATCAGGATACCCTGTAAAGATACAAGGTTTGGATTGTGGTTCCAAGGCCTTGCATTTCTTCTTAGGAATCTGAGCCATAGCCTTGGATTAGAAAACTTGAAAGTTCCAAACCAGGCTTCAAAGGGTGTCATCCCTCTTACTACTGCCTTATGTGGAACATGGTTCTGAATGTAATTTGCACAATTCACTGCTTCAGCCCAATATCAGCGGAGGCAGAGACCTTTGAGTGAATCATACAAGTGGCCATCTCCTTAAGAGTATGGTTCTTTCTTTCTGCAACTCCATTCTGTGAAGGGCTATAAGCAACTGTATGCTGCAAAGAGATCCCCTTAAGAAGTATAGAAAATCCATGAACCTATTGTTTACATATTCACCTCCATTGTCGGTTCGAAGAAACCTTGATAGATCGTTCCGCCTATTCTCTCAGCAAGATCCTTAAAGTCCTAAAAATGTTCAAATACTTCAGACTTAAGCTTAAGAAAATATACCAAGTATATCATGAATAGTCATCAATGAAGGTTAGCACATAAAGAGATCTTGTAACGAAGGAGAGGGAAATGGACCAGAAACATCGCTAGGAATGAGATCTAAAGGACGAGTGGCTCTCCAAGATTTTCCTTTGTCAAATTTATTTCGAGGATTCCTTCCAAGGGTACAACCCTCACAAAGACCCTTAGAAAACTTGACGCGAGGCAACCTATTGACCATTTCGTTTTGGCTCAATTGTTCATGGTAGCAATAATTTAGATGTCTAAAATGCTCATGTCATAGATTACTAACCTCATTTTCATGAGTGAGGAAGGCAGTGGGCATAGAATCAGAAGTAAAGTGGGAGAAGGTGTACAACCATGCACGTGATATGCCTTTCCCTCACCATCTGTAGTGTCATTTTTAAGCTCAAGAATAATCACCAAGTTAGGACCAAATTCTACTCGCATTCCTTCACCAAGGTGAGTAATTGGTAGACTGATAGGATATTGGTAGAAGAGATTAATAACACTTAACACTTGTTAAATTTTACCCCCATTCATATCTACCGATCCACTACCAGAAACCGACACTGTCGTGTCATTACCCATCGTGATTTGGGACATTCCACAAGATTCGATGTTGCAAAACTCAACATGCAAAGAACCCATGTGGTGTGGAGGCACCGAAATCTATAATCCATGTCGATGAAGGAGCAAAATCTGGCTACAAGGGATTTTCCTTTCTTCTTATCATTTTTATCACCTTTTGTAGCAGAAGACTCGGGCCTTCGGAGCACTTTGTTTTATGGATTCTGGAACACTTATTTCATTCTTCTCAAGTAAATGAGATAAGTGAATCAATCTGTTTCTTAAAATAGTGTTGCTCCTCGTGATAAAATTATTGCAATAGGAACACAAATACTTCTGCTTTTATGTGCCTTAGGCTCAAAAGTTGAAGTGTTTGTGTCATTTTTAGGTTTGGTCTTGGTTTCTTCTTAGGTTGATCCTTTGTTTCTTTCTCTTTCAGTTTTCTTTCCCTTACTAGTATTGCTACAAGGGCATGTGACTTGGACTTGAGAGACCCCATTGAATGAGTTTTTTTCATGTTCTTGAATGAGTCGGGATGAAAAATAGTCAAAGGAGGGCATAGTCCAAGTATCGCACAAAGCATCTTTTGTAGCGTAGAAACTTGAAACGAAGACAGAATATTCGGAACCTAGCTTAGAGAGAATCGAACAGATTAGTTGAGAATCTTTCTTTCTACTTGACAATCCTTTTAACAATAATCTAATGTGGACAAATTTTGAGAAGAAAGCTTTTAGGTTTTCAAAGTCACTAGGATTTAACCCTAGTAGTTCATTTTCCAATTCATGTGCTCTCATGTCATCTAGTTGTCCAAACATCGCATCCAACATTTTCCATTCAGATTTGAGGTGTTTTGGAGGCTTAATATGGTGAAGAGAAAGTCAGGAGAAATGGACAGGCAAAGAAACCTAACGCTTATCACATCGGTTTAACCACTTCAATTTTTTTTAGGTTCCCGTCCGTCTATTCAGTTCTCAGTTCCCCTGGTGAATGCGGAATAAAACCCTTTACGCCTTAGTTTCATTATTATTTTAATCTCCATCGAAAAAGTTGAACTGGTGTAATCAAAGGTTATTGAAAGTTGCATCTATAGGAGAGAGAAAGACGTAGAAAAAGAAACATAAGCCATCCAGAATAATAACAACACCCCCTCCTTTCGGCACTTTTATATTTTAGTGTCTTTTACATTCCAATCAGGTCCATGCGTGCGGTTTAAACACTGGGTAAACTCAGTTTACAATTAGTGTAATACGTGCAATAGAGGAGACCAAAACAGTGTTTCGTGGAGCACAACAAAAAAGGACAACCGGGAACAAGCACAAGTCAAAAATAGAAAGGAGGTGAAAGCCAACCCTGGTGGTGAAAAATTTTCTCCGTCTTAAAGAAAATCCCCTTGCTGTAACTGTGTTAGATGTTCACTAGTCGCAATGCACAAATGAGGGTGAAATACAAGGTTTGGGAACGTCAAGGAGTTCAAATAGCCTTCAAAAATGCCGGAAAAGAGCTGGAAGCAAGATGTACGAAGTGTGACTACACACTTGAACGCATGATTAGAGAAAAAAACAGCCAATAACTCAAATTTTTTTTAAGCATTTAGAAATGCCCAATGTTTCCATTTTATAGCTATTGAGATTTTTAACTGAAAAAAAAATATTTAATGCCGATAAGTGTAATTAATAGAAAAATAGATTTAATTAAATTAAATCTAATAATTACAAAATAATTAAGATGGAAAATTAGATCTAATTTAAAGCTAATTTGTTTTTTTTTTTTAGACCAAGATCTATTAAATTTACTTTACAGGTTAGATCTTATAAAATCGTTTTACCATATGAAAACGCATAAATTAAAAAAATCTATGTGTGAAAAAGAATTGGAAAAAGCAATCTATTTTTGAAACACGTAAAAAAAGGAGCACTTTTCAATATTTATACAAAACGTAGAAAGAATGTGATTTGACTAAAAGGACGATTTGTAAATAAGGAAAGATTTTTGGAAATGCCATAGTTTTTTAAAAAAAGATTTGTTTTTAAGGAATTAAAAAAATGCGTTTAAAAAACGTACCAAAAAGAATGAAAAAAATAAGAAACTTACCCAATTGGATGACAACCTCCATGAATTTTGGCACAGCCAACAAGGAAATGATGAAAACCAAAAATGTTTACATAGAGCACGAGGCAGGTTAGGTCAACGGTAGGGAGAACCATGCAGGGCAAGTGCATAGAGGTCGTTGGCCATAGCAAACAAGATATCCAGGAGGGTGGGCACGCTGAAGTAAAACAAAAAAATCCACAAACAAACAATCCAGGTGATAGTCCCATGGCTGAAAGGTGCAGTCCCACCGCCTTAAGAAAAATCAAAAGCTAACAATCCAGTGAAAAGGCGCATCCATGGTTTAGATAATAGTCCACAGCTAAAGAAAAACACAGGATACGGTTTGGAATGTAGGCCATGGCTAACAAGTGGAGTACACACACATACACACGAGAAACCCACATATGGCACAACAACAGATCCTCACCGGTAATGAACGCAAAAAAAAACTGTAGGCTGTGAAAAAAATAAAAAAAACACAGCAACAAAGATAGAGAAAAAAAATGAACTAGTTTTTTTTTGAAAAAAGACCAAAACCTCTTGTTTTGTTGTAGACACTATAAAAAGAATTCAAGGTGATACTACTTTCAACTAAACAATAATTTTTTTTTCGAAGGAAACACTTTTTAAAAAGATGCGTTAGTAAGAAAGGATAGAATATCAACATCGAAAGCTTGCACGAGGAACCGAAAAAACAAGAGTAATCAACACTAAAAAACAAGTGCAAACGTTTACTAGATCATACCTCGATACCATGAAAGAGTTGACGGATCATATCAGAAAATGTGCACCACAAGGAAGTTACACTCAAGTTGTATCGAAATAGCTCCAATGTAATCACAAGTAAGAAACGATCAATACTTATAAACTTGCATATCACACAAACAAAAGCCTTGTCATAAAAAAGACAGCGGAGTGGCTTGCATGCTCATAAATGAAAAGAAAGGGACTATGGGTGGCTGAGTAACCCTAGTGCAGGACACACATACCACCCTAAACCCAACCCATTGAGAACGACCCTCCAACAAGAGGACACCTATGATAACTCAATTACCCATCATGATTTTGGGACATTCCAACAAGTTCTATTTTTGCAAAACTCACAGGCAAAGAAACCCCATGTGGTGTGAATGCACCCGAAATCATATAATCCATTATGTCGATGAAGAGCAACTCTGGCTACAAGGGCTTTTTTCCTTTCTTCTATCATTGTTTAGCACCTTTTGTAAGCAGAAGACTCGTCCTTTCGGAGCACTTTGTTTTATGGATTCTGGAACACTTATTTTCACATTCTTCTCAATAAATGAGATAAGTGATTCAATCTGTTTCTTAAAATATGTGTTGCGCCTCGGACAAAAATATTGGCAAAGGAACACACATACTGCTTTTATGTGCCTTAGGCTCAGAAGTTGAATTGTTGTGTCATTTTAGGTGTGGTCTTGGTTTCTTTCTTAGTTGATCCTTTTGTTCTTTCTTCTTGCAGTTTTCTTTCCCTTCTAATACTTGTTACAAGGGCAGTGACTTTGAGACTTGAAGCCCCATTTGAATGAGTTGGCATGTTCTCGAATGATGGGACGAAAAATAGTCATGGAGGGCATGCCAAGTATCAGCCCAAAGCATCTTTTGTCGCGTAGAAACTTGAACGAAGACAGAATTCGGACCTACCTAGCTTAGAAAGAACTCAACAAGATTAAGTTGAGATCTGTCTTTCTCTTGACATCCTGTTAACAATATCTATTGTGGACAATTTTGAGAATAAAGCTTGTAGGTTTTCAAAAGTCACTATGATTTAACCCTAGTAGTTTCCTTTTCCATTCAAAGTGCTCTCTGTCATCTAGTTGTCCACACATCGCTCAAACATTTTCCATGCAGATTTAAGGTGTTTTTGGAGGCCTTAATTGGAAGAGAAAGTTCAGGAAAAGGACATGTCAAAGAAGACCTAAAGCTTCATCACTACGTTAAACCACTTCAATTTTTAGGTCGCATCTAGCTCAGTCTCGTTTCCCATTGTGATGCGGAATAACCTTTAACCTTACCACTTATTTCATTATTTTTTTCATCTCTCATTCGAAAGTTGAACCGGCGTAAGCAAGGTATTGAATTGCATCTATAGGAGAGAGAAAGAAAAGTTAGAAAAAGAAAATAGCCATCCGAATAATAACAACCCCCTTCCTTTCGGCCTTTATATTTAGTGCGTTGATTCAATCAGGTTCCATGCGTGCGGTTTGAAACACTTTGGTAACTCATTTTGCAACTTAGCGTAATGGAACCGTGCAAGAGAGGAGACATAACAGTGTTTCGTGGAGCACAACACAAAAGGACACCGGTAGCAAGCACAAGCAAAAAAAAATAGAAAGGCGGTGAAAGCAACCCTGGTGGTGAAAAAATATGTATCAACGTCTTAAAAGAAATTCCCCTTCCTACAGACTGTGGTTAGACGTGCTCACTGGTCCGCTAAAGCAAAATGAGGGTGAAATCAAGTTTTGGGAAACCCCAGGAGTTCAGATAGCCTTCAAATTCCGGAAAAGAGCTGAATGCAAAGAGGTGCACGAAGTGTGACACACACTTGAACGCATGATTAGATAAAAAAAAACGCCAATACTCCTAAATTTAGCATTTAGAAAGGCTCCCAATGTTACTATTTATAGCTAGTGGAGATTTTAAAAACGACAAAAAAATATTTAGAATGCCGATCAGGTGTAATTAATCGAAAAATACGATTTATTAAATTAAATAATTAATTACAAAAATAATTAAGATGGAAAAATTAGATCTATTCAAGCTATTTTTTTTTCTTTAGACAAGATCTATTAAATTTAATTTTAAGTTAGATCTTATTAAAATCTTGACACCATCAGTGAAAAGCATATGATTTAAAAAAAATCTATTTGAAAAAAAGAATTTGGAAAAAGCATCTGTTTTTTTGAACACGTACAAAAAAGGAGCACTTTTCAATATTTACAAAACTTAGAAAGAATGTGATTTGACTAAATGAAGATTGTACATACGGAAAGATTTTTGGTAAGGCCATATTTTTTTAAAAAAAGATTTTTAGATTAAAAAGAAATGCGTTTTAAAAAACGTACCAAAAAGAATGAAAAAACTAAGAACTTACCAATGGATGACTAACCTCCATTAAATTTTGGCACAACCAACAAAGAAAACGATGAAACCAAAAATGTTTGGCACAAGAGCACGAGTCAGGTTAGGTCAAGGCAGGGAGAACCATGCAGGGGCAGGCCGAGAGGTCGTTGTCCATGAGCAACAAGGAATATCCATGTATTGTGGGCACCTGAATTAACAAAAATCCACAAACAAACAGTCCGAAGGTGATAGTCCACAGCTGAAAGGTGCAGTCCACGACTTAAGAAAATCCAAAGCTGACAATCCATGGTGAAAAGGCGCGCCATGGTTTGAGAATAGTAGTCCACAGCTAAAGAAACATAGGGATAGGTTGGAATTGTTGTCCATGGCTAACAGTTGGAGTAAACACCATCACACACGAGCAACCCACTAGCCCCAAAAGATCCTCCCACCCGGTAAGGACGCAAAAACACCTGTAGTCTGTGAAAAAAATAAAAAAACACAGCAACAAAGAGAGAGAAAAAAACATGAACTATTTTTTTTTTTTGAAAAAAGACCAGAAAAACCTCTTTTTGTTGTAGACTTGAAAAGAATTCAAGGTGATACCTACTCCAAGAAACATAATTTTTTTTTTTGAAGACACTTTTTAAAAGATTCGTTAGCAAGAAAGGATGACTATCAACCCTCGAAATCTTGCACGAGGACGAAAAAACAAGAAGTAATCACAACTAACACAAGTGCACGTTTACTAGAGTCATACCTCTATACCATACAAAAGAGTTGATTGGATCATAATCCAGAAAATGTGGCACCACAAAGAAGTTTACCTCAAGTTGTACGAAAATAGCTCCAATGTAATCACAAGTAAGATGATCCAATAACTTAATAAACTTGCATATCACAACAAAGCCCTTTTTCTAAGAAAAGCAGCGGAGTTCTTGGCAGCTCATAAATGAAAAGAAAGGGGGACATATAGGGTGCTGAGTACCCTAGTGCAGGAACACATACAAAAAACCTAAACCTAACCCATAGAGATGACCCTCCAACATGAGAGGACACCGAGATACTCACACTAACACTAGTGCACCCTAAGCAAAATTAATATTACAAGACATATACATTACAAATGAGGGTCACCCATGGTGCCCAAACAATAATCCTAATGGCTATAGTCCTCAAGAAATAAACACGGCTAGGACTTAGCCCATTGGCTGCTTGTGCTAATCTACGTCCTGAGTCCCACGTCTCCTGTGACTTCACCTACACACTCATTTGCATGCATTCAACACACGGTCCAATAAAATTTGAATTAACTCCTAAATACGATATCAATGAATTATAAACTAACATATCAGCTCGCGGCTGAAACCGAAATGCGATACGTACAACAATATACACAATTCACCATAGTTACGTCATAATGATTCACGTGACTGTTCCATAGAATCCCAACAGGTAACACCTGAGGATTCATCAATATAAATAACATTCCAAAACAAATCATACCATGAGATCCATAACATCATAAGATAATTTGACAATATATAATCAAGCTAAATTGGCGCTAGACAATATCGATTAAAATTCTCATACATGGCTAATTAGATCAAATATCCTATATGTGTGTCTGAAATATAACAAATCTCGTCACAAACATTCTAATGAGTAAGGAGCAACAGTAACTATGCTATAAAAAGTGTGGTCACTACATCCATGAGAACCTACCGAGCTGTCCCCAAACTCTGAGTTCAAATTCCAAAATTTCTGCTCCTAATTTTCCCCAACTTTGAGAAATCTCACTCTCTTTTACTTTCCAACAACACCAAGCTCCCATAAATCAATTATCTTGTTTCTGCAAATCTGATAACTCCCCCTTAGCCTATAAATATGCATTCCTTTTTGACTCATATGGCTCAACCGATTATGCCACTACATTCATCTAATCTAAATTATACTGTTAAAAAGGATGAGTACAAAGGTGATAAATATAACTTTCCTACCTTCTTACCTATTTTCCCCACAAAATAACCCCTTGGTACTTTCCACGAGGTCTCATTGAATGTAACCAGTAACCAACTTCACTAGTTCCCTTGCAAAATACAATGCCTTCTGAGGCTTGGCACCTGCCTCAATATTTAATACCCATATATTTTTCCATTCTGCAATTTTAGATGACTCTCTCTTTACCAGTAATACTAAAAAATTCATCATCACCCAAGTAAAACATTCCCAAACTTTTCCCTGGACATAATTTTCTGAATAATCCTTATTTGGTTTACGGAAAGAAGCTTCTGACTATACCCTCATGATTCAATTCTAGTATCTAAGAAATGAATAATATCATATTTCATTAAACTTTGTTGTCAACAATTATTACTTCTCCAACCTTTGTTGTGGTTGTTGATTCTCTTACCATTGACCACATATTTCTTTCTTTGCATTGTATTTTCTTTCCACATTTCCAACAAGTAATTCCTTACTCTAGTTAAGATCTTAATTATCCTTGACTTGATTTTCCATTACTCTTACTCCTTGATCTCACGTCTGCCAGCCCCTACTTTCTACATTCAAAGCATTACTTAGATTGATGATTCCCCTGTAATCTTCCTATGAATTTTCATTCAAGATTATACTAACCACATCATCACACTTAAAAATCTTATAGCATCTAATTTCTTACTAACATCCATTACCAAGTTTATCCCAATTCAAGAAATAACATAATAAAAAAATTATTTCACTTCATCATCAACGCATCAATGTTTTAACTAAATTAAACAATAGATCTAAAATCTTGAAATGACTAGATGCAAATCCCCTTCAGCATGTTATAAATAAACAGGTTTCTTCATCACATAAAATTTAATTTAAAGTCACTAGGTTTTTCATATACATTAGCATATATTTCATTAACACTCCATAAAAGTTGCTTCTGTAATAAGTGGAAGCCACGGATTTTTTCAGGATCAATCTTATCGATCCCAAAGCCTTTAGTCCAAGATATTTCCCCTCTTATTAGTCCTCTTTGTAGTTTAAATTCTCATTCAATGGTAAATACAGATATCTTTGATATATATAATCCTTATCTGCATCGTCCATAATTGATATTTTAGTCGTCAAACTTCTCTACCTTGTATTTGTATTATTTTTGTCATTGATAATAGCTCCAAATCAATCATAAAAACCCGCTATTATGATTAAAATCTGTCAACACACAAAAGCCTCAATAATATTTGATACCATTTGTTGAGGTTAACACACCGGTTGGTACAGATAATACATAGATCTAAGCATCATGCAAATAAAAAGTGGATATTCTACAAAATAAAGATATTCCAAGAGATAAAAATAAACAACAATTTAACGTGGTTCACCTAGTCTGGGCTAATGTCCACCAAGACAAATCCAATTAATTATTCAAATATTTTCACAAGAATAAAATGAATTTACAATAGTCCACCCTTTGTGTATTGTACAATATTGTTTACTCTCAACAAGTTTCTTCTTCACCAAGAATTCTCTCTCTCAAATTATTCTCATAATAATCATCAATTTGGCCAGTTCTTTGTTAATTATTTTTTTCTAAACTCTAGCGTTATGCTTATATAGGCGATACAAACTAGGTCACTTAGCCATAAATTACCTCAATAGATCTACTTTAATACTAAAATCATCAAATTATTGTGAGTTAATTGAAAATATCCAACACTGTAACTGATGCCGTTAGCCCTAAGTGATGACGGTCATCAGGTGACTGATGCCGGTCCCTCCATAACTAATGTCAGTTTATTGTGTTTTCCAACAAGTTTCTATTGCATGCTAATCCAAATTAAATTGAGTCTCCACAACTCAACAAACAATTTGTGATAGTTTATGTACTTAGAGTTTTCAAAACACACTTAGTATTCTATCTCAGTTAAACCTTAACCTACGGACTACAAATTCTATAGAATAGACATTAAACACGATTATTTGAAGAAAGATTTTATAGTCTCAATACAGTGTACACCATTAGCTTAACTTCACTCCTAATATTGACAATAGAAAATATTCGATTTTCATATGAACAAATGGTTCTTGGCAAGATGTTTTCGATATGGAATTATTTATGTTATTCATAATTACATCCTATATGTGCCATTCAAAAAATATTCATAACGAGTCTTCTTTCTTAATCAATATTGACTAATAATTTTGTTTGTGTCTCATTAATTTATCAATAAAGGTTAGTTCAATGATAAATACTAAATATTTCCATATATGTGGATACCTACGTCTTTGCTTATAGATGCGAGATACATTTGATTTTATTACCTTCCACATAATATTGAATGTCCCCTGTATTTGTAAAAAAAAAAAACAACACTTATAACATTCTTGTGTTCACTAATACCATGTTATTCTTTCCATCACTTCACAAAATGCAGGTTACAACATGGGGGTGTGCTGTTCATGTAAAATTTCCTTTAAATTGTTTCGTTAATTTTGCAATCAATTTATATATATTTTTACGGCATCTATGTATTCCTTAAATAAAATGTATGACACTATTTTCATTTATTTATTCCAAGACATAAAAATATACCTTAGTTTTGCTACCAAAGTCTTTGTAAAAAATATATTAGTCCATAATATTTTGTGCACTTATTTTCTAAGCAACACCATAACTTTGGTAAAAATAAACACTTTCACCATAATGTATTTGTTACATTTAAATGCTTTTGTGAGGTTTTTTTTTGTGTTGTGGTTTTATTGTAGTCTTCATTTCAATTGATTATACACATTTAAGTAATTAACTTTTTAACATTTCTTCTTCTTGTCTTGGCATGAATGTATGATAAAGTAGAACTGATGCATCTGGTGACTAGATCACATAATATGTGTATTTTGTTCCATCAAAAACATCTATCATATAGATATGTTAATCCAAAACAAACCGTGTCCAACCAAACAAACATTCTACATAGACTAAACATGACCCAATCTCTCAACATAGACCTCAACACCAAAGTAAATATGAGTTATCAATTAGAGGAACTCTGGTTGTGCCCTAAATTTAAACTAAGTCCCTAAGGTGTGAAGCTTTGTGGCGTGTAGAATAGGGCAGACGACATGCATGGAAGTTATTTTGGGGTTGCGTGAGGCCATGGCTAGGAAAGATGGATTCGAGACTTAGTGGTTTTTGGAAAAAGGGTAAAGAATGCATTTGGGAATGTATGAAATTGACCAAATACAGTTATGGATAAACTCTGGAGACTTGAAACTCAAGGAAAGGTATTCCTAGGCATCAATACTGTTACTCATGAAAGGATAAGGAGCCGATTTTGTTATGATTAGTTGGCACTTTCCAATGCTAATAGATCCTTGATTGAGGAGATGCCTGATGACATTTAGATCTCTTAGGTAGTGGTATGGAAATCATGAAAGATTCCTCAAGCATTCTGCTCTTGTAATAATGAGAGGTTAGAAGATATTCTTCTTCCTCATTTTGGGATGGTCGTCCCATGCCATGAGAGAGAGTGTGAGCGAGCGAGAGAGGGAAAGTCGAGAGAAGAGAGAGATAGTCATAATATATATCTAAGTTAAAATGGTTAATATTTTGATTTGAAGCTCTGTAATGACGAAGATATGCGATCCGTGTTAGAGCTCTTCTGATGTACTTTTTCCATCCTGGAATCTTTTATGTATTATTGGCTACTATAACTTTGATGATGGCTATAATGGAATTGTTCTGACATCATAGGATGGATTTTGATCTGTGCATTTTATTTTATGTTCATGGTGTAAGACTGGGTGTTCTTTAATGCTAATCATGATTTATTTCTACTTTTATTATAATATGATCATGTTATTCCAGGTTTCTTGTGCACCTAACTCTATTTTAGTTCTTATATTTATTCCAAGAATGGGTGTGTTCTTCTCTGTTCTAAAACATTCACATATAAGGGAGAAAATTCTCATTAAGCCACATAATAAAGGGGTTTGATGCCTAGAACACCTCGGCATGAGGTTTAGAAACAGTCTGGATGTGTGTCCGCCTTGTTTTGGGTTTGATTGTGAAGAAATGAAGTTAAAAACATAAATACTATATTTGGGTTCTATTGATATGACTCCTTTTTGCAAAGTTATTGTGAGAATGGGTGTGTGATGAGGAGCACTTGACCTTAGATAGTGTGGAATTAGGCTTAAAAGAACAAAGGATACGTTTGCTAGATATTTAATACTGACTCCGAGTTTGATGCATGAAATGGGTAAGAGGATCCCCTACATCATTAGTTGGTATGATAGCTTTTTTTTTGTTTTCCTTATAGAGTTTATTAATGGCTATCCGCATATGCTTTAGGTCAAGTTGGTTGCTATAGACTTCGTGTATGGAACCCAATATGATATCAGACGGCTGCATGTTTTCGACTGAACCTGGACCCATGTTTATTGATCGCTTGTGGGGCAGAGTGTTGATTAATAACAACATGAGTGGCGAGTCCTACCTATTATTTTCTAGAGTTTTTGATTTGTGTTATTTCGGGAACTAAGAGGATAAATTTTTTGTAGGATATTCTTTAGCTATAAAGATCTTGATTATTACCCTCTAAGTTTTGAGGAAATTTCCTGTGAATGGATAAAATCCTCTAACAATGGGCGTGGGGAGCTAGAGTGAGAAGATGGAAAGACCTTGTGGCTGAAAGAGAGAGAAGAGAGAGGAATGTATTTCCATGTAATAATGGAACCTTGGGAGGGGAATTGGTAAACAACATGAGGATGTGCAGAAAAAGCCATGGACCTAATGAGTGGAGTAAAACACACATAGCAGAGCGCGTACCACAACACCTAGCACAATAGAGATCCCCAACTGAAATAACCCAAAAAATAACCTTGTAGGCTGCGAAAAACAAAAAAAACAACAAAGAAGAAAAAAGAACTAGCTTTTTTTTTGAAAAAAACTAGAAAACCTCTTGTTTGATTGTAAACTATGAAACGAATTCAAGGTGATACCTGCTCAAGAAACAAAAAAAAAAACTTTCCGGTAAACCACTTTGTTAAAAGATTCGTTGCAAGAAAAGGAAAGTATATCAAGAAATCGAAATCTTGCTGAGGAACGAAACAAGAGTAATCACAACTAAAATGATGCAAACATTATACTAGATCGTAGAGCTTTGATACCAGAAAGATTGATGGATCATATCAGAAACTGCACCACAAGGAATTTGCACTCAGTTTGAATCGAAATACTCCAACGTAACGACACAAGTCAGAAATCGATCAATAACTGAATAAACTTGCATAACAAAATAAAGCTCAGTATCATAAGAAAAGACAGCGAAGTGTCTTGCGATGCTCATAAATGAAAAAGAAAAGGGGACATCTAGGGTGCATGAGTACCCTCGTAACAGGACACACATAAAACCCGCTAACCTACACCCATGGAGATGACCCTCCAACATGAGAAGGAGGACACATCGATAACGCACCCGAACACTAACACCCCAACGAAACATTAATAATTAACAGACATAATACACTTATAAATGAGGGTCACCCATGGTGCCCAAACAATAATCCTAATGCTATGCCAAGTAATAAACACCGGATAGGACTTAACCGCCTTGGGCTGCTTGTGCAAAGTTACATAGCTTGCCTAAGTCCCACGTTCTCCTATACCTGATCACAACTCACACCCAACACCATATGCAACACATTAAACAACCTATTCGATAACATGTGAATTAAACTTCCTAAATAAGATTCAATGAATTCTAACTACATATCATCTCTCTGGAACATAAATCGATACGTAACACAACTCCAAGACCATTCACCATAGTTATGTCATAATGATAAAGTTACATTATCCTATAAAGGAATTCCAACAATGCAACAACCTAAGTATTCATCAATATAAATCGTTCCAAAACAAAATCATCCACAATATAGTATCAATACATCATAAGATAATGGCGACAACATAGTAATCAAGCTAACTTGTGCGCTATAAAAGCTTAAAGTCCATACATGCCTAATTAGAAAATCAAATCTCTAATGGTGATTGTCTCACAGAAATATAACAATCTCTGTCAAAACATGGTTATGACAGTATGAGACAAAAAAGTAATTGCAGCTATAAGTGTGGGGCACTACAAATTGTCCAAAGGGAAGTGGGCACTACACTCCTCCTGAGACACTACCTTAACTGGTCCCCAAACATCTAAGTGTCAAGATCCAATTTCTACTCCTTAGTTTCCCCAACTTTGAGAAATCTCACTCTCTTTTACTTTCCAAAACCACAATGCTCACAGAAATCAATATCTAATATTTCAAATCTGATAACTTACCCTTAGCCTATAAGATATGCATTCCTTTTTAATCATATGGCCCAACCGATTATGCAATACATGCATCTGAATCTGACAGTAGATAATGTAGAAAATAAATGAGTAACAAAGGTAGATAAATATAACTTTCCTACCTTCTTACCTATTTCCACAACAAAATTACCCTTGGTTACTTTCCAAGAGTCTCTTGTAAATGTAACCATGCACAACCAAATTCAACTAGTTTCCTTGTAAAATAAAAAATTCCTTCTGAGGCTTGGCACATGCCTCACATAGTTAAATACCCATATATTTCCATTCTGCAATTTTAGATGAACTTCTCCTTTACCAGTAATACTGCAAGATCCATCATCACCCAAGTAAACATGCCCAAAATTTCCCTGGACATAATTTCTGAAATAACCCTTATTATGGGTTACATGGAAAGAAGCTTCTGATTCTAAAACTCATGAATCAATTCTATTATCTAAGAAATATCGGATCTATTCATTACCTCTGATTGCAGCGCAATGTTACTTCGCTGCCTTTGTTTGGTTTTTGAATTCTCTTTTATCCATTGACAAACCATTTTTTTCTTTATTTCCCACAACAAGTAAGTCCCTTACCCGAGATTTAGATGCTATTATCCCTTCACGTTGATTTTCCATTACTCTTACTCTTGATCTCACCCAACCTTCTGCTCACTCTTCGGTCCAGCCCCTACTTCTACATTCACATCATTCAGATGAGCGAGTCCCCTTACTCTTCTATGAATTTTTCATTCAAGATTATCTAACACATCATCAAACTTAAAAATATTATTAGCATCTAATGTCTTACTAACACCCTTACCAAAGTTTATCCCAAATATCAAGAAAATCACATAATACAAAAGTTCTTTCACTTAATCATCAACGGTAATATCAATTGATGTTATTGAAGTACATATATCTGAAATCATTCAAATGACTAGATGGCAAATCCACCTTCTGCATGTTAGAAATAAATAGTTTCTTCATCAAATAAAATTATTTTACAGCACTAGGTTTTTCATATAAATTAGCAAGATATTTCATTAAAACTACATAAAGTCCTTATGTAATAGTGGAAGCCACGGATTTTGTCAGGATTCAATCGTATAGATCCCAAAGCCTTTATGTCAAGAATATTCCATTCATTAATAGTCATCTTTTGTAGGTTTAGAATTATTATCCAATGGTAAATAAAATATCTTTGATAGAGATAACCTTAATCTACATCTTCCATAATTGATAATTCAGTCTGTCAAACTTCTCTACTACTCGTTGTATTTGTATTATTTTGTCATTGATATAGCTCAAAATCAATCATTATACACCCTCTATGAGTAATATGTCAACACACAAATAGCCTCAAACACACATATTTGAATACACAACAGTTGTTGGAATTACTACACACCGGTTGTATAGAGTAATACATTAGATCGAAGCATATATGCCCAAATAAAAGTGGATATTCTATCACGAAGAATATATATTCCAAGAGATAAAAAATAAACCAGATTTAACGTGGTTCACCTAGTCTGGGCTATGTCCACCAGAAAAATCCAATCTATTATCCAAAGATTTCACAAGATATAAAATGAAGATTTTACAATATTCCACACCTTTGTGATGTGCAGTATTGTCTTACTCTCAAAAAGTTTCTTCTTCACCAAGAATTCTCTCTCTCAAATTATTCTCACACATAATCATCAAATTTGCAAGTTCTTGTTATATTCCTTTTTTTCTAAACCCTATCTTTCATGCTTATATAGGTGTATACAAACTTAGGTCACTTAGCCATGAAATTACAATCAATAGATCTAATTTAATACTAAAAATAGATCAAACTACCGTGAGTTAATTAAAATGTCCATACACATGTAACTGATGCCAGTTAGCCCTAAGCGATGACGGTCATATGTGACTAATGTCGGTCCCTCCATAACTAATTTCGGTTATTGTGTTTTCCAACAAGTTTCATATTGCATGCTAATCCAAATTAATTGAGCTTCACAACTCAACAAACATGTGATAGTTTACGTACTTAGAGGTATTTGGAAAACACACTTACCAATTTCTATCTTCAGCTACCTTAACCTAACGGACTACAAATTCTATAGAGTATACATTAATCAACTATTATTTTAGAAAGATTTTATAGTCTCAATAACAAAGTGATACACCATTAGCTAACTTCACTCCTAATATTGACAATAGAAAATATTCCATTTCCATATGAACAAAATGGTTTCTTGGCAAGATGTTTTGATATGGAATTACTTTATGTATGTCATAATATAAATCCTATATGTGCATTCAAAAAAATTCATTAATGAGTCTTCTTTCCTAATAATCAAATATTAACTAATAATTTTGTTGTGTCTACATTAATTTATCAATAAAGGTTAGGTTACAATGAATAAAATACTAAATATTTCCATATATGTGGATACATACGTCATTGCTTATAGATGCGATATTGCATTTGATTTCATTACCTTCCACATAATATTGATGTCCACATGTATTTGTAAAACACACACAAATTATGTGAACATTATGTGTTTACTAAATACACATGTTTTTCTTGTCCATCACTTCACAAAATGCATGGTTACAACATGGAGGGTGTGTTGGTTCAGGTAAAATTTCCTTTGAAATTTGTTTCTTTAATTTATGCAATCAAAATTATATTTATTTTTACGCATTATGTATTCCTTTAAATAAAATGGTATGAAACATATGTTTTCTATTTATTATATCCAAGACATACAAATATACGTTTAGTTTTGTCACTAAAGTCTTTGTAAAAAAATATATTAGTCCATAAGATTTTGTGCACTTAGTTTTCTAAAGAACACCATAACTTTGGTAGAAAATGAACACTTTCACCCATAATTTATGTAGTACATTAAAAAGTACCTTGTTATGAGTTTTTTTTGTGTTGGTTTATTTAGTGCTTCATTTCAAATTAGATTATACAATTTAAATAATTAAATTTTACATTTCTTCTTGTCTTGGCCATGAATGTATGATAAAGTAGAATTGATGAATCTGGTGACTAGATGCACATATGTGTGTATTTTTTTGCATAAAAACATATATCATATAGATATGTTATCCAACAACAAATAGTGTCTAACCAAACATTCTACATAGACTAAACATGTCCCAATATCTCAACACAGCGCTCAACACCAAAGTAAATACGAGTTATCACTTATAGGAATTCTGTTGGATGCCTAAATTAACTAAGTACCTAAGGCATGAAGCTTTGTGGCGTGTAGAATTAGGGCATGAAGACATGCATGGAAGTATATTTTGGGGTTGCGCGAGGGACCGTGCCTAGGAAATATGGATACATGACTTAATGGGTTTTGGATAAAGGGTAAAGATGCATTTAGGGAATGGATGGAAAAGTGACCAAATACAGTTATGGATAAACTATGGAGACTTGAAACTCAAGAAAATGATATTCCTAGCAATCAATACGGTTATCATGAAAGGATAAGGAGCCGAGTTTGTTATGGATTAGTTGGTACTTTCATGCCAAGAGATACTTGATTGAGGAGATGCATGATGACATTTAGCATGCTCTTGGGTAGTGGTAGGGAAATCATGAAAGATTCCTTCAAGCATTCTCTTGTAATAATGAGAGGTTAGAAGATATTCCTTCGAGTTCCTCATTCTGGATGGTCTTCCATGCCATGAGAGAGAGTGCGAGTGAGAGAGAGAGGGCAAGTGAGAGAGAGAGATAACATATATATATCTATTGAAAATGGGTAATATGTGATTGCAAGCTCTGTAATGAAGAAAATATAGGGATCATGTTAGAGCTCTGTTGATGTAATTTTTCCATCCATGGAACTCTTTTGATGTATTATTGGCTACTTTAATTTGATGAATGGATATAATGGAATGGTTATGAACATCTATAGGATGGATTTTGATCTGTGCATTTTATTTTATGTTCATGGGTGTAATACTGGTTTTCTTAATGTTAATCATGATTTAGTTCTACTTTTATTGTAGTATGATCATGTTACTCTAGGTTCTTGTGCACTAGACTAGGATTTAGTTCTTAATCTTGATTCCAAGAATGGGTGTGTTCATTCTCTATTTCTGAAAAAATCCCCATATAAAGGGATAAAATTCTCACTAAGCTCACATAATTAAGGGGTTTGATGCCTAGGCACACCTTGCGTGAGGTTCTAGAACAGTCTGGATGGTGTGTCGACATGTTTGGGGTTCGATTGGTGAAGAAAGAGGTAAAAAGAGACTAAATTTTGATTCTATTGATGGGACCTCTTTTCGAATGGTGTGTGATGACAGAGCACTTAACCTTAGATAGTGTTAAATCATGGCTTAAAAGAACAAAGGATAAGTTTGCTAAGATATTTAATACTGAATCCGAGTTTGATGCATGTAAATGGGTAGAGGATCACCTACATCATGAGTTATATGAGAGATTTTTCTATTGTTTCCTTATAGATTTGTATGAATGGCTATCATCATATGCATTTAGGTCAAGTTGGTACTATATACCTCGTGTATGGACCCAAGATGAGTATCAGAGGCTGCATGTTTTTTGTCTGACCTAGACTCGTGTTATTGATCACTTGTGGGGTAGAGTGTTGAATAGTAACACATTGGAGTATGTGATTCCTACGTATTATTTTCTAGAGGTTGTTGAGTTTTAGTTATTTCGGGAACTAAGAGGATATTTTTTGTAGGATATGCTCGTAGCTATAAAGATCTTGATTATTACTCTAAGTTTGGAGGAATTTCCTATGAACAGATAAAATTCCTCTAACAACTAGGCGTGGAAGCTAGAGTGAAAGAAGATGGAAGACCTTGTGGCTGAAAGAGAGAGAGAGGAGAGGAACTTCAAGTATAATGAACCTTGGGAAAGGGATTTGGTAAGACAACATTAGATTGCAAAAGCGATGGATCTATGGAAGTAGATGTTGCATAAAGATTTAAGATTCGCGTAGAGGATGTGCAACTTGAGCAGTTTGTGCCACTCCATATTGACAAGTGCAAGAGAGAGACCCCCTTTTATTTTGGTTAAAGTTTGTCACTTGCATAAAGGAGAGTCATAGGTGCACATCTGAGGTCCACCTCGTGACAAAACCTTGAAGATTATTTTTCCAAATCTAGATATTAGTATTGTTAACCCTGTTTATAACACCCACCTCGCACACACGCCAGGACAATACAACAAATAACGGATAATTTTTTTTTTTGATTTTCTTGAAGTTTATAAGACACCATCAGTGATCATAATGGGCTACAACTAACTCTCTATAGGATTGACACAACATTGACCACATAGCCAACAAAAGAGCATATGACACCCATCACAAATAGTTCACTTTTTTTTCATCACAACACAACATAATAGTCCAACCACATGACACACTTACAATTAGGGTCATCCCAAGGTGAAAAACCTTTAAGGTTTCTTATTTACTAAAATTTCACTCAAATAATAACTTACTTTCTAGAAGGTTCAAGTTGAGATTCAATAAATTCTTCTTCTAGAGCTAGATTTATTTTCTTTTACACTATTGAGTAATTAACTTAAGATCATCTCTAATATGTCAATCTACTTGTTGATTCATTTTATTAATAAAGGGGGTAAAATGGAAAAAATTTAGGCTCTTTAGGCATGGCAAGGGCGTTTATATACATTACAATAAGATCTAGCCCAAATCTACATAGAGGCAACACAACGCGAACCCTTTTAAACACCACAGAAAGGATTAAACATAGCAAACAAATGACCTAAAATCAATCTTCCCTTAGCACACTGAAAGAGGTTACAAACCAGCATCCTACCACCACTCAAGGTAGATAAGGTTAACAAGTAACACAACTAATGTTACAAAAATCCAATTGGTAACCAAAATGGGTAATGAGTTTAAATGTGATTCCAACTCTTAAGGTGACATTCAAGATTAGCTGGTGGTCTATGAAAAACAACAGGGGTCGGTCTAAGAGAGTTTTACCATAAGATAATTTGGTTATCTGAGGACACTACCCAATAAGAAAGCGTAAACCAACATAAAAATATAAGGGGGAAGAAAAAAAAAATGATAAGGTATAATTATGCCATCCTTGATAAATGGGTTTATGGCGATGAAACTAAGCATACCGGATAAGACGATCACACAAACTTGAACTTTTATTTACTTAAGCTAAGAGGTATAATAAGCATAAGGATAAGAATTCGTTTATGATTATATTTCAGATTTCATAACTTGATAAATTAGTTTTGATGATTTTTTGACCATTTATTCCATTAGCATGACTTCGTTAATCTTTTCAATTTACCTTACATTAGTTTATAACTTAATATAATTTTGTATCTCAACAAATATAAGGATGAAACGACTAACATAGGTTGAGAGTAATAAGATATATATTTTGACAAAAAATTCCATTTTCTTTCCACTTAAGGTCTCTTACTACATCAACTTGATTACAACCTCATATACAAATATATGTATAAATTTTTGAAACCATTATAAGGATTGCAATAACATTCTATTAGGCCTAGCCTTACATTATTGCCCTAACTAGAAGGATTTACTACTGAAAGTTATCATCAAAAATGTAATTACCCCATCTTTTTTTCTAACACGGAAACCAATATCCCTTATCCAAAATGAAACCCACACCAAGGTAACGAAAAGTCTTATGTACTTGAAGCAGTTTTAACTAGGTAGAACAATATTGGTCACATCAAAGCTAAACTATCTTTCAAAATTGGAGATATACGACAAGATACTCATAACAATGAAGAGTTCATTTTACTCTATTCACAGTAATTTTTCACAAGTTTTAACCTCAGTGAAAAGTGACAACTCTACATCACAATTAAACAATTACACAATTACTAATGCACTAAATCCTTATAAATTTTCTAGCAAATTGTTTTCCAAGACATTTTAATAGATTTAAGCATTCGAGCAAATGGGATTCACTATCAACATTGGTGCTAATTTTCTACTAGTCATTTCCTCCCTTTCTTTTCTACTCATAGAATTCATCTACACAATTATTACCCTAAGTCAGTTAACGGGAACTGAGCATGATAAATACTACACATTGGACTATAATGCTACCATTAACAATATCATAAAAAAGGACCTTGTATTTAGTGAAATGGTGATATGATCAAAAACACTAACAACATCATTAATCATGTTAGAAATTATACCATGTAAAAATTGAGAAGAAGCCATAGGAACCTATTATGAACATTATTTCAAGGGAAATAAAAGTTTAACCATCATTGTAGTAGGAGTCAAAGAACTGATAGGAACAAAACAAAGTGTCGAGCGTATTGGGTTTTCAATCATGTAATCACATATATTATATGATTGAAATCCAATACTCGAACATCAATCAACAATTCCCTAAATAAGTCATATTATCTAATACATTTATAGTTATAATTCCAACATTATTTACTTAAACATTATTTACCACTTTCAAAAAATAACCTCACAACATTCCAAAACTCAATTTCTTACAAAAGGGATATAGAGTAAACTCAAATAAATAAGTTCAAACATATGATTATCTTACCTTTCCATGCATAATAGACATCATGTATGATCATAGAAATAACCCATATTCATCTAATCAAATAATTTAATTTAATTAAAAAACTTCTATATTACCAAGGATGTAGGCCTTTTCGGTTGCTACGATGAACCAACACAATACATGATTCTCACATGAGTCAAAATTTTATATTATTTTAGAGCTCATATTATCAACATCAATTTTTTTGTATAATTTTCTGCTGCCGCTACCTTTTCCCTTTGCCTTGCAACATGGTAAAAAAAACCCTAAAACGTAACCCTCTGCACGTCTCTACCGAAAACCCTAATACGGGAGGCAACTATGGAGAAAAAAATGACCACACAGAGAACCAAGCCCTTTCATGGATAAATCTTACATTTGGAGAAGACAATTCTATGCCTGGAGGAGTAAATGAACATCCACTGGAAGGCGGCACAACCTTCAGTGCTGGGAAAAATGACAATAGACCAGACGCTTCTAGTAACACTAAGCCGAATAGAAAAAATGAAAATAGACCCCCTTCCTCTGATGTCATGATCTCACAGGCTCAAGTATATCAAAAAATGGGTTTTCAATCTAGCTCATGACAGGGGAATGCTCCCCTCAATGGAGAAAATGTGAGTTGGATGAGCGGCGTATCTAGGATACCTACACTCTTTCTAGAACTGCTTACCCAGGGCAGTGGAAGTGATACAGTGATCGAGAGAGTCAGTGGTCCCTCCTTCACAGATATAGTATCTAAACAGTCAAAGACTAGTGAAAATACTACTATGAATCCTACTGAGAAAAACCCATGCATATCCTTTGGAGATGAAGTCCTCGAAACAAAGTCTGTTTATCAAGACCATGCCTTAATTTACATATTTGCTGGTCTTTGGCCTAGTTTACCTATCCTACACGAATGGATCTCCAATCAATGGATATCACTTCTAATAGGAAGGTTAGATCTCTACCCATGTGCTAAAGGAATATTCATTGTTGCTTTTGAATCCATAGCTGATAAGGATATCATTGCTAATCAGCTTTGGATCTACCAGAAAAAATACCTTATGTTAAAACCCTGGTTCCTAGCATTCAACCCTCTCACTGAATCCTTCTCCCATAAACCGATCTGGACTCAACCTCTAGACTATGAGGGTCTACCTTTTAGATGTGGGAAAGGTTTCTCTTTGGGACATTCTGCTATTAATTGTGAGATGATAAAACGTAAAAAGGAGAACACTAACTGGTAAAAAAATGCCCTTCTGGAACATCTGAGATTCAAACCTCAGAATATCTGTACTTCTGATGCTGAGGAGGAAGACATGCTGGCTGGAAACGGTCCCAGAAATCCCTTTGAATGAGCTCACAAACCATGCAAATAAATATTCAGCTGGGGATAGACTCAGTGGATCGGAAACACTGATTTTTTTTTTGTAGTGGATAAGGAGAATATTCCTTGATTTCCTTGCTCAAACAATCCTTTACAGAAATCTATGAATGAATGGATTACAATTCGTAATAAGAAGAAAAATGTTTGAATTGAAAAAAGTAGTTGTTAAGTTGACTTTGTTGTTTTTCAGCTATTGGTTTGTTGGTTGCTAGCCTTATTCATGGTAGGTTTTTTGCTGCTGATGGACTTTTTGATAACATGTATATTTTGATCCCTTTTGTTCTCTTGATATAGTTATATCTGGATTTTGAGTCTTTCTGTACAAGGGTATAGTCCCTTTCAGAAAACTATTTACCAATAATAAAAAAACAATTTATATTACAACTGATATAATCACATGCTCGACAAGGGTAAGGTAATACTCATTTCCTTAAATGTATTAACCGTATATCAACCAAATGTAACACCATTCCCTTACAAATGTAAACACTTTCCCCACATCACTTACTTAGCAGATTCAAGGATATAAAGGTAAATATTAATTTTCTTGAAGTTGGTCCTTTCTACAGGGTTTCCAAGTGAACCATAAACCTCTAAACCCAGATCATCTTGTTTGTAAACTGTAAACGATAAGCTTTTATCCTGATAAAGTAATCAAATTACTTCATCTATTTGGTAAGGTTTGAACTTGTAAATGCTCAAAGAGCAACAAAGAAGAATTATATGGTAAAACATTATGTCTCCAAAATTTAATCATTTAATTATTATTCTTATAAGTGGGGAACCCCAATGGATTCATGAGATACAATTCCCATATTAAATACTTCAAATTGACCATACAAAAATCTTAAATAATACCCAAATCAACCTCCATAATAACGATTGGTTAGAGAAAAACCCACAAATCCCAACAATAGTAGATGTAAAAAATTCCCTTTAACGTATTAAAAACAAATAGTGGCTGGGTGTGTTCATCTGACAAGAACCAAACTCATAAAATACTTGATGTTTTTTATGAGAATAAGCTACAGGAACAGTCACAACATGTTGACCGCTCAAGGGAATTAACAAAAACTTAAATATAACCTAGTTCTCCATAACATTAAACCTAAAAGTATATCTTCTTCTAATATGGATTATCAACCCCATACCGAATTTCACGACAGTCACTAACCCATATTCGAGTCATGGTTTCACTATATTCATTACCGTAGAAAAAAAATTTACTACAAGAAAATTACAACTCAGAAAATAAATACATATATATTTTCATCCAAATATTTCATAGAGCCATAGTTAAAGTCAATTATGCAACCTTCAAGGAACACAAACATACCCAAATCCATAAAAATGAACATCGGCATTACCTAGAAACAAGAGCACTAAAAAAATAGTGTGATAATCTAAACAAGAACTATCGCAAACATTTCCTTATGCAATAAGTAAATGGAACAAGACGAAATGTGATAAGAAATAGTTCCTGTAAGATACGATTAACTGTAAGACAACCAAAGAACCCAGGAAAATTTCCATTTCAGCACATAGAAGCAATTGATTTCATGATATTGTTAAAGTTGGCATAAAATTAGAATGGGTAGTGTTTAACATGCCTCAATAAGCTCCAGAACAAGAAAAACATCCACCATGATCTAGAAACATTAAACTCTTTGGAAACGTTCCTTGCTTTAGCTTGTTGGAGGACCAAACTCCATTCACGACCACATTTTGGCACAGGTAGGGGAGGAATGTGGCAGCACCCATGGAGGATGGAATTGCTCCTGTCCTTCACACTTGCCTAGATGTTCACTCCTCATCAACAAATCCAACAAAAAAACTACCCCCCAAAGTAGCTCATGTGGCCAGACATAGCACAATCATCCACCACATTGCCAGAACAAGACATAAATAAAACAAAAAATAAAGAAGGAATGGCTAGTGAAAAAGAAAAAGGCAATGCAACCTCACATTTACAAGACAAAGAAGAGTTTTAATGAGATAGAAATAAAGGAATGCTAGGTGTCCATCAATTCCACCCACTTCCCTCCAAAAAAGGACCAAAACAAGCAATATGGAGAAACTTCTTCCCCTCTCCAAGCACAATTTCCACTAATGAAAAGCAGGTCATAAATAAGTAATAAATGTAATGTATGTGGAAAAAAAATAGTATTAAATGGTGAGGTGCCTTCAAAAGTGACCAAGGAGGGTGGATACATCCACTCAATTCGCCAACAATCTTGTTATTAAAAAACACAAGGTAATCCAACTAATTATATGCAATGATTTAAGTCTATAAAAGGGACTTCCCATAACATTAATAACATATACTAGGAAACCTACAAGAGCACCCAAATAATTCACGGTCCCAAAAATCTACACATGCACCATGGACAACCAAAGGCGTTTTAAAAGAACGAAAATACCAAAACACTTCTTTTAAAAAAAATAATAATAATCCTTTAGAAATTTAAGAAATAATGTCATTACAAAAACCACTTGACCGAGAATTTTATAAATCTTAAAATGAGGATTCTCGCAAGAGACACTACAAGGAACCCTCAATAGCAAGAATGTCTAACAATGGCACCAGGAGGTACGATGTAAAGAAACGAAACTAACCTAACTTGGAAAGACAGTTACAATTACCTCATGATCAAAGATATGCCTTAGATCACTGAAAAATATACCAGGCATGACCGTTCTAAAAATAAAATAGACTACAGTATGGGTAACAAAACTTATTACAAGGTAAATTTCTCGTAGCTCCAAAATACAAAGTCAACACAAAATATTTGGGTTCAAAAAATTGAATTTCATGACTCATCATAGGGAGTACTAATCAGGCATTCAACACCGCCAACAAGGTTCAAAGGCAAGAACAAGGATTGACCCCGAATGAGGCAATACATTCTTCTCCCCTTAAGAATGCATTGTCCTCAATGCGACATAATGTTGAAGAAAGAAAAAAAGGGATAAACAACAAGGACTGAAAAATACAAGGATTCTTACTATGGTTAAAATTTTTTTGTTAAAGCACGACCACAATGAAGACTAGAAAATTTAGTAGATTATTACACTTTTAATATTTTGTTAAGATTAGTAGTTTTCTTTTAATTCATTAGTTAATTAATCTCTTCTTTTTTTAACTTAAGTCCTTAAGATTTCATTTTTATAAATTTTTAGTTTTTTCATTCTTATGGGTTACCAATAGGAATCGCTATCACAATAACAAACCAAGGTCATACACAACATTGACGATTCACGGGAAATTTCACATACAATCACGACCAAACCACATCACAAGAGCTGGACCAAAACATGGAAGGAACATACATGATCCAAAAAACATAGTACACGTCACACGTAGATGACCAACACATAAATACTCATAAATAAGTGTACTATAACAACTTGAAATTCCCACAATTTCACAGATGAAGATATCACACAATGTAGAAAATAGTTATAGACACAGAGTCAACAAGGGATTCAAGAACATATCTATGACACCAAAACACATAGCCAAATCACATGAGTAACACATACATTATAACACCACTCCAAAAACATCAAAAAAACTATGTATAACTCCCAAAGCATCAATCACATGCACAAAAATATCTTATTCCTCCTTTAAGTCTCTTATGCCTCCCTCAAGCAGTAATATATAGACAAATTTTCCTTTTCACTCCCTGAAGAGATTGGTCACTCTATGGCCATAGGCATATAGATTCCAAGAACCCCTAACCCAAGTGACATAACAACTCGTGGTTAAACAACTTGCTAGTTATTTGTAACTCCTTAGGGTGTACCCCCATACAACAAAACAGTTCCATAGGTTTATCCATTCCATGGTGTACTCGTGATCCTATTACAAACATTACGATGATAGGACCAGAATAAAAATTTGTTTCAAATGCCAAGTGGAAATATACAAGCCTTGGGATAGGCTTTAAAGTTTTAAATTAAAAGGAAGGTCAAAATTCAAGAAAAAAAATGGCGAAGTAGCCATAGTTAGTGCGAAAACCCACATGTTAGTACAACAACAAAGGAAATGTCCAAGATATAAAACATATCAACCAAGAAAACTGCCATTCCTTGCAAAAATAAAAGAAAAAGTTCAATGTACAAAAAAAATACATATATATAAGTAGCACATTACAATGAATATGTGGCCTTATGCAGCCACCAAGGGGGTACTCAATGAGTTGCTGGTACTCAGAACATCAATCCTTAGCTCGTAAAATAACATATCAATAATACAACTGTCATCATCTCTATCTGAATCATCCTGCAACCAATTCGACAAGTCTAAACATAGTCATAGCTACACTTAGGTTGCATCCATATGACAACCACATAGGGAGAGAGAAAAGAAGCACAAGTTTTCATCTACTAAACTGAAGATCGGCTTTAGTTGTATGCCCATGGTACACATTCCCTCACTCCAGAACATACACTTTGTTTTATTTCCCTAAGGATCGATTAGTCTAAGGTGTTGATGGAGAATCACAGCACCCATGAATGTCTACAACCTGATGGGTTGAGACTCTCAGTGCGATTACATAACATGGAGATTTTTCCAAGTGTGGGACCTTGCAAATATGAAAAAGCTCTCCGGATGAAGGCCAGTTCCTATTCCTCTGTTCAGATGCACACGTAAAAAACAAAGAGGGTTTACTCAAAACCTAAACTAACTTTCCAAGGAGACAGGGTAAGAATATGCATAAAATAAAACCTAAACTACAAAGGTGATGCACTGAGGAATGAAGAACATCTATCTTGCCAATAAATACAAACCACTAAAATGCAATGCAGGATCATGCACAGATAATAGATTTGCAATGAAAGATCAAGAGGATGCAAATGAACACAGAGAGGGTTGAGAACCATCCACAGACATATATTATTTTCTCCAAATATTTATACAATACACTATAAAATGCCAAGAGGAAAAGTTACATTACAAGTTTAGATGGGAGGTTTGAACTCCACAAATTCACCTGCCAAAGAGAAGAAGGGAAGGGAAAAACAAGAATGTCCAACCTTTAGAAAGAAGCCCCTCCTTACAATTTATAGGAAGAATGAGAGAGGGAAGAGAGAGGAAATCCAAATCTAACCAACCACCTCCAAATTGTATTTAATTCATCTCATAATGGTGGTAGGTGAGGACCCTAGCAAACCCCAAAAGTGGCGAACTATATTTTTCATTTTTAAGAACTTTTTACCACCCAATTAAATATATCCAGTCATAGTTGGATAGAGGACCTTGTAAGATTTCTGAAAATTCCAACCTTGCATGAATCTGAGTTCCCTGTCAAAAGTTATGGCCATCTGAATATCTGGGTCAGGGTCTGCTTCCTGTCAGCGCTCAAAATGTTGCACCTCCTAAAGGTGTGCTTTGGCGCATCCATATTTGTGTTGACATCCTCTTACATGTGCCATAGGTGCATCCATATTATTGGTCGACATTTTTTGACATGCGCCTTCTACCTGTGCCACAGGTGCAACTTTTTGCATGTCGACACTCTTTGTCATGTTCCCTTTACATGCGCGAAGGCAAAAAATTTTCCATGTCGACACTCTTTGCTGTGCACCCTTAACCTGCACCTTGGCGCATCCATTTTTGTATCGACACTCTTTGCTGTGTGTCCTTAACCTGCGCCTTAGCGCATCCATTTTTGTGTCGACACTCTTTGCTGTGCGCCCTTAACCTACGCCTTGGTGCATCCATTTTCATGTCAACACTCTTTGTTGTGCACCCTTAACCTGCACCTTGGCGCATCCATTTTCGTGTCGACACTCTTTGCTGTGCACCCTTAACCTATGCCTTGGTGCATCCATTTTCATGTCGACACTCTTTGCTGTGCACCCTTAACCTGTGCCTTGGCGCATCCATTTTCATGTCGACACTCTTTGTTGTGCACCCTTAACCTGCGCCTTGGCGCATCCATTTTCATGTCGAAACTCCTTACTGTGCGCCCTTACCACAATAAAAATCAGCCTTTGAGTTTATTTGATTTCCATATTCTTCTGCTTGTCTATATCTACCTGGATCACAATTTGGCAACTCATAGGGATCACCTGCCTGCTAGGTAGAAGATCAGTGGCCTTTTAGCAATCCATTGGTCATGGAATCATAAGCAATAACTTAAAACCAACCTGATATCTGATCCCGAGCTTAATACCGTAACTTCTTCTCCGACAACACTCTGAACTATAGAAAATCAACTTGAGAGCAAAAAAAATTGTGCCAAAGCACTTAGGGAAAACGAAACCTAACTACGACAAGACAATGTGCATACGCACTTAGAGGAATTTGAAAACTAGGCTAATATTTACAAGGTTAAACATTTTCCTCTTAGTAGCAATGTTTAAGATAGATTCCGTTAACCGAAATCGGAAGTTCTTCTCCATTCAATGTAGAAAATTCAAAGGCATTACTACTTTTACATCCCGTGACCATGTAGGGGCCACTCCAAATGGCATCAAACTTGGAATGCCTTCCTGGTTTTGCCTGATCTGCATCCCATTTCAGAACTAGGTCCCCCTCCTGGAAGGTCTTTGTTCTTTCCTTCTTATCAAACCATCTTTTTACTAAGGCCTGATCCTTCTCAATTATCTGAACTGCATGTTCTCTTATTTCTTCCAATTCCATCAATCCTGCATACCTGGCCTCCATTGGTTTGAACTCAGCCAACTACAACTGCTTCATGAACTCCAATGTAGGCAATTCTAATGATATAGGCAATATTGCCTCTTTCCCATAGACCAACTTGTAAGGAGAACTACCTATAGAACTCTTTGGCGTTATTCTGTCAGCCCATAACGCTGATTTTAGCTTGGTATGCCATGTCCTTTGGTTTTCATCCAGAGTCCTTCTGATGATTCTTAGCAAATTCTTGTTCGTGGAGTCTACTTGTCCATTCCCCTGCGGGTAATAGTTTGAAGAGGTGTGCTCAAATAGATTCCATTCTTGACAGCCCATTCTGTAATCTTGGAACCTATGAATGCCAATGCAATGTCTGATATGATAGTGGTTGGCACACCGAACCTGGTCACTATTCCTTCATAAAAGTCTAGTATGTTAGACTCATTTGCTTCTTTGAGTGCTACTGCTTCGGTCCACTTGGTGAAATAGTCCATTGCCGTGAGAATCCACTTGTGGCCTTGGCTTGAGTTTGGGTTGATGACCTTGATGAAGTCCAATCCCCATTGCATAAATGGTTAGTCAACCAAAATCGGGTGCAATGGAAGTGCTGCTAGTCTTTCTTTGTCTGTGAAGAGTGCGCATTTCTTGCACTTTCTTATCCATGTATAGCAGTCATTGAACACTATGGGCCAATAATACCCTACCTTCATCATCTTGAGAGCTATTACCTGTGGGGAAAAATGTCCTCCAGAATCTCCATCATGAAATTCTTGTAACACCCTCTCAATTTGACCTGTCACAATGCACCTCAATAGAACTCCATTGATGTCTTTTTTAAACAAAACACCATCAACCAGCACATATGGAATGGCTTGTAATATGAAGTATCCCCTCTTTTCTTTGCTCATTTATGGAGGGCATAGGCCTGTCTATAGGAAGTGTATCATATTTTGGGTCCAACAAGGAGTGGGCACATCATCATTTTCCTGTTCTTGACCATCCTGCACTACCAAAGTAGTCTCTTTTTCATCACCTGCTTCAACTTTCCGACTCAAAGCTAGTTGTTCACATAGCCCTTTTCCACGTACTAGCTTAGTGGCCTTAATTTCGATGTCATATTCCATGACACGAGTGATCCATCCTGCACGTTTCTCATTCAGATCCTTGTTTAGAAGGAATTCCTTGACTTCCGCATGAGAGACCAATAATTGGATCTTATTGTTTGAGACTAGGTGCTTGAATTTATTTAAGCTCTGGATCACTACAAGGACATGCTTTTCAATAAAAGAGTACCTTGTTTCGTATTCCTCTAAGCCTTGACTAAAGAAAGCAACTGGTTGTTCTAATCCCTCTTTGTTTTGTTGTACCAGGATTGCAAAAATTGTGTCTCCACCACCAAAGGCATATAGCATGAAATCTTTGGAGAAGTCTGGATTGATGAGAGTTGGAGCTTGAGATATAGCCTCTTTTATTGCCTCAAAACTTGCCTTGCCTTCAGCTTTCCACTTAAATGCCATGCTCTTCTTCAACATCAGCGTTATTGGCTTTACGAGAGCTGCAAATTTTGGAACAAACCTGTAGACAAAATTGATCCTTCCCAAGAAGATTTGAAGAGCCTTCTTATGACTTGGCAATGGCAACGCTTGAATTGCTTCAACTCTTGTTGGGTCAATCATCAATCCCTCCTTTGAAACAATATGGCCTAGAATTTTTCCTTCATGAGCCAAGAATATGCATTTTTTGGGATTAAATGATACCCCAAATCTTCTACACCTCTTAAATACCTGCCTTAAATGAAAGAGGTGATCCACTACATTTTTGGAGAATACAGTGATGTCATCAAGATATATCAGAACTATTTTATTGATCAACCCCTTGAAGGCCATATCCATTGCCCTTTGGAAAGTGGCTCCAGCATTTGATAGCGCAAATGGCATCTTCTTGTAGGCATAGGTGCCCCAGTTGGTGGTGAAAGCCGTCTTGAACTGGTCATCTTATTTCACCATTACCTGATTATACCCTAAGTAGCCATCTAGGAGAGAGAATCTCTCTAAACTGGATACCACTTGTAATATTTGTTCCATTGAAGGAAGTGGGTAATGGGCTTTGAGAGATGCCCTGTTGAGGTCTCGGAAGTCCACACACAACCTAATTTCTCCACTCTTCTTCCTTACCGGAACCAAGTTTGCAACCCAGCTTGAGTGCTTGATCGGGAATATAATGCTTGCATCTATTAGCTTGTTTAACTCTTTCTTCATTAGAGGCTGAATGTGAGGGTTGACTAGTCTCTGCTTCTGCCTGATGGGCTTAGCATCTGGATCTAGTTCTATGGTATGTTGTGCCAGCTTCAGATTGAATCCTCTCAAGTCTTCATAGCTCCAAGCGAAAACATCTGGAAATTCTTGGCAAAGCTGTATGAAATCTGATTTCTCCTGCTCAGTGGCCACTTTACCAATTTGAAGTGTTTTTCCTTCCCCAACCGGAATTGACTTTGAATCTTCTCTCTTGACTTGTATGTTAGCCTTTTCTTTACGGAACTAGTCGTTAGGGCTGAAGATAGACTCCAACGTTACTAAACCCTTGGGAAGCTTGTTTTTTTGCAGCTGCACTACTTGATCCCCATACTGCTGCTCTAATTTGTCCTGGTTCCTAGTTGAAAATTTAGCCTCTTCTTGTAAGAAATTGACAATTTGTTGATCTTTCTCAAACACCTGCCAGCTTGTGTTATTATCTGGCACTGCTGGCCTCACAATCACATGGATATGTGACTATGTTTTTTCCTTTCTGATGTTGTCAACCTCATCAAATGTTGCTCCAACTTCTGTGAGCCTATCTGCGGCTTCATTTTCTTCCTGGGTATGGACACGATGTTGAAAGCTTCAAAATCTCAATGAGGTCCCATACCATGTTCTTGTAGTTCTTCAGCAGGTCATTCTTTGTAGCATGTTGTCCCCTAACTTGGTTGACGATTAGCTCGCTATCCCCAAACACCTGCAAGTTCTTTATGCCCTTTTTCCTGGCCCAATGAAGTCCATGAATCAAGGCCTCATATTCAGCTGTATTGTTTGAACAGGAAAACTAGAAATGGAAAGCTAAATAATATTTGATGCCTTAAGGTGAAATAAGCATAACTCCTCCTCCTGCACCTTGCCTACTCCTTGATCCATTGAAAAATAACTGCCATACCTCATTTTCATCCTTATGGTCTGGTTTGGTGATGCTAGGAATAGACTGGTTTTCTTCATGTATGCAATAGACTCCTAGCTCAGATTCTTCTACTTCTTGGTAGGGATCAAAAGTATGTACCTTGCTTTCCCATTCGTCAAGATTCAAATCTGGGATGCTTCCAACTTTGGTGTCAGCTTCATCTGTGCCTGGATAATCTTCTTGATCAAATACTGAACAGTTGGCATTGATTTTGATTGGAGTATGGGGCTCAATATGAAAGTTTGCAATTTGTTCGGATCTGATTATGACCTTAGTACCATATCTTGTTCTGAACAACATGTGTGACCAGTCAGCAGATAAGTAGCCTCCAATTTCAGCTATGAAATCCCTTGATAAGCATAGGGCAAAGAGTGGTGGAAAATCTATCACTGACACATCTTGAAAAATGGTAACGTTGGGGCATGCATGCAAGGTTAGATTCAAACCTTTAATCACTCCCACCATTGCTACTGCTGTCCCATCCAATTGCACTACCCCGTTTGATATGACTTCATATTGGAGACACAGCTGATCAGCTATTTGCTTGGGCATGAAAGAACTAGTTGCCCCAGAATCAATCATGTAATTGTGTACTAGCTTATTGCCAATGATTAATGAAACATAGAATGGAGGGGGCTTCAAAACTTTACCTTGGTGTCCTCCTTGATTCCCTTCAGGCCGAGCAGCATTTGTGAGGACATTATCTTGCATATGGACCTGCTGGTTTGAAGTTGACCAATTCTTCATGGCAGCTTGTAGAAGATCTCTTTGTCCTGGGATGTATAAAGATTCCCACATTGATATATTCACATTTGTCTTCTTCATTTGATCGATGATGTTAAATGGGGATGAAATATCTCTCTGCTGTCCTTTACGCTACACATTCCTTTCTTGCGCATGGGTAGCAACAGCTGGTATTTGAGTTGGCTTAGAAGGTGGTTTGGGCTGTCCTTACGTGTTTGGAACTGTATTTTGCTTACCAACACCTTGTGGAGTGATGGAAGGTTGTAGATCACTTGGAGCCAATGACTACCCTTCACCAATATTCCTCTTCTTTGATCTTGTGTTAGCTGCTGCACTCTGAGAAATTGTTTGATTCATGCCACAAAAATCCTCAGCTTGCCAATTCGCAAGTGCGGTATCATTTGGAGTTGTGTTTTGCTGAGATGTCCCCTTTTGCTGATTTGTTTCTTGACTCACTTCACCCTCTACGCCAATAGTTGTCACCATCAAGGCTTGGTTCAAAGCACCATTGAAGCACATAAATTGGTTGTGAGGTTCATTACATGGGAAACACCAATCATACTCTTGAGCTATGTTGTTTTGCACTGGCACTAATGCTTTAGAAGTAGATGCAACATTGGGGTTATAGGGCTGAAATGGTCTATTGGTGGGAGGCATTACTTGGCTTTGATTTGCAGTTGGACTGGGTGGCCTATTTGGTTGGTATGGTGGCATATCCTGGTACTGCGCTTGAGGCTGATACGGTCTAGCACTTTGAGCTTGTTGTCTTTTGATAGTCACCAGCTCATTTCCAAGGTTTTGTAATTGTTTCATAACCTCCTGAAGTTCATTTGAAGCACTAGAGGATGAAGTAGAAGTTTCATTTGAGCTTTGATTTCTAGGAGTGGGGATAGGAGCCAAAGTGGGTGCTTGACTAGTACTTGGATTTTCTAAGTTTGAATACAAGGGCATGGGAGGTCTAGGAGCCAGCTTACCAGATTGAATAAGATATTTTTCAGCCCTAATGGCAATGCTATAAGTAGTAGGTAAGGTTGTGCCTCCCATATATTGAATTAACATAGAAATATCAGAATTCAAAGACTTAAGATAGTATAGAAAAGCACCTTCAGCTGTTGGCCTAAAGGCCATTGGTATCCTATCCCAAGACCTTTGAAATTTGAAGTTGAAGTCAATCAGCTACTCATGGGGAGCTCTCTTGATAGTCGTCAATTGTTCTAGTAGAGACAAATTGTCTCCCTTTTCCCCAAACTACTCATGGAGAATATACATAACTGATTCCAATTTTGGATAGCACTAGCTCCAAGGCTCCTAAACCATTGCAATGCCTTCCCTTTGAATGAAGATGCCAGTAATTTGACAGCAACATCCATTTCATTTATCTCATGGATTGCACAAATGTTAGCAATGTCTTTGACATGATCACCAGGAGTGGTATGATTTTCTCTAGTGAAAAATGGAATGTTCTTTAATGCTGCAATTGGAACTGGATTCTGTGCATTGAGGGCAAGTGGGCTGCTACCGGTAAAGTTGACAAAAGGGTTTTGTTGCGCCATTCTGATTGGCCTGAGAACCCTTGTTGACTGGATGAAAGGTCTACCTGGTGGAGGCATTGATAAAGTCCTGTTAGGTGGAGATGGTGATCTTTGTGGTCTTCTTCCTCTCCTTGCTCTGCCTGGTGATAGTTGTAAGTGGAAAAATAGACCCTCTTCTCGAGTATTAGACCTGGTTTGAATTCTTCTCATGTACCTAAGAAACTTGTACTACTATACCACTGAATTCTATCCCTTCGGAGTCGCCAGATGTGTTATAGAATGAGCCTCAAAAGGCTGGATTTTGCCAAGTTACACACCAAACCTGAAAATATTAAAAAATAGAAATTAAAACTTGAAGGACCCGAAAGATACAGTTCTTCAATTTAGTTATCGGGTCTTGTTGTGCAGCTACTAATCCCCGAAAGATACAGGTGAAACTCAGGTCATGCAAGGCAACTGGGAAAACCCGAAATACTAAAAACCATGAAATTTTGAAAGTCAAAATCTCAAAAAACTAAGAATCCCCTTTTGAATATTATCCCCTGATCTATCAATTGGAGAAATTTTTACTTGTTTTGAACAAGATAGGCCTTTGAAAATCGATTTCAAAGTTCAGCCTGAAAGGTAAAAAAAATCTGAAATTGTAAAACCTATAATTTTTTAGTCCAAATTTCTTGAAAATCCCTTCAAATCTTGTGGAAATGACCTCTTGGTCCCACCGAGCATGCCAAAACTATTGATGGTGAATCACAGTACCCATGAATGTGTGCAACCTGATGGGTTGAGACTCTCAGTGCGATTGCATAACATGGAGCTTTTTCCAAGTGTGGGACCTTGCGAAATTGAAAAAGCTCTCCGGATGAAGGCCGATTCCTATTCCTCTGTTCAGATGCACATGTAAAAAACGTAGAGGGTTTACTCAAAACCTAAAATAACTTTCCAAGGAGACATGGTAAGAAGATGCATAAAATAAAACCTAAACTACAAAGGTGATGCACCAAGGAATGAAGAACATCTGTCTTGCCAATAAACACAAACCACTAAAATGCAATGCAGGATCATGCATAGATAAAAAATTTGCAATGAAAGATCAAGAGTATGCAAATGAACACAGAGAGGGTTGAGAACCATCCACAGACATACATTATTTGTTGCTCCAAAGATTGATACAATACACTATAAAATGCCAAGAGGCAAAGTTGCATTACAATTTTAGATGGGAGGTTTGAACTCCACAAATTCACCTGCCAAAGAGAAGAAGGGAGGGGAAAAAAAAGAATGTCCAACCTTTAGAAAGAAGCCCCTCCTTACAATTTATATGAAGAATTAGAGAGGGAAGAGAGAGGAAATCCAAATCTACCCAACCACCTCCAGATTGTATTTAATTCATCTCATAATGGTGGTAGGTGAGGACCCTAGCAAACCCCAAAAGTGGCGAACTGTATTTTACATTTTTAAGAACTTGTTCCCTTCTAATTAAATATGTCCAGTCGTAGTTGGATAGAGGACCTCGTAAGCTTTCTGAAAATTCCAACCTTGCGTGAATCTGAGCTCCCTGTCAAAAGTTATGGCCATCTGAATATTTGGGTCAAGGTCTGCTTCCTGTTAGCGCTCAAAATATTGTGCCTCTTAAAGGTGCGCCTTGGTGCATCCATATTTGTGTCAACATCCTCTTACATGTGCCATAGGCGCATCCATATTTGTGTCAAAAAAATTTGACGTGCGCCTTCTACCTGCGCCATGAGCGCGACTTTTTGCATGTCGACACTCTTTGTCATGCGCCCTTTACGTGTGCCAAGGCGCGAATTTTTCCATGTCGACACTCTTTGTTGTGCGCCCTTAACCTATGCCTTGGTGCATCCATTTTCATGTCAACACTCTTTTTTGTGCGTCCTTAACCTATGCCTTGGCGCATCCATTTTAGTGTCGACACTCTTTGCTATGCGCCCTTAACGTACGCCTTGGTGCATCCATTTTTGTGTCGACACTCTTTGTTGTGCGCCCTTAACCTGCGCCTTGGCGCATCCATTTTCGTGTCGACACTCTTTGTTGTGTGCCCTTAACCTGCACCTTGGCGCATCCATTTTAATGTCGACACTCTTTTCTGTGCACCCTTAACCTGTGCCTTAGCACATCCATTTTCATGTCGACACTCTTTGTTGTGCGCCCTTACCACAATAAACATTAGCCTTTGAGTTTCTTTGATTTCCATATTCTTCTGCTTGTCTATATCTACCCGGGGGGAGATATTTACAACATAAGGTTCACGACATAACGCATATGCACATTACTAACAGAATGGTGGTTCACACAAATTAACCATAACGTCTCACACATGGTACATAAACAAGGTAAATAACCCACATTACATTCACGGTTTATAACAAACAAACAACATTACCACATGTTGCACCCAAAGTGAAATCACTTCACGATAGGTAAATACTCACCATATGTCCCTAAATCATGACATAAACCATTACATATTACACAAGTTATAATTATGATGAGCATAATTACAACATGGTCTTATACACATTTATTCACATCATAATGATGACATCACTATGTAATCCAGTTCACTGAAAACTAACCTTGTCATATAAGACACCAACAAACCACATATCACAAATTCAAAAAGGATCCAACACTCTGTAATCAACAATAACATTCCTTTCACACACACAAAAATATGGTGTTTAACACTCTTATTCTCATTGAATTCATGAAAATGAGAGAGAATATTATCACCTCTAACACATCAAAATTCCAATAGCTACGCATTAAGAGAAATACACGACATGTATGTTCACGATATCAAAATTATGACATAGTTCACATCATGCTTAAATCACATTACTCTTCGAATATCTACCACCAACATCAAGTAAAACCACTACAAACTCCACTCTGTCCTAGAGGTTTGGGAGCATGAACCTCTGCTCTAATACCAAGTGTAACACCCAACTAGCACACATACCAGGACAAAACGATAAGTAACATATAATTTTTTTTTACTTTCTTAAATTTTATAAGACACCACAAGTGATCACAATGGGCTACAACCAACTCTCGATAGGCTTGACACAACATTTACCACATAGCCAACAAAAGAGCATACGACACCCATCACGAACATTTATATATTTTTTTTATCAAAACACGACATAATAGTCCAACCACAGGACACGCTTATAATTAGTGTCATCCCACGGTGAAAATCATTTAAGGTTTCTTATTGACTAAAACATCATTCAAATCTTAACTTACCTTCTAGAAGGTTCAAGTTGATATTCAAGCAACTTCTCTTATACAGCTAGATTTTTTTCTTTTACACTATTGAGTAATTAGCTTAAGATCATCTCTAATACATCAATTTACTTGTTGATTCATTTTATTAATAAAGGTGGTTAAAGGAAAAAAATTAGGCTCTTTAACGAAGGAAAGGGAGTTTATACACATTAAAAGAAGATCTAGCTCAAATTTCCATAGACGTAGTGCAACACGAACCCTTTTAAACATCATAAAAAGGATTAAACATAGCAAATGAACAACCTAAAAGTACTCTTCTCCTAGCACACTGAAAGAGGTTACAAACCAACATCCTACCACCAGTCAAGGTTGATAATGTTCACAAGTAACAAAATTAATGTTACAAAAATCCAATTGGTAACCAAAATGGGTAATGGGTTTAAATATGATTCCAACTCTCAAGGTGACATTGAAGATTAGCTAGTGGTCTAAGAAAAACAACAGTTGTTGGTCTAAGAGTGTTTTACCATAAAAGAAGTTGGTTATCCAAGGACACTACCCAAGAAGAAAGCATAAACAAACATTAAAATATGTGGGGAAACAAAAAGGCCAGGATAAGGTATAATTATTTGATCCTTGATAGATGGGTTTATGGCGATGAAACCATGCATACCAGTTAAGACGACCACACAAAATTGGAATTTTATTTGCATAAGCTAGATGGTGTAATAAGTGTAAGGATAAGAATTTGTTTATGATTATATTTTAGAGTTCATAACTTGATAAATTATTTTTGATGATTTTTTTACCATTTACCCCATTAGCATTACTTTGTTAATCTTTTCAATTTACCTTACATTATTTTATGACTTAATATAATTTTGTATCTCAACAAATCTAAGGATGAAACTAATAACATAAGTTGAGAGTAAGAATAAGCTATAGGAATAGTCACAACATGTTGACCACTGAAGGGCATTAACAAAAAATTAAATATAACCTAGTTCTCCATAACATTAAAACTAAAAGTATATCTTCCGCTAATAAGGATTATCAACCCCATACCAAATTTTGCAACCATCACTAACCTATATTTGATCCATGGTTTCACTATATTCATTACCATAGAATAAAAATTTACTACATGATATTACAACTCAATAAATAAATACATATATATTTCCATCCAAATATTTCATAGATTCGTAGTTACAGTCAATTCTGTAACCTTCAAGGAACAAAAAAATACCCAAATCCACAAAAATGAAAATAGACATTAGCCAAAAATAAGAGCACTAAAAAAAATAGTTCCATAATCCAAAAAAGAACTATTGCAAACATTTCATTATGCAAGATGTAAATGGAACAAGTCAAAATGTGATAAGGAATAGTTCCTACAGGCTCCGAATGACTATACGACACATAAAGAACCCAAGGAAATTTCGATTTCAGCACATAGAAGCATTTCATTTCATGATATTGTTAAAGCTAGCATGGCATAAACATTAAATGAGTAGTGTTTAAAATTCCTTAATAAGATCCTAAATAGAAAAAACACCCACTAGGCTCTAGCAACAGTAAACTCTTTGTAAACATTCCCTACTTTAGCTTGATGGAGGACCAAACTCCATTCAAGACCACATTTTGGCATAGATAGGAGAGAAATGTGGCAGCTCCCATGGAGGATGGACTTGCTCATGTCCATCGCACTTGCCTGGATGTGCACTCCTCATTAATAACCTCAATAAAAAAACTTCCCCCCAAAGTAGCTCATGCAGCCAAACATGGTGCAACCAGCCACCACATTACAAGAACATGACCAAAATAAAACAATGAAAAGAAGGAGAGCGACCAATGAACAAGTAAAAGGTGATGTGACCTCACATTTACAAGACAATTTTTTTTTAATGAGATAGAAATCAAGGAATGGTAGGTGGCCATCAATTCAACCCACCTCCCTCCAAAAAAGGACCAAACCAAGAAATATGGAGAAAATTCTTCCCCATGCCAAGCATGATTTCCACTAATGACCAACAGGTCATAAATAAGAAATAAATGTAGTGTATGCGGCTAAAAAGGAATATTAAATGGTGAGGTGCTTTCAAAAGTGGCCAAGGAGGGTTGTTACATCCACTAAATTCACCAACAATCTTACTATTAAAAAAAACAAGGTAATCCAACCAGTTATATGTAATGATTTAAGTCTATAAAAGGGATTTCCCATTACATTAATAATATATACTAAGAAACCTACAAGAGCACCTAAGAAATTCGCAGTCCCACAAAGCCATGAAGGCGACACAGACACCCAAAGGTGGTTTAAAAGAATGAAAATCCCAAAACACTTATTTTAAAAATAATAATAATAATCCTTTAGAACTTTAAATAATAGCGTCATTACGCAAACCACTTAACCAAGAATTTGATAAGTCTAAAAAATGGGGATGCTTTCAAGAGATGCTACGGGGAAGACTCAACAATGAGATAGTCTAACAATGGCACTAAGAGGTACGATGGAAATAAAAAACACTAACCTCACTTCACAACAAGGTCGCAATTACCTCATGATCAAAGGTATGCCTTGCATCACTGAAATTCATCCCAAGCATGACCGTTCTAAAAATAAATAAACTATGGTATTGGTAACAAAATTTGTTACAAGGTACCTTTCCCATAGCTCCAAAAGAATGTGTCAACACCAAATATTGGGTTCAAAAAATAGAGTTTCATAACTCATCATAGGGCTTATTAAGAAACCATTCAATCCCACCAATAGGGGTCAAAGGAAATAACAAGGATTGACCCAGAATGGGGCATTTCATAGTTGGTGTTGGTAGTGGTGATCAATCAGCACCTAGGAGGTTTAATTTTTAATTCGGTGCATCTATGGCTGTACAGTCATTTCCTATGTTTGGAGGCATATTTTCTGGCACAAAATTTAGATAAAGTATGAGTACACAAAACTTGGGTATCACTTCTGGAAGTGGTGCAGGAAACACATCTAGGAGTTGTGTAATATCACAAAGTGTCAGTGCACAGTTTAGCGTGATAGTGGGGACATAAGGTGTGACCACTTCAAGACCCTTACTAGCTACAGGAGGTAGATCTAGTGGGTCAGGTTGAGTAGGAACTAGTGAACCTAGAGGATCTGGTGGGTCAGGAGCTACATGACTTATTTGATCTAGTGTATTTGGTGGTAGAGGAAACACTAGAGGGAATCAAGGTTCAATATCAGATGGACAAGGGCCTCAACCACTTTAGTAAGTATTATTTGAAATTTATTTACATTTACCAGACTATAAGGTTGTTGAGGATGCTGTAGAGCATGTATAGAAGTGTGAATTACTATGGTGCACAAAGGGGATCACTTCCCGTGAGTGGAAGTCAATTCAGTTTGCAACGACATTGTAGGGGCACACACATAGTTGGTACTAGAAGTATAAACCCTACCAGATAGTAGTAGATTATACCGCATTGCAAACTGACTCAATTTGGTACTTACTTAATCTAGATCATTTGATCTGGTAATTACTTAATCTCATCCATTGATGATAACTCAGGATGAGTTAGGTTTGAGTGAAAAATCCATCGAGATTATCATTTTTCCATTTTTTTTGCTCGTTGTAAGCAAGGAAGCCTTGCCATTTTTTTCTTGATGGACATTTTAAATCCTTTCGAGCTCTGTGAATTTTTTTCTTTTCTCAACAGATGATGATGAAGAAGGGTGAAATTTGGCTTGGTTTTGAAGATCCTGGAAAAATTAATTTTTGTGACCATCAAGGATTTGAAGCTTATGTTTCATTTTCAAAACTAGTGAGTGATTTGAAATCATTTTGAGGTTCATTATGGCCTTTCTTTAGCTCTATGATTTTCGAATGTGGACACCATTATTTTTCTCACTCTTGGGGTGTTGATATTGCATTTGATTTTCACAGAAAGTTTTGATTATGGTGGCCATTATTGTAATGATTTGATCTCTGTTCTTCATGTTGGTAGTTGTATTTAGAGGAAAAGGGCTTGGCTATAATTTTGTACTTCGTGGAAGTAAACCCTTTTTCCGGATCATCATTCCTCTATTTTTTGTTATTATTCCAACTCTGGAACCTTGCTTGGTGAGTTTTATATATTTTATTGGCACCATATTTGATTTTAGGCATCTTCAAGAATGTTCTTTTTGAAAGAAATATGCAAGTTTTACTCATTGGTAGTTATTTTCAACATTTTGGTCATTGTCTTTCGTCATATTTTGTTTCCTCCACTGGGTAATTTGATCTTTGCCTTCGACTACTTGACATTGTATTTGTTGAACTTTTAAGAAAACAAGATCTGGGTATTGTCGAGATCTGGTTTGTTTTCATGTTATTTGAGGTTCCATTATTGTGCTATTTTATTTAATTTTTATTTGGGCAACCCCCTGTGCTTCTTCAACTGGATCTCTATATTTTTAGCTAGACCTCAAAATACCCATTAATGGGTTTTTTTCCATTGATTATTCTCTAATAAATGTTGCTGGGTAATTTGTTTTGATGTCTCCATTACAAGGGTAAGATTCTAGGAATTTGAAATTTGAGGCCTAAAATGTTTCTTTGAATGGTCATTGTTGGAACCCTGAAAGCTCCTAAGAATATGAAAGAATATGAAAACCTGACTTGCCGCCACGGAAGGTAAAGATAAACCTCCATTTTTTTTTTTGTGTATAATTCTGGTTGGCACTATATTGCATGCTATTATTCCTAAATTTGTACTGATTTTCATACTTTTACTAAAACTTGGCCATATTTAGCTTTTCCAGTGATCTGAGTGTTTGCTATCCTTTTTTGTTGTTGGTACGTTTCATTGGCTCTGTTTGTCTTTCATGACCTACATTCGAACTATACTTTGTATCTCTGAATTCTTTGATATGGGGGTGTTTTCTTTAAGTTCCATTCATTTTCCGTTTAGATGTGTGGACATATTGTGCTCTATACTTGCATTTTGAAGATTTATAACTGTGATTTGAAAAACTCTATATCATTTGCCATTGTTACCATTTAAAATCTATAGAAGGTAACAATATTTGATCTATACCTTGTAATTTATGTCATTTCATTGCAAAAGAAAAGATGGAACCAATTTTATGACCCATAAATATACATTCCTTCCATTCTTGAGACTTTTTGTTTCGTTCACTCTATGCGTGAACCTTTAAGTTTTATGCTTTTTTGTTATTTGGTCATTTTCTCTGCAACTATATAGATGTTCCTACCTTTTATTTTGCATACCTGGAGCTCTCTATTCAACTTGATTTACTGTAAAAAATACATTATAAACCACATAAAAACTTTGCGTATGACAGTTGCAACTTTATTATTCTCTTACCTATTTCATGTCATATCTCCTAGATGGATACTCATTTCAGATGCATTATGATCATTGTTAAACTTCATAATATTGTACTTGTTTAAAAAATGTCACAGTCACATTTTAACTGTAATATGTGCATAAATTGAGAGTTACATTTGCTACTATGTCCTTTCTGAGTTTCAATTTCTTCAAAAAAATTATGAGAACATAAAATTATTGTGGAAATTCCTTACCTTGAATATGCCTCTTTATAGAGTATTTAGGATCAATGTGATCAATGGTTATTTATAGAATAAGTTTTCTGCCATTGACTCTTGAGTTTCTGTTCCTGCAGTAAAATATGTAACTCTACTTTAAGATTAATTTATACTATAGCATTTGATTCATGCTCCTCTATAAAATGGTAGCATTGGTGTTCTTTTTTTAAGAATAATTGATGAAGATTTCTGCACGTATGTACTTTGGTGAAGATTGCAAATATTTCACTATCCTTTTAAATGAATTTGCATAACTTATGTAGCAATATGTAATTTTCTACAAGCATGCATCCAAAATCTATCTTGGTCATATGTTACTGGAATTGTATGCTATATATATAATGGGTAAGTGCAGGAAGTTGATGGACAAATATAGGGTCATCCGTGAACGTCATATTGCAAAAAATAGTGAAATCTCAACTTGTAGGGATTATTAGCTATACACGCACTCTAAATTAGAAAAAATAATATAAATATGAATCGTAGCATTCAGAATCTAGTTTCTAAAATACTAATTTTGTAAAAAAACGGACAAGTTTAGCTATATTAAACACTTAAAATTACATGACTTAGTTTTAAAAAAAAAAAACTTAAAAGATTGTAGTCCGTTTGCCCACATTTTGGATGACCAAATCTTGTTTTTTTTTTTCCTTTGGTGAAATGTTAGATGTAGCTGTCTATCTTGCGATGGATTTTATTTTTTTATTTTTTTTAGCAATATTTTTTTTTATGATTTTTTCCGTGAAAGTGGTCTAAAAATATTTAGAAAACGGATCGCTTTCCGTTTGCCCACCATAACTATATCAAAAAATATCGAAATCAAATATAAATATTTTTTAACGTGTATAGAATTCGTCCACGCTTGGGATGGTATAAGTTTTATCATATTTTGATAAGTGAAATAAAATTTACAGTCTTAAACGTACACATGAACATTCACAAGAAAAAATGTCTTAAAGACCTATTGTTAGTAAAAAATTATAAAATGATATTTATCTTATTCTATTCACTTTAAAAACAATATTTCTATGAAGCTAAGAGTCTCCCCTACATGATGACACCATTTTTGTGAAATGTTTTTAATTTTTTAACATGGTTCAAGTCTTTGGAAGAGCAGATTTGAGGTTTTTTGACCTATTACACTTCATAATGACCTTCCATAGCTTTGGTTGGGGAAAAACAAAGATTTTCCGAGGCTTAGGTTTTGGAGATAGATCCATGATCGAGGTTTATAAAGCGCGATCGTGGTTTTTTAACACAAACCGTGAGCGGGCTTTATAAACCACGATCGCGGTTTATAAAGCACGCTCACGGTTCATAAATCATATTTACACACATCCCAGTGTCTGAATTACCATGTGATTTTTACTCTCTGACCATACCGTATGAATTACTGTGAAATTTTGTCTTTTTCTACACGTTTTTCTTATCACCGGAAGCAAAACATCATGGGAGACAAAAAATGAAGTCAAAAAAGGAAGTCATTAAGTAAAAAAACACCAAATGAATTAGAGGCCAACAAAATTTAAAATGTTGAGTGAATGCAGAAACTTCATGAATCAAGAAGAGGTTCATCTTCAATCCCAACTATTATAAGCAATGAAGAACCAGGTAATGTTTCTACTGTCAATGTTGAAGTTGAATTAAATAATCGTGATGAAGAAGTTTTTATTGTCAATGTTGAAGAAGAATTAAATACTCATGATGTAGCAAATGTTGAAATTGAAGGAGAAAATTAAAATGTGAATAAGGAAATTCATGTTGAAACTGTAGACAAGCAAAATTTGAGTAAAACACCTCCTAGGATTTTATGTAAGAAACCTAATTTTTTTATTGAAATTGATGAAAACATTTTGAAACCAATTTCTGAAAAACTTTCTGAATGAAAAATCAGAAGAAAATCCACTGAAATTTGGAATAATCATTTTGAAATTTTAAATGATTCCCAAAGATGTCAGTTGTTGGTTAGTTTGATGAAATTGATTAAAATGAGACCTACATTAAACACCTTAGGATTGACAACATCTAATATATGTGGTCAAACCTCTATAATTGTTGAAAACCTTCATGATGCATATCACACTGTTGGTGTCAAGAGATGCACTAGGGATAGTAATATTGTGTGTCGTGTACTTACTACTAGTGTTGTAAGTGAATCAATAAAAAAACAACGTTTGATTACGTAAATAAGTCAAATGTTGTAAGTTAATCGAAAAACTCTAATGAAAGCAATTGAAAGACATACTTCAATCACTCAATAATGCCTATTTTTGGGCATTTTTTGCTAGAGCACTGCGTAAGGACAAAAATAATTCTAATGCTATAAGAGAAGTTGTTATTAAATTTTGGCATGATAACACTCGAGTTTCACCTAATACAAGAGATGTTATAAAACGGAGAGTTGGTTATACTAATCGTGAACCACATCCAAAGCATTTCTTAGATATGAATCAATCTCAATTTTCTTGTAAGTTTCAACAAGAGAATTTGGAAATTAAAATTAGTCAACGTTCTTTTGAAACGTTGAAACCATTCTATGTGAAAATCAACCACACTCGCACCACTTGTTGTAGGCAACATGTTGAATTTGTGGTGCATTATGCTAAATTTTTACATATTCATTATAATTTTCATTCTGAAACTATGTTATCAAAATGTGGTGTTCAAGTTCCACCAATATCTTCCAGGGATTTCATTCCTACTATATTTTGTGAACAAAAAGTTAGACAAATTTTTTATAATTAGGATTGTTTAGATGGAAGTTGTAGTACATGCAGCGGATTACGTAAATTACAAAGTTGCATCCATGAGAAAATTGAAGGTACAATAGGACATAATTTAGTTGAGTTTTATAAATATAAATCAGTTGCATACCAGTTGAAAGATGGAAAAGAGTCTAAACGGTGTGAGCTAGTTATAGAACAAATGCTTGTTTTCTGATTTTTGAGAAAATTTAAGGATGAAATTGTTTATGAGTATGCGAGGCATACACATAGAGCTCGATGGTTGGATGAACAATTCAAGATATGCGAAGACATATTTCCTATTGGTAATATTGTTTCAGTGGTTGATTTTGTAGAGAATTACACATTGCAACCATAAATGGAGGTTCAATCGTAATATTACAGCTCAGTACAAGTTGCCATTTTTGTGCATATAGCATTTCTACATTCTCCTGACAGTACAGAGGATGATCAATTTTTTTTAAGAGAGTACCACTTTTATATCAGTGATGATCACACTCATTCTACTGAATTTGTGCAAGGGTGTTTCCAGTTATTTTATGGAAACTTGTCTGATAGGGACATCCACTTCAAAAAACATTATATATGGTCAGATAGTTGCATGTCTCAATTTAAGAATGCACGAATGTTTTACTGGATGAGAAGAATACATGTCAAGATGGGTGTGCAACATGTTTGGAGTTTCACTGAGGCTGGACATAGAAAAGGAAAGCATGATGGTGCAGGGGCATGTGTGAAAAGATCTCTTGCAAGAGAAGAGTTGAAGTATAAAGATGGTGCTAAATTAAAAGATGCAAAGAGCATAGTGGAATGGTGTACTGACAACATGGCCTGAGGTTCTCAAGAAAATTCCACAGTTCGCAGATATTTTTGGTTGATAGAGGAACAACATATTGTTAACTATGAGGATTGTATGACACTCACTGGGTCCAGTGATATGCACTCATTTTGTAGCTTATACGCTACTTCGTGGGCCGTATGCATAAGAAAGTTGACATGTTTTTGTGCATCTTGTATTGAATTTGTCACTGTTGAGTGTGATTCACAAGAATGGGTGGAAGGATGGATTTTTAGGCCTCTAACTCCACTTCCTACTTAGCAACCTCCACAAGCATCATGACTTGTTTCTGTAAATAAAGTTACAACATCTAAGGACCTTGACAAAATTTTGATTTTGGTGCGACAAGGCATTTATGGTTATTTATTTAATTTTTGTATTGAGTTATGTCCATTGAATTTTTAATATGTAATTTAAATTGAGTTGTTGTGACCAAGTTATTTTTTTGTAGGACATGCGTTTGCAGTAATTGCAACAGAAGACAATGAAGAAGGAAAAGACTATTTCTTATATCGTTGCATCGAGGAAAGAAAGAAGTTGACTTCTCCTATTATAGATGGTGAAGATATTGAGTATCCTACAGGGTCAGTGGTAGTTACTGGAACTTGGCTTCGATGGTATCCATTAAAAAACTCCTCTCTTTGGGTGTTTGAAGACTTTGAGACACACAGGAAAATACTCTTATATTCACATCTAGTTCTAGCGACAAATATTCAGCTGTATAGATATCGAGGAAGGTGTAATAACAAGATTCTTTGGAAGGTTCAAGAGTCAGATCATGAAGCAATATTTTCTACTATTTAGAGTAGTTCCAATCTTGAAGGTTCATTGGAATGAATTTAAGTTTGAATATATTTTATTTTAAATCTGTGTATTTTGTACATATATAGATAGTATATGGTTTTGATTTGAAACTTAAATTTCTTTGACTAACAGTTTTATGTTTAGGTTAGTGGTGTCAGAAAAGCTTCCACCTTCATGTGGTTGGCACTGTTAGTAGAGAATTTTAAATTCTCGAAGCTAAGAGAAGCTTTCATTGTTTGAAAAAGTTGTAAATTTTGAAAATGTTGTAAATTTTGAAAAAGTTGTAAATTTTGAAAAAGTTGTAAATTTTGAAAAAGTTGTAAATTTTGAAAATGTTGTAAATTTTTAAAAAGTTGTAAATTTTGAAAATGTTGTAAATTTTGAAAATGTTGTAAATTTTGAAAATGTTTTAAATTTTGAAAAAGTTGTTAATTTTGAAAAAGTTGAAAATTTTGAAAATGTTGTAAATTTTGAAAACGAATCCTCCACAAGTGTTTACAAGACCATACCTACGCGTGTGCACCGAAATGAGAAGGAAAAAACTGAGAGAGGCTATTATAGAGGGTTCATATGCCGAAGTGTCAGATTAGACGAGGCATCTTTAGGTGCCACGGAGTCCGAGTAGTCACCCGTCGAAAGTGAACGATATTTTGGTCTCAGGGATCTTAAGGGACTATGCCCGAACGAAGTAGCCCGGAAGCAATGACCCTTTCGCACACCAAAACACCGCCTCCTCTAGCATTCACCTGGCCATCCAGATGTGCTAGCACAATCGGTTCGGTGCCACGACCCACCGTTTGCAAAATATAGCATTTGATAACCAATCACTGGCTCAAACTGCACTATTTCATGCATTTGCAAACAATAGGGCAGCAAGAGCACCGAAATGAGAAGGAAAAAACTAAGAGAGGATTTTTTATAGGGTCACTACGCCAAGGTGTTAGATCAGACGAACCATCTCTAGGTGCCATGGAGTTCGAGTAGTCACGCGTAGAAGTTGAACGATATTTTGGTCTCAGGGCTCTTAAGGGACTACGCCCGAACGAAGTAGCCCGGAAGCAATGACCCTTTCGTGCTCCAAAACACCACCTCCTCTAGTGTTCACCTAGCCACCCAGACATGCCAGTGTAGTCGGTTTGGTGCCATGACCCGCCGTTTGCGAAATATAGGATTTGACAACCAATCACTGGCTCTAACTGCACTATTTCGCACGTTTGCAAAGAATAGGGCAGCGAGAGCACCAAAATGAGAAGGAAAAAATGAGATAGGATTTTTTAGAGGGTCCCTATGCTGAGGTGTCAGATTAGATGAGCTGTCTCTAGGTGTCACGTAGTCCGAGTAGTCACCCGTAGAAGTTGATCGATATTTTGGTCTCAGGGCTCTTAAGGGACTATGCCCGAACGAAGTAGCCCAAAAGCAACGACCCTTTCGTGCACCAAAACACCACCTCCTATAATGTTCAACTAGCCACCCGGATGTGCTAGCGTAGTTGGTTTGGTGCCACGAACCACTGTTTGTAAAATATAGCATTTGACAACCAATCATTGGCTCCAACTACACTATTTCACGCGTTTGCAAACAATAGGGCAGCGAGAGAACCAAAATGAGAAGGAAAAAACTGAGAGAGGCTATTGTAGAGGGTCCCTACACTGAGGTGTCAGATCATATGAGCTATCTCTAGGTGCCACGGAGTCTGAGTAGTCACTCGTCGAAGTTGAACGATATTTTTGTCTCAGGGCTCTTAAGGGACTACGCCCGAACGAAGTATCCCGAAAGCAACGACCATTTTATGCACCGAAACACCACCTCATCTAGCGTTCACCTCGCCACCCAGATGTGCCGGCACAGTCGGTTCAGTACCACAACATCTTGAGGCATGAGGGAACATGATGTATTTCCTGAGATTATCTCTTTGTTTATATTGTTCTTGGTCATATTTTTGAAAATCAATAGGAATAGAGTTGAGATCAAGAAAGAGAAATTCCATTAGGAAAATAATATCCCATTTGTGAGTGAGATGAGTAATTTTTATTTTCATTCCTTGGTGAGCTCAGTTGTGTTTTCATCTGACTCAGAGAACTTGTATGACATTTTGTCCCATACCATCACCTAGAGGTTTGAAGCTCTAAAAGAAGCCATTATGCATTCTTGGCACAAGAATGCATGCGCTTGGTACACCTCTCAAGGAGAATACTAAGAATACTAATAATCCTTCATTAGATGAGGATTCGTTATGTGATTGGTGGAACCTAAGAATATTAATAAGGGCTTACTGTCAAATTTTTACCCAAGTTACAACTTGGGTCATCAGAATGCACCACCACATGAAATCTCTCCCTTTCGTCACTTAAGGCTTGTAACATTCTCACTAGGTATTCAATTCCTCAACATCCCAACTTGATTATGTTTCCCCCTCTCATGAATAATTAACCCCTTCTCATAGTGCCCCTTTAAGTCCCTTTGTCACTTAAGGCTTGTAACCCTACCCTGTCATGCCATGTAACCCGGGTTTATCCAGAATGGTCAAGGATGAGTTAGAAGGTGAGTTAGCTAGGTTAATGTTAAGAGGTGAGTATAAACATACACTTAGCCATTTTTTAATCCCTTTTTAAAATATTTCCTTTTCCTTCATTGTTGCTAGTATATTTAATTATTCTACTAATTTTTCAAGAAACCCTATTGCAAAAATCACATGTTTGCTCATATCTTCTTCATTTTTGCTCCATTTCCCGTAACTTCTACTCATGTGAACTCCTTGAAGATGATCTAAAAATATTTTCCATTGGTACCCTAATTTTTTATAACATCCTATTTAAAATTTCAGAGAAAAAACTTGCCTTTTTAGAACCTTGTAATTTTAGAGATCGAAAACACTTGAAATTTTAAGCAGGAAACCATATGAAAATACCTAATCTAATGAAAAACATTCATCTCAATCCAAATACAAGAAGACATGATTAAATATTTAAATCAAACATGTACATATTAGAGAACTAATTTAAATGGTTATGAAAACATACATAGAAGGATATCACATGCAATGAAATCAAATCAAACATATATAGTTCAGATTTATCGTTATGAAAACCAACACACATGGATATATAAGAATCAAACAAAGTGTGCTCCAGACACACGTCTCTGAAAATATATATGTATAAGTTCATAATGTATGTGTACATCTCAAACTAAGTGTGTCATAATGTACATATGGGACCACATGTGGTCTCAAAAGGCTATATATATACAATGGACTATGAATCTACTCATGACCACATATGTACATCCAGGTGGACTATGAATCTACTCATGAAACATCTTCCCTCTCTTTGCCCTACTAGAAGTATCATGTCCACGACTTGGGGATGTAGTGGAGGGAGATGCCACTATGGATTTCATCCGTGTGGTCCTAGGTGTCTCTAAGCATGCCTACAACCTAACCTGCACATATATAAACAACAAGTTTCTAACACCCAAAATTTTAAAATACATTCAAAATTTAGAAACTTGTACAATTTAGTTAAAATGCATGTGAAATCTTACCGCAATGTCATGATCCGTATCAATTTGTTGTTGACGCATCGCAGGGACAACAATAGACTCACGAGGGGTGAGCTACATACAAGTAATTAATTTTCAAATTAAATATTTCACATATACATACAAAATTTGATATTGTAGATTTAAGTAATAAGAAATAATGAAACTCCAAAATTTAACAAATTTAAAAAATTGTACCTCAGTTAGTGGATCTGCAGATGCTATGGCAGTATCTACAGCAGCCTCCACAGTCTGCATATATGGAGGAATCTCTCTAGTAGTCATAAGCTATACAAAAAACATGTACAAATAAATATTAAAATATACATGATTGTGCACCACATAACAAAGGTCCAAAGCATGTAATCCACGTGAACTTCTAGTAATTAGAAACAAAGTGTAAAGAAATTTACTAACCTGCATAAAACTCATGTGAGGCGTGGCAGTAGCCTCAGTTCCCTGAGCAGATGATGACCCGCCAGGCTCTTGTGTATAAAAGAGAAAAATATTAATATATATAACATACACGTGAAACATTATAATAATAATCTAGTGCAATCAAATGAAATTTAAAATGTAAGTTTTTACAACTTGAAACTTACGTTTGAAACATGCCCAGTTGTAGTAGCTAGCATGTTGACCCCTGATGTTTCCTTCACCGACTCTTGCTATTTAAAATAAAATAAAAAATTAGTTTTTTACATGTATGTACATGACGTACAATCAAATATATATATTAATATCTCAAACATGTGAATTAAACTATTATATATATATATTATTTATATTTATTTAAAATTTACTTGTGAAAGACCAATATCAGTGGCACCAGTTCCAAAAACATTCCCCAACATCTAATCTATAGAAAAGAAATCCGATGAACCAACAAATGATGTCTCGCCTGCAGTGTATACGGCACCACATGATCCACAATGGTGTGGTGCGCTAGAACTGGCACCTCCACCAACATCACCAGATGTAATCTGGTCACTATGTTGGGTGAGAGTGTCAGTGAGCTCCCTCAATACATGTAATGTATCAATATCCACAACCTCCTTCAATGTAGGAGGGATAACTGAAGGCAGTGGGGGTTTTGGGGAATGGGGGATCCTAGGATGACCTATGCATGCACCAGGTCTGCTCTGTGCAGAGCCACCTCCTCGACCAAAAAAGTTAGAAAATTCAAAATAATTTGGGACCTCATTGAGCATGAACTCACAATATAATTTCTTCAAAAAATAAAGAGGAACCTCATTGTTGTTACATGGTGGATAATCAAAAACCATCCACCATCGGTCCCAAAAATTGTTTTTGATTCTATCATCATGGCACCAATGGATTGGGAACCATTTACAAGTAACTGCAGGGGGGCATTGGTTCTAAGGTCGGTAAATAATACACAAATGAGGTCTTTTCTAATTTTTTTGTCTTTTACGGCCGCATGGGATAGTTTATCCACATACCACTGCCTAGAGTCACTTATAAAGGTGTTCCATCTATGTATTTGGTTGGTTGCGGACTCGACTTCACCAATTTCAATGTTTCTAATGTATTGGCTAAAATCATGCGGGATGGATTTGTAGCATGATTTTGTCTTATAGTTTGAATTAGGTTCTCAATGACAATTTTATTTTCTTAGATTCTTCCAAAGACATTATCTTGCATTCCTGTTGGCTCAGTGGGGACAAAAGGAGCCATAGGAGGTGGATCTATGTTTGGAGGAAGGTTTTGAGGAATGTTCGAAGGGTTTTGAGAAATGTTCGGTGGATTTTGAGGAATGTTTTGACGGTTTTCATGATTTTGAGCTTGCCGACCAACTGATAAAACAATAAAATTGTATACATAAACAAACATTTCAAAAAATCCATGAAAATGTAAAAAAATAACCTAAAATGCAAAAAAATGATTATAATTTGGGACTTACCTCCTCGTCTTGGCGGCATGGTTGAATCTATCGCTATCCAAAAGTCTGATGAGCAATTTTGAGGTGTTATTCAAAGTGTGAGTGAAAAACGTTTATGAAAAATCACGGTTTGAAATGAAAAATGAGAAAAATAAGGAGTTGTGGGACTGCTAATTTTTGTCTCAGAGTTCCGCGATCACGGTTTTAGGTTCGGTAATTACCGAACCTAGAATTCAGGAACTGCGATCACGGTTTAAAAACCGTGATCGTGGTATGTAAACCACGATTGCGGTTCCTTTATTTCAGGTTTTTATGTCCATGGAATTGTCCACCAACTTCGTGCACTTAGCCTAATAGTCCAAGATGAACTGAACTTGCCTCTGAACTTAGGAGTCATTACACCACTCTTTCCTGATTGCATAAGGTGGAAACATTCATGGAAAAACCTTTGATTTCCATAGCTGATATTAATCTATTTTCTTCACTTGGTGATTGTAATTGACCTTTGAAATTTATATCTTGTCATTGATTTCTGTGAAACATATGCTGAGGTGTACCTCATATAGCTTCATCTGTTGAAAAATGAACCTCTTAGCTTCTAGATTTTGTATTTGTATCACTAATGGCTAATTTTATTAAAAATTTATTCTTCTGAGCATTATTGAGTTGTCACTTGATGGATGAACTCTATAATCTTGAATTTCATGATGAATTTTACAAAACTATACTTGTCTGATAAGTTATTTTTAGGTGAATTGGATTCTTAAGTGGCCTTATTTGAGTGTAAATGACTTTATAATGAAAGATAGTTTATTTCTTTTGATCATACCTATATTTTAAATCTAAAAGCTACTTGATGATGCATCCAAGTTGTTTAACCGGATTGTACCTTCATCTGAACTCTGTACTTAAAAACTGCAAGTTGTTCCTTATCTTACTTTTTTAAGATGGAAGCATTATGGCTGTGATGTTGGATGGTTTTATGGTAACTTGAAAAAGAATATTTGTTCTGCAAGATGAAATTTTGTCTTATCTTGAAAATTATTTATTTCCTCTCTCGATTCATGTTCTGATAAACCTTATAAATCTTTTTTATCATAACTGCTCCAATTGATCTTCATTGATGGCTCATAATATGAAAGTGATAAGTAGATATCCATTTCATTATCCTAAATTCATTGTACTCTTGATTAATTTGTACTTGATTATCTATTTGATTCCTTTTCATATTTGATTTAGATATCTCAAAATTTAAAATGTATGAATGAATCCTTTTATGTTGTTCTTGAATATGCTTGATGATTGAGAGAAATCTATACTTGATAGTATAAAATTTTAAAACATGGATTGATCTATTCTACTGTAACTTGTACCTACACACTTAAGATAATAGTTACAAAATAATTAGGCTTCTAGGCCTCTCTTATGTTCCATATTCTTTCTTTCTCTTTCTTTTGTTGTTCTGATTCTGGAAATCATATTTAATATTGTAGGATACTACTTTATCAATTGTGTATTTGTTACTTAGATGTACCTTATGCCTCAGATATGAGGAAATCCATTTACATGTAGTTAGACAATACATGAGTACATATTAAACCCTGGTCTCATTATTGATGCATTTTCTTTCACTTTTTAGGTACAATGTAGATGTTGGGTAACATAGATGAAAGATGGAGCTAGAACTAGAAATAAGAGATTAGAAGAAAACCAAAGGCAATGATGGGTTTCCACTATACTCTTTTAATTTTAGCTTTATGCACATATACTTTGTTCTTCAATAGTCATGAGTTACATCCCATGGCTTGTGTGGAAAACATTAAATTTCTTGATGAATAAATGACATTAATTTTTGTAGCTGAGTTGTATACTTCTTTCTGCGTTCATGTGTTATGAATATTAATTGTATAATCGAATAAACAACTCAATCACATAATTAAATGTATTTAAACATGTAGAAATAATAATTTTTTATGTACCTGTAACTTAATAATGAACTGTCCTCAATTCCATGTAATTGCAACTCTGTTTGTTGCTCATGAATTTAACATTTCACCTAAACTATGTTTCCCGCCTCCATCAAAGAAATTTCCTTAATCCTTTGGGGCTGTTGTGTTTCTTTACTGAAGATGAACATGGAATGGCAGTCTATGTGAGGTGTTACATTTTGTAACAACACACATAATTGTATATTACATATAGTTAAGTAATTTTTGTAACTAAAAACCATAATAAAAATGTTTAAATCCCCCTAGTTAGGTCCATTTCATCAATGCCTTCTATCTGAAAGAAAGTTTCGAGTTGCCCATTTTTGCACAAGTGCAAAAACTTGTCAACATTTATGGTGATCCTGTGGGGAAATCCACCTATTATCTTGTAGAATAATACCTTTCTCTTGTCCATTGGGTATGGAGTCAAAGAATATAACCAAAATCTACCTTTTCTTTACAGTTAGCCCTTTTGAAAAATAAATAAATCTAGGAAAGGATCTAGAAAACCAGTTCATGTCCACAAGTGCACTTATTGAATTATAAAACATTGTTATGTGCATGAAATGCACTTATTGAAAGGGAAATACTAATCTAACTAAATACTGTAGGATTTTCAATAACAGTGTTTAAGAAACATACCATTCACATGAATTGGAAGTTCCTCTCCATTCAGCCTTGAAATTTTAAATGCATTGTGTTCTTTGTAAGATGAATTCATATAAGGACCACTCTAGATTGTATCAAACTTCATGTGGTTTCCTAGCTTTGCACGATCAACATCCCATTCTAACACAATGCCACCCTCATTGAATAATATGAACTTAGCCTTTTTATCAAATGTTTTCTTGATATGTATTTGATTCTTTTCCATATACAGATGAGCTTGATCTCTTAGCTCTTGCAACTCCATTAATTATACATAACGAACCTGCAATGGTTGATTCTCAAGTATTTCCATCTGATACAATAAATCCAATGTGGGAAAATCAACTGAGATAGGCATTATTGCCTCTCATCCATAAAAAATATTGTATGGTGAATTGCTAAATGGTCTTTTAGGAGTATGCTTGTCAGCCCAAAGTGGTAAATTTAACATTAGATACCAAGATCTTTGGTTCTCCTTGAGTTTTCTTCTAATGATCCACAAAATATTTTTGTTAGTGCTTTCAAATAATCCATTACCTTATGGGTAATAATTAGATGAAGTACTTAAATAAATTCCATGTTTGACATCCCAATTTGTTACCTTTGCATGAAAAAACACTAAGGCATTATTTGAATTGATAGTTACTGGATCACAAAATCTTTAAATTAGACCTTCATAAAATGATAAGATTAAAGTATTGTTAGCTTCTTTCAAGTCTACTGCTTTCGTCCAACGTGTAAAATAATCTGTAGTAGTCAAGACCCACTTGTGTCTTCATGCAAAGGTGGATTTATCATACCAATGAATTCGAGACGCCACTGCATGAATGGTTGATGCACTAAAATAGGCTGCAGGGGCAGCGAAGCTAAGTGTTCCTTTCCAATAAAGAAAGAACACTTGTTAAACTTTCTAATCCATTCAAACTAGTCCTTGAATATCTTGGGCCAATAGTAACCACCTTTTATAAGTTTTAAGGCTATAGTACGTGTTGAAAAGTGACCTCATGTAGGTCCTTCATGAAACTCGGATAATAGTTGTTGAATTATATCATAATCAATACATCATAACAAAATTCAATTGATATCCCTTTTAAACAACACACCATCAATGGAAACATAAGGTACAACTTGAAACCTTAAATATCTTCATTTATTATTTCCCAACCTTCTGGATAAGTACCGTGCTACAAGTAATTAAGTAAATCAGTCATCCATCTTGATTTGTAAACCTGTGGATTGTGTTTTGGTTGCTGATTTTTAGGATTTAATAAGATTTTTGACTGCTGATATGTGATTTCAGCATGTTGTTCTAAATATTCTGATTCTATAGCCTATTTTTTTCCCATATCAGTAATTACATGTTAACATAAACCTTTTCCTCGAAATATTTTTGCACTAAGGATGTCAACATCATACTCCATAGCCTTTGTAATATAACTTTCTCTCTTCTCATCCAGTTCTTTGTTCAACAAGAACACCTTAACACTTGGGTGAGAGACTAAGACATGTATCTTATTATTGGAAAGCATGTACTTAAATTTCTTTAATCCTCTGACTATGGAAAGTACCTATTTTTCAAGAAAAGTGTACCTTATCTCGTAGTCATGTAAGCTTTTCCCAAACAAGGAAATTGGCTTCTCAATATTATCATCATTAACCTGAGTTAATATGGTTAAAATGGTTTCAAATTCTGCAAGTACATACATTGTAAAATCCTTATCAATATTTGGATTTTCCAGAGTAGGATCTTGTGAAATAGTTAACTTGATAGATTTGAATCCTCTTCTTCCTTCGCTTATCCAAGAGAAAGTTTTATCTTTCTTTAACATGTTTGTTAATGGGTTGACTAATGCTACAAAATCTAGAACAAATATTCTAACAAAGTTGATTTTCCCAAGAAAACTTTGTAGTGCCTTCCTATGATGAGCCTACGATAGCTGTGAAATTTCTTCAATTCTGAAAGGGTTAATGGCTAAACCCTTTTTGGAATCAAGATGTCCAAGTAATTTACCTTGATGGACTGAAAATATAGAATTTTTGGGATTTAGTGATATTCTAAACTGTTTGCAAAGTTGAAAAGTCTTCTTCAAATGCATAAGATGATCATCAAAATTCTTTGAAAATACAGTAACTTAATATAAATAAACCAATATGCATTTATTTAATAGGATGTCAAAATACATGTCCATTGCACCTTGACATGTTGCACAAGAAGTGGAAAGTCAAAAAGGATTTCTTTTGTAATAATAAGTACCCCACTTTGTAGTAAAAGGTGTTTTGTATCTGTCATGTTCATGGACAAGAATCAGATTGTATCCACTATAACAATCCAAAAGGGACAACCTATCTGAACTTGAAACTGTTCTTAAAATTTGATCCATATTGGGAAATGAATAATGATCTTTTAATGAAGAGTTGTTAAGATCTCTAAAATCCACACATAATCGGATTTATCCATTCTTTTTTTTAACAAGAACAAGATTTTCTACCCAACTTGAATATTTTACTGGAAAGATAATGCCTGATTCAATCATTTTGGATAACTCATTTGTCATCAATGGCTCAATATTTTGATTTAAAGGCCTTTGTTTTTACATAACTAGCTTGGAATTTGGCTATAACTCTATGGTATGCTAAGCTAAAATGGGATCAAAACATCTCAAATCTTGGTATTTCCAAGAAAAAACATCTATGAATTCTTTGCATGAATTAATAAATGAATTTTTTTCAGATGAGGAACATACCTTTCCGATAAATAATTTCTTTTCATCATCCACTAAAATCTCTTTATAGTTATCTGCGTAAGTTGAAATCTTACCTTTATCCTTTCTTAACCGATCATCGTAACTGAAAATATCTTTTAGTTTGACTAGTCCTTGGGAAAATTATTTGTATTCAATTGAACAATCTAGTAACCATAGAAATTTTGTATTTTTTCTTGATTTACTGTAGAAAATTCAACTTCTTGCTGCAGAAATCTGTAGATTTTCTCATAATCTTTGAAAACTTGCCAATTTTATTCATTATTAAGTACTGAAGGTCTGATAATCAGCTTTATATGTGGTTCTATTTTATTTATTTCAATTTTTTCCAACAAATTTCATATTAAATGATTTTTGCAGATGAGGAACATACCTTTCCGCACATCAAAGCTAGCATCAACCGATCCAAGTTTTTCTGTATGTTTGTTTTTAGCTCTTGGAACAAATTTCATATTGATAGCATCAAAATCTTCCATTAAGTCAGAAACTCTATGTTTGTAAGATTTCAGTAATGAATTCTGACATACATAAATGTTTTTTACTTGATTAATCACTAACTCTAAATCACCAAAAACCGATAACCTATTGATACCTCTTTTTCTTGCCCATTGTAAGCCATGAATTAATTCTTCATATTCAGCTACATTACAAGTACACAGAAAATATAGACCTAAAGCTGAAAAATACCTTTATTTTATAGGGGAAGTGAGCATAAAACCTACACCTTGTCCTTTTCTATTTTTGGCTCCTTCGAAATGAATCTTCCTTATCCCTTCTACTGATTTTTCTGTTTTGGATAGCAAGGGGATTGGTGCATTTTCTTCATGCAAATAATAAACGCTAAAAAAATCCTCTTCTGCTTCTTTGAAAGGATCATAAGCATGCTCTTATTGAGTTTTTTCATCCATAAACACATTATAAACAACATCTAATGTAGAAACATGTGATGTAACATCAAAATTAGATTGATCTATGGATGCATAGTTTATTTCAGCATTTGAAGCATGAGGCTCAATATGAAATCTAGCCATAGGCTCTGAATTAACAATAACTTTAGTTCCATACCTTGTAGTAAAGAATAAAAATGACCAATCTGAAGAAAGATAAACTCCTATCTTTGTTATTGAAGACACCCTAATTTTGCATCTGTCCTAAATCAATTAATTTCCCTACCCCATTCCCCACAAAAATACACTTCAAATTAATCAAATATAATTTGATTAATTATCCATTTCAAATCTAAAAATAAACTAATCCTTACCACATGTCATTATTCTCCATGTTTTTCTACTATTGAATTCAAAATTCAAAATCAAATCCTCACCCACGCTTCATGGTCCCCACTCACCTCAAATCCTTGCCCACATTTTCAAACCATGATTACTTAAATTACTTTAAGTTAATGAGTTCCCTAGGCTATAAATTTAGTCTTACCCCTCCCCTCAAACACACAGATAATAAGTTTGAATGTCCTGTCTATGTTTTTGCATCCTTTGAGAAAAGAACATCCTTCTGCCTCATCCTAATGCCCAAATAGCCTCATCCTGAAGCACCCAAAATCCATAATCCTTTTACATTTGGTACAAAGTAAGTGAATTATTGTTACAGGAAGGCCTTGCTCCGTCTTGAAGGAAAGAACCTACATATCATGCAATCAGGGCTCAATCCATGTTTCCTAGCCTATTTTGAGGTTTTTTACGGAATGCAAAGGAGGAGGTAGTATTGTTAGTATTGTACTTCCTTATTAGTAGCATATTTTTCCTAGCACACATTATAGAATGTTAGGTTACTTTTGGTATGTTACCATTGATTTCCCAATTTGTGGTTTTATCCATTATTTGTTTATTATTGTTCATTATTATCTCCTTTTATGTGCCTTATGTCCTTCTTTGGTTCATGTTCATGCTATGGGTAGTGTTTCTTTTGTGGTGTCTTGTGGTGCATCTACAATTTATAGTACCAATGAACCTACAATGTGTGTCTTGTCTTTCATCTCCTCGGTGCTTGGTGTTTAGCAACGGGACATCTATCACCTGATCTGGATACATGTGGATCATGATGGAAATATTCAATCCTACGGTCATTACAAAGGTTACATTTCGAATAGTTCTTGGTTATGGTTTTTCTATTCACTCATAATTTGTAGAAACAAATGAATTAGCCATTAGCTTATCATCCTACTATCATGGGAAACCAATCTGAAAAATAAATTTATGTATTCATTTTAGCTAAAATAATTATTTTGTAGGAAATCGATCTTATTTAAGTTAATCACTTTTTATTTTTCCTTCCATATCTAAATCTTAGTTTATCTAAAGTTTTATTGATTTCCTTCCAAATTTTAAAAAAACAACCAATCAATCTTGCTTACAAACACTTTTTTAACTGCTTAGTTTTTAAATACATTTCATTATTTTCTCCAAACCAAAAAATAATACTATCTCAATTAGCAAGTTTTATTTATTTAGATCTCAATTCTCCCATCTCTATCTTTTTTCATTTTAACTACTATAAACATGTATATTAATTTATTAAATAAAAACAAATTGTAAATATCCTAACCTACCTACCCACAACTCCACACCCCATTATCTCCTACATCTAACTTTTTATCAACCACAAAACTCGTCACCCACCGATCACATCTCCCAACTCTCCGTTCACTTCCCCGTCCCTATTCAGACCTCCCTATCCATTCAAATCCTCCCTCCGAGCTCTGCTGTTCTTCTCCCAATTTCCTAAATGCCCAACATTGATCCAAATCCACACCATATCCCCAACACCTATCACACCTCACCTTCCTCATAGACCCCTCCACCTATTTCCCCATCCAGTATCCTCTTTGCCACGAGTCCATTCTCCCCTCATCGAGCTTCATCCCCCTTCCCTCCCCATATTTCCCCATCCCTTATCCTCTCTACCACGACTCCCTTCTCCCCTCATCTAGTTTCATCCCCCTTCCCTCACCCTATTTCTCCATCCACCCACCTTATTTCCTACCCCCTAACCTGACTACCCATGTCCCCAACCATTCATCCATCCCACATAGTTCCTCTCCCCATTTATCCCTCCTAGGCTTCCCACATATCTTCCTCCCCACAATCCCCACGTCCCTACTTATCCCGACCCTGGCTAGCTTGGTCATTTCCCTATAAGTCCTCCTCCCTCCATCCTCTCTCCCAAGCCCATACCCATATTATCTGATCTCCAACTACCAACGCTTCCCCCCAAACCTTTATGTCATCATGTTCTCGCACTCCTTCCTCCCACCTCCGAAACATCTTCCCTATTCCTACTCCCTATCACCTCAAACCCTTCCAACATCTCACGCCCTTGTCACGATTCCCATAGAACCATCCACCTCAGTCTTCCACAGACCACCCTCCCCGTTCCACATCCACCCTGAACCCCTACATACCCATCCACTCGCCACTTCCCCTCACCACTCATCGCGATACTCCTCACACACTAATTCATTCGTTCCCTACAACCTCGCCATTACACCACTTGGTAGTACGTATTCATAGTTCATCCATCTTTCACCTACACCCTTGACATTCATCTTCGTTTCATTTATTTATTATTTCTTTTTTTAATATTCATGACTCCTTTCGTGTCAACAAAACCAACTTCCACTCCACTTCAAATCGACTGCCCCTTCCTCATCTTCCACCTTTTCATCATCTCAATCCATATTGTTTCAATATAAGTCCATATTTTCATCTTCAAAGTCGTATAAGAACTTATTCAAAGCCACCATGTTCACACTCCCATCAAGTTGCCACTTCAAGTTATTTTCTCTTTATCACGATATTCATAATACTCTTATTTAATTAAATCTTTTATCGATAAACATTTTTCATCGCTTTTGGTAGCTTTTTGCACCATTGTTAACAATTTTTCACCATTTAATTTTTCTTTTTAATGTAGTAATTTCTTGTGCAAAAACTTTATGATAATAAAAAATATCACTTTTTTGAGATCCATTTTCCCACTTATTGTGCGATATTTATCGCTTTTTTAGTAATTATTTTTCAAGATCATTTGTAATCATGTTTTGTGATTTTTAAGTCCTCATTCACCATCTCCAAATTTTAATTTATCAACATAGTTTGTTTATTTTTCACACTTTGTGCTTATAATTAATTACTTTCAGTAATCATTCTACTAATGTTGTGTGCAGATACAAACTATTCATCATTTTCTTGTAGGACCTGTTTCGAAACTATAGGGCCTATTCACACCTCTCTCACCACACTTATTAGGTCTACATTCCCCATCATCTTTTGCACACTAGAGGCCACTTAGGCTCTGCAAAATAATTTTTTCTTGCTTTACATTCCAATTTTCCACGACGACACTTTTGGTAACATTTTTAACACTCTTCTTTCATTATTTTTCTTTTCTTTGAGAAGATAATCACTATTACTATTTTGCAATCACAATTAATTGTAATAATTAATAAAAAAATAACAAAAAAATTTCCAATTGTATCTATGTATGCTCTTTTCTTGTGCCTTTAAGTGATGTGGAAAATCAGAAACGGTCGTGATTGTTTAGTTTCTTGTTCTAACATTACAGGATCCATTTCCTTATTATTTTATATTTCTAGCTATTGTCTCAATCAATTTTTTTTTGTCACACTATTTATATTTTTTTGATCATTGGTTGTGTATGCTCTTTTCCTATGCCTTCGAGCGATTTGGAAAATAAAAAACAACCACGATTGTTTTTCTTCCTAACATTTTGTCTGCAGGATAACTACTAATTTTTTTTCTGAAGGACCACGTCGCTATAATATTGTCAAAAATGAAAAACAAATAAAATATCCTTCAAAACTACCACCATTTAAAAGAAAATTTCTGAAACAATTTTTTTTAGCAAGCTCAAGTACGCCATTATTTTCCACTAGTGATTTATTTCAAGTTGGAAAGAGCCTTATGTTTAATCACTTCATCATTTTGTTTTTACACATAGTCGAGGTGGATTTCATCACCACCAAAGATACACCAATGACGTGGACTTGACTACCATGTACCAACACCATTCACATCTGCACTACATTTGGAGACATAGTCTCATCACAGTGTTCAGTATTTACCTCACCCCTACTCTTCACTTATAGGTAATGTTATCATGTGGTGCATGCGAGTCATGCCTAAATAGCTATAACAACGAAGCCTAGGCATCATCCCTATAAATATTTGGGGATTTATAAGGACATCATACACATTCATCCCCCATCACCTTCAAACTTTTCACAAAACCTATTTTAGACGTGGTGATTCACTCCGAAGTAGGTAAGTAAGAATTGGTGAGTCTCCTCTAGTGCTCTAAGGGTTCCTTGTACCAATTTAGTCCCCGTATAAAATTAGGTATATCAGGAATCTAGGGTATATCGGAGGAAGCATATTTTCGAGTGATAAGAGCATGCATCCATCATTCCATGGCATACTTGTATGATTGCATGAAACAATGATCATTCCTAAAGAATTTACCTCCTGAACCAAAACAATTTGATACACGTGATCTGAAAACCAAATTTAACTAGCAATTGTGCACACACATTTTTCTTGCTTTGTATTGATTTTCGATGTAAAATTTGAGCATTATATCCTTTTTGTATTTTTAATAAAAGAATAAAAATTGCAAGTATTGTTTAAATATTGAAAGAAATGAAGAGAATTCACCAGCAATTTGATGCAAGAATTGATAACGGAGTTCGGCACTTGAGGCCTACGTCTCCGGGTCCGGTTGAATGGGTCTGATCTATTAAAATATTGAAAATAATTCTTTACAAATAATTATACAAAATTATAACCTTCTCACAGTCTTCCTCTGTCAAAAACAACAGGGGTTGCTTTTTACATCTCCTCCAAATTCCACTCCTAGCTTAAGTTATGAGCATTGCAATATTTTCACACAGTCTCGAATGCTATACAAATAAAATATCACTCCTTTTATATTGTTTCTAAGCCTCCTAGCATGCCGGCTGGGCACTTATCCTTTTACACGGCCCACCTGGGTTCCATTCTCCTCCCCATGCGTTTGAATTATCTTCTTGGGATCAATATCCCACATTTGGCGCATAAAATCTTGGAAGAGGTTTTAAATGGTAGGTGGGCGCATTGTTTAAGTGGCTTAAGAGCCACCTTAGCCATGGAATGAGGCACATTAGTTGGCTGATGTGTAAGGTGCATGCATGTGTTATTTTTAGGCACCAAAATCAAGGTAGAATATAATGCGTGGGAAATAATAAAGATTTGGGTTTAATGCGTGGAAATTTAGCTAAGGATAATGCGTGGAATATGGTAATTAATAAAAAATGCATGGGAAATTGCATAGTTTAAAAATGCATGTCTAATAGTCCCACATGCATAGCACAGATGCAATTATAGAAGTTTATATACACAAGTTGATTTAATGATTAAATGAGAAGGAGGAAAAGACACCCCTCCATAATAAAGTGTGTCGAACCTGGCTGAGGGCCTCCAGCCAGTAAATAGCGGGGTCCATTTGTCTGAGAATGAGTGTCCAAGACCGGCGTTCCAAAAACCATTTTTTAGTACGTCACACAATTTGTCCACGTGTCACAATATAATCGAAACACTTGGTGAGCATGCACACGTCCAACCTGCATAAAACTCCAAATTTTTCCAGTTGCCCAAAAATATCAGCGGGCTATAACTTTTGCAAACGATCTTCGTTTCCTGCAAACAAGATATCGTCAGAATCATATAATTTTTCTCCACGCTTTAAAAATGACTGCAACTTATTCTGAGAAGATATTAGATCAGTGTTTCTCTGTGAGGATCCTCTGGATCATTCCTCCCCACTGAGTAACTTTTGGACCCCAAAATTCAACTTAATTGGTGAATAGGTGAGGGTATTTCTCCCTCACCTTTCCGGTTTCCATCTATTTAGCCTTGTTTGGATGCATGCCTTTGAACCCAACACGAAGATACTCAATATCACCCCTTCGTGAAGTTCTTACTTTCCTGTCCAAAATGATGTCTTCCTACAACTCATCAAGATACTCAGGAGAAAAATCATCAATGGAAGGCATTATGTTAGAATCATCATGATCAACAATCATAGGCGGTTCATACAATCTTAAATTCTCAACATTTACAACTGAGTAGATTTGCATATATGGAGGTAAATCCAACCGGAAAGCGTTGTTACCAATTTTTTCCAATATTTGGAATGGACCATACCGTATAGGTTTCAATTTTTTACCTTCACCTGTCAGCATTTCCTTGCTGATGTGAAGCCAAACTGAATCACCAACTTTGAACTTGTGATCAGCTCTATGTTTATCATGCCTAGCTTTGTACTTAGCATGACTTTTCTCCAATTGTTCATAGACATACTGATGAACCTCTTGTATTCTCTGCACAAATATTTTAGCCATGTCTGAATCACTTGCACCATTAACAACAGTTTCATGTCCATAATATATATCTAATGGAGAATTAGGAAGATATCCATAACAAGTCTCAAATGGAGACTTCAAAGCAGAAGAATGTAAGGCACGATTATAAGCATGTTGCACATAATAAAGATGTTCATCCCATAATTTAGGATGTTTGTTACTATAGCCCCTAAGTAATTGTACCACTGTGCGGTTTACAACCTCTGTTTGACCATCAGTCTGTGGATGAAAAGCAGTGCTCTTTTTCATTTTTGTGTCCATTAACCCCCATAATGTTGACCAAAATTCCCCAAGAAATCTAGAATCTCGATCAAATATGATTGAAGTAGGTAAACCAAAATGAACCGAAACAAACTGAAAAAACAAATGTGCAGTTCCCTCAGCAGTTATTTGTTTAGTACATGGAACCAACACACACATTTTGATAAATTTGTCCACTACCACATATAAGTAATCATGTTTCTTCCGTGTCATGGGCAAGCCTCCTACAAAGTCCATGGAAACACTTTCCCAAGGTCGTGTTGGAACATGAAGAGGAGTGTAAAGTCCTAATTTCCTGTTACTTGGCTTGCTTGTGTCACAAAGAACACATCCCTTAATATACCGGTTTACATGTTCATGCATTCTAGGCCAATAACAATATTTTTGTAAATGTGCAACTGTCTTACTAACACCAAAATTCCCTGAAATAAGAGAAGTATGTGCTTCCCTAATCATATGCACATGCTCATTTTCTGGAATACAAAGATTTCCAGAATGATATAACAATCCTTCATGCAAATGATAAAATTTTTCTCCTACTTGTTTCCCACTTACTAGATCCTCATACACTTCTCTAAAATCAACATCATTTACATATTTTTCCTTGTAACTAACATGAGCCAAAAAACTATGTTGCAAAAGAATAGATACTACTACCACTGGTGGTCTGGATAACATGTTGGCAACCTTGTTTTGAATACATGTTTTATACCTGATTACAAGATGAAATTGTTGAAAAAATCCCATCCACCTGAAATGTATAGACTGCTGCAATTTGGTTTGTGTTTGTAAGTATTAAAGCGGTTGATGGTCAGTATGGATAATTGTTTCTTTTCCCATTAAATAATGCTTCCACTTTTTAACACTTTGAACCAAAGCATACAACTCTTTATCATAAGTTGGATAGTTTCTTACCGCACTTGTAAAGGTTTCTGAATGGTAACACACTGGTCGTTTGTTCTGCATCAAAACTGCCCCCATTGCGTAGTCACTAACATCTGTCTCAATCTCAAATGAATGTTGTAAATCCAGAAGTGCCAAGATCGGAGCGGTACTTATCTTCTCTTTCAGTGTATCAAATGCTTTTTGTTTTTTTCCTCCCCACTGAAAGACCTGTTTAATACTTGTCAAAGAATGCAAAGGAGATGCAATATATGAGAAGTTAGTAATAAATTTTCTCCAGTACTGAACTACACCTAGAAAACTTCTAACTTCCGTCACATTTGTGGGTCTAGGCCATTTCACAATAACCTCTATTTTTGTAGGATCAATTCTCAATTCTCCATTTCCTACAATATAACCCAAGTAAATTAAAGATGTTTTTCCAAATTCACATTTTTACATCTTCAAATACAATTTCTCTTTCCTTAGTGCATCTAAGACTTTCTGGATGTGTTTAACATGTTCATCCCATGACTTACTGAAAATAAGAATATCATCTAAGTAGAAAATAACGAAATTATCAATGAATGGTCTAAAAATTTCATTCATAACTCTCATGAATGTTGCCAGTGCATTGCACAAACCAAAAGGCATCACTAACCATTCAAACAATCCCTGTTTCATTTTAAAAGTAGTTTTCCAAACATCACCTTCTGTAATTCTTACTTGGTGATAACCACTTCTTAATTCTAACTTAGTGAATTAAATTGCATTCTTTAATTGATCCAGTAAATCATCTATTCTAGGAAGAGGGTAACGATTCTTTATAGTAATCTTGTTTAAAGCACAGAAATCAACACACATTCACCAAGTGCCATCCTTCTTAGGAACCAATATAATTGGTGAACCACATGGGGATGTACATGGATGAATTATACCTTGAGACAAAAGTTACATTACTGGTCTCTTGATTTCCTCATTCTCTACTACTGACAACCTGTACATTCCGATATTGGGAAGAGGTGCATCCTGGAGCAACTATATCTCATGTTGAACCCCTCTTTTGGGAGGTAGACCCTGTGGATCCTGAAAAAAATCATCAAAATGAGAAATAATTTTTACCAATTCATCCTTATGTTTTAGATCGCAAGTCTCAAAAGCCATCTCATTTTATTTTTCCTCGGCTTTGACCACCATGAGCACAAAACTTTTGCTTGAGTTTACAAGCCTTTTCATTTGACCTGTAGTTACTAAGGATAGATTATTATTTTCACGGTGAGCTCTAATAATAAACTCAATTCCATCCTTTACAAGAAAATATTTATTTTCTTCCCTATAGAATATTGCTTTACGATCATACAAATAAGGACTTCCCAAAACCACCCCACAAATATCCAAAGGAACTACATCCAATTTAACCTCATCAATAAACTTGTCTGTAATGGCAAATTTGAAAGTACAAGTTTTAGTTACCTGCAGTTTTGCATCATCACAAACCCAGCCCAAAGGATAAGGCTTAGGATGTGGTTTAGTTTTGAGTCCTAGTTTCTTAGCAACCTCCTCAGAAATTAGATTAGCTTGAGATCCACTATAAAAAAGAGTATCAATTTTCGTATGCTTTGAAATTACTCTAATGTGGAAAAGCTCATTTTTTTTCTTATCGTCAGGTATAGTTTGTTTACTAGAAGAAGATGCAACATCTGTAGTGCTATTGTTGGAAATTGAAAGAGTTGATTTACCGTCGAAAATTCATAGCTGTGATTTTGGTTTCATCACCTAAATTAGAACCAAGATCATGCACTACAGTGTTTGTTTTCTTTTCTTTTCCTTTCTTAACCATCCATTTAGGCTTCTTTTCAGGATGTAATTTCCAACATTTAGACTCATCATGGTTTTTTTTACAATGATTACAAAATGGTTTTTCATCTTCCTTCTTAATAGTAGAGTTTGTTTTATGCTTTCCCTTTCCTTTTCCTTGTTCTTTTGAACCTTTCCCTTAAGATTTCTTGTTCTTCTGATTAAAATAAGAGAAAGAGGACTCCTTTTTCATTTTCCCTTGTGCTTCCAAATGGGTTGCTTGAACACATAATGCATCAATATTAGTAGGACCTAAAACAAGTATCATATGCCTTAGATAGCTGTGATTTTGGTTTCATCACCTGAATTAGAACCAAGATCATGCACTATAGTGTTTGTTTTCTTTTCTTTTCCTTTCTTAACCATCCATTTAGGATTCTTTTCAGGATGTAATTTCCAACATTTAGACTCATCATGGTTTTTTTTACAATGATTACAAAATGGTTTTTCATCTTCCTTCTTAATAGTAGAGTTTGTTTTATGCTTTCCCTTTCCTTTTCCTTGTTCTTTTGAACCTTTCCCTTCAGATTTCTTGTTCTTCTGATTAAAATAAGAGAAAGAGGACTCCTTTTTCATTTTCCCTTGTGCTTCCAAATGGGTTTCTTGAACACATAATGCATCAAGATTAGTAGGACCTAAAACAAGTATCATATGCCTTAGATAACTATGCAATCCACCAATATATTTGAGCAGTGTTTCTTCTGTGTTTAAGGAAATTCCCAGAATTAGAGCCCTTTTTCTAAATTCTTGTGTGTATTCTTGAACATTTTGTCCTTTAGTTTGTCTTAATGTTTTCCAATCCATCATAGCTTGTTGCTTATAACCAAGAGGATAAAATTGTTGCCTAAGATTTGAAACAAATTCAGACCAAGAAGTGATTTATATACCTTTGTTTTCTTCCACTTCCTGAAGCTTAATCTCCCACCAAATGAGTGTTGTGCCACCCATCCGGAGAGTTTCCAGATGAATCTTTGCTTCATCATCAACAATTCTCTGAACCCTGCAATATACTTCTATCTGCTTGACCCAGTTATCCAACTTCTCTACATTTAGATCTCCAGTATATATAGGCAATTCAAACTTGATATCTAACTTTAATGAAGGAAAATCAGATTTTAAAGAGTCTCTTTTTGGAATATCAGAACTAGAGCTTTCTTCTTTCTTACCTCCTCTAGTTCCCTTTTCCCTTTGCCTATCTTGGTACATTTCTTCCACCATTTCCTTCATCTGTTGGAATGATTGACGAAAGTTTTCTTCCACTTCCTCTCGATCCGCCATCGTAGGACTTCAAGATCGTCTGGTACCAATATTGGGATCTCCTTCAACTAACTCTCCTTTACCCTTATTAGATCAAGATGTTGTTAACATCCAACACACAACTTGCAATCCAAAACACGTTAATCTGAACAAAAAATCAGTCAAAACTAGCTCTGATACACGTGATCTGAAAACCAAATTTAACTAGCAATTGTGCACACACATTTTTCTTGCTTTGTATTGATTTTCGATGTAAAATTTGAGCATTATATCCTTTTTGTATTTTTAATAAAAGAATAAAAACTGTAAGTACTGTGTAAATATTGAAATAAATGAAGATAATTCACCAGCAATTTGACGCAAGAATTGATAACGGAGTTCGGCGCTTGAGGCCTACGTCTCCGGGTCCGGTTGAATGGGACCGATCTATTAAAATCTTGAAAATAATTCTTTACAAATAATTCTACAAAATTATGACCTTCTCACAGTCTTCCTCTGTCAAAAACAACAAGGGTTTCTTTTTACATCTCCTCCAAATTCCACTCCTAGCTCAAGTTATGAGCATTACAATATTTTCACACAGTCCCGAATGCTATACAAATAAAATATCACTCCTTTTATATTGTTTCTAAGCCTCCTAGCATGCCGGATGGCTGCTTATCCTTTTACACGGCCCACACGGGTTCCATTCTCCTCCCCATGCATTTGAATTATCTTCTTGGGATCAATATCCCACATTTGGCGCATAAAATCTTGGAAGAGGTTTTAAATGGTAGGTGGGCGCATTGTTTAAGTGGCTTAAGAGCCACCTTAGCCATGGAATGAGGTGCATTAGTTGGATGATGTGTAGGGTGCATGTATGTGTTATTTTTAGGCACCAAAATCAAGGTAGAATATAATGCGTGGGAAACAATAAAGATTTGGGTTTAATGCGTGGAAAGTTAGCTAAGGATAATGCGTGGAATATGGTAATTAATAAAAAATGCGTGGGAAATTGCATAGCTTAAAAATGTATGTCTAATAGTCCCACATGCATAGCATAGATGAAATTATAGGAGTTTATATACACAAGTTGTTTTAATGATTAAATGAGAAGGAGGCCAAGACACCCCTCCATAATCGAGTGCGTCGAACCTGGCTGAGGGCCCCCAACCAGCAAATAGCGGGGTCCATTTGTTTGAGAACGAGTGTCCAAGACCGGCATTCCAAAAACCATTTTTTAGTATGTCACACAATTCATCCACATGTCACAATATAATCGAAACACTTGGCGAGCGTGCACATGTCCAACCTACACAAAACTCCAAATTTTGCCAGTTGCCCAAAAATTTCAGCAGGCTATAACTTTTGCAAACGATCCCTATTTCCTGCAAACAAGATATTGTCGGAATCGTATAATTTTTCTCCATGCTTTAAAAATGACTACAACTTATTCTGAGAAGATCTTAGATCGGTGTTTCTCTATGAGGATCCTCTGGATCAACACATGACTGCTTGGTGATTGTGAACAAAATAGTTTAGCATTATTTTTAATCATAAAATTTGGATGATATTAATGTGTTTAATGTAAAGTTCAAACCCTAGTTCTGTTCCACAAAAAATAATTTCTCGACCAATTCAATACCAAGGAAAAACGTCCAAGCAATCCAACAATGAAAACCAAAACATCGCACCAATTTTATTAGCTTGCTTCAACTAATCCTCCATAGTGTGTTTTCAAGCTATATCAAATTGACATTGGGTGAATTGTGTAAGTTCACTCATTATTTCATCAAATGTTGAGTTTATTAAAATTGCATCCAACATCTACTGAGTACTTGAACTTATTTTTAAGACTCTCTTTCAACCCAAACATACATTGAACCTATTTTGGGTGACAAAATTCTTCCAACATCTACTAAGAACTTGAACTTATTTCAAGACTCTCTTTCAACCCAAACATACATTGAACCTGTTTTGAGTGAAAACATTATTCCAACATCTACTGAGCACTTGAACTTATTTCAAGACTCTCTTTCAACCCAAACATACATTGAACTTGTTTTGGGTGACAACATTCCCCCAACATCTACTGCGCACATGAACTTATTTCAAGACTCTCTTTCAACCCAAACATACATTGAACTTGTTTTGGGCGACAACATTCTTCCAACATATACTGAGAAGTTGAACTTATTTTAAGACTCTCTTTCAACCCAAACATATATTGAACCTGTTTTGGAAAACAACATTCTTCCAACATCTTTTGAGAACTTGAACTTATTTCAAACTCTCTTTCAACCCAAACATACATTGAACCTATTTTGGGCAAAAATATTCTTCCAACGTCTAATGTGATCTTGACCTCGCTTCAAGACTCCCTTTAAACCTATGATATTACTGAAGACACTACAGAAGAGGTTCCATCAACAAGTGCCATGAAGATTGATTCTATTTTTCCAATATTTTCTCTTATGCCTAACATCTCTAGCCTTGTTGTCGAAACAAAACCACATCAACTTTGGACACTTGTGAAAATGCAACCTGTCATTTCCATTATACTTTCAACGATCGATATTGCAAAAATTTCATCACTAATGATTCTCACTTGTCAAGAATTATACATGTATACATTCTATGAGGTATGTATACCCAGGAATATCTTGATACAACATTTTCCATATTTAATTATGAATCTATCCTCAAATCAATTAGTTAATGGATAAACATAAGCAACAAACCAAATAATACAAACCATCATGGAAAATATTCTCAAACACACATGGGAGATATTGGCATACTCAAATTTACCCCACTCTTTGTGCTTACCGTACATCTTACCGCACGCCTATCGAAGTCACCCCATTTTCCCTCGTTTATAGTTGTGAAGCCATTTTACCTATTAAGATAGAACTCCCATCCTTGAGAATCTCCCTTAAATATGTAATTAATGAGGATGAATATCGATAGTCATGGATTCAAGAACTTGAGCTTCTCGATGAAAAATGACTTAATGTCGTCAATCATCTTCAAGTATATTAAAACTAACAGCAACCCAATTATCATAAAAAGGTAAGACCTAGAGAATTAGAAATTGGCGACCTTGTTTTAAAGTAAAATAAAAAGAATACCACTAAAGAGTGAGAAAAATAGGAAAAATTTGAGCCTAATTGGTTAGGAACCTATGTAATTACAACCAACTTTGGCTCTGGAGCCTATACGTTGGCCATTGACACAGGCCAAGTCCTTGACGAACCCATGAATGCAGTCCATTCAAAGAAATTCTTTTCTTAAAAGCACTCTCTATTCTTGGTGACAACCACTTGTACATTGTTCCTTCTGTCTTACTAATCTCTGAATCATTTACAATTATTCATTTTCATTGGAAGATATTCTCATTATCAAAATTAAATCTTCATCTTTAACATCATGAGACAAGTGCTAATACAGATCCTATTAAGTTTGTGAGCATCATAATTCTTATAATATCTCCCATTTTCATTCGTTTTCAGCTATGGTCATACCTAGAAGCTTACTGATGGTAATAAATTCCCTTCAAAGACATTCTCTCTTTCATAACAAAGCTCTAAACATTTTTACCAAGTTCGTTTGATCGTCCATCTTAGTATTCAGTGTTGAACCCTCGCGTCCTACTATTTGTGTGGGGATAAGATTGGGGGCAGGAATTCCTTCCCAAATACAAAGCACTATTGTAAAATTCCATCAATTCAATAAATTATTAATAATTCATTATCACATATTTTGTCCATAGTCTTTGGTGTTGAGCCCACACTTCTTACTGGTAGTCTGAGACTGGGAATGGAGGAAGGTGCACTTACTCGTCTACATATTGTCTTCAGTGATAAACCCTTGCATCTTACAGGTGGCATGGGGAAACACGTAGAGGGTCATTCTCATAAAATCATAAAAATATTGTAAAAACATTCAAAATAAAAAAATAAAAAAACAAGACAAAAAGGGAATTCACTCACCTATGTTTTTCCTTCGGTGATGAGACCTTGATTCTCACTAGTATCATGGGGCAAGGCATAGGGAGTCATTTCAAAAATACAAAATCTTACAGTGCTTGTAATTATAGAATCCCCAAAGAAGTAATTTTGATACCTTAGTGAAGAGAGAACTATCTCTTCACCTCATATCTTACCAATCAGAAGGCCACATAACTGTCTAAGTCTAGCACGTGACTCATATAGTGAAATACATTTTTGAAAATGGTTTAGTAACGTTAAGAAGAATTGATTCATAATGTCCCAAAGGGATTTTCATCAGCATTTGTCTCTATATTCATTGTCTACCTCTTGTTTCCTTCTTGATTCTCGGTGATGAGCCCTCACATCTTACTAGTTATGTGGAGTCAAGAATGGATCTGGACTTCTTTTCATCATATCATCACCAACATATCATGCCAATGGAATGAAAATTTGTGTTATTTTGAGCATGAGTTACCATGAGGAACACGATACATGTGGACAATATCTTAGTTTATCACCTCTCAAAATAAGTCTGCACTCTGGTCCATAAATTGCCAATAATAGTGTAAAAAACAAAAAATCCAAAATCATTATAAATAATCAACCAAAATTCAAAAAAAATCCAAAAAACATTGTAAAATTTCTAGAAAAAAAAACTCCAAACAAAATAAAATAAAATAAAATAATATATATATATATATAGATATATAAAACAAAAACAAAAATATTGTAAACTGCACAAAATCATGAAAACTCTAAAATAATCAATACAATTCATCCTTTGAATTATTATCCCCAATGAATGATCCAATCACCTTATGACTACCAAATTCAAACCACTTCTCCTCACGTGAATCCTTACTTGGGATAAATCTAGCTCTCATTGTTACTTTTTTTAAGGACAATGACCCAATACTTTTTGTCTTTATACCCCTTCTTAGGGGCACATCCAATTAATCCTCATTTTGGAATACATTAGGGACATGTTTATTGGTTCTTGTATTGAATTATTAGTTACAAATTGTTAATTGTTATCTTGTATCTTGATATATTACAGGGGGAGTCTTTATTACATGTATCTTGGTGTTCTCTATAATATATTTATGTTATCTGATTGCATATCATACTGGAAAATCGTAATTTCTAGATGGCCTCTTTCTATGTTCTCTTTTGCTTGTATATTGTATTGGGGCATCAAACCTTTTTGTTGGCACCTGTCTATGCTATCACGCATGTTACAGTCTAGTCATCCTGATCTTTTATATCACGATGCATCCTGTTATTTTCTATATTAAAATTAAGGTATGCTTTTCATCACATGATTATCTTCTCGCATGATAAAAATCTTACTTTTCACCCCCTCCATTCACCCATATTAATACATTCCCCAGTGTGGAATTCCTACTTGATTACTGTTGCATTTTGTGAATCCTACTGGAAGATATTTCTCAAGTAGCATTCACTATCAAGAAGCTCCTCCTCCCCCACCATGATCACCATGTATTTGATCTATTTATCCTCGCTCCTAATTTTTACTCCTCCACCACTTATCCCCATATTACCCTTCTCACCATTCCAGTCGCCTCTCACCCATTTGTATTCTTTCCTTTCACTCTTCTGCTTCCCAGTTGACAATCTTACTTAATAACCCCTTCTATATGGGATCCTCGGTGGAGGTTTACCCTTTCCCTAATATTTTCCCACTGTAGAAGCTTCTCCACCACCTCCCCTCTCATCAAACAACAATCACCACCACACACATCTTCCCATTCCACCTCTTCTAGTTCTCATTCTTGAACCATTACTCTCACCACTCAGGAATCACAATTAAGGATTCCCCTCACACTCTCCACCCTCCACTAGATATATTCCTTCATTCATTCCTGTTACACTCCTTTGTTTCCTTTCTTGTTATCACCTCCTCTCATCTCCTCTTCCACCTGGGCATACATGACTCACTCTTTTCTCATCCTTCCTCGAATATGTCTTCTACCTAGTCATCCTATTTACACGCTCTTATAGTATGTAAAATTTACTTGAGGGTTCCCCTTCAATCCATTTTTTCATACCCTATTCCCACCAACTCTATCATCATTATTCTTCTTCTTTAGCTTAGGGATCTTACTTAATTATTTCAGCTACATGGAAATATTACTTAAGAATTCCTCTTAAGGTTGATCTATCCTATGGCCTTCGCCCATCCTATCATATTTCCCCCTTCTTATTTATCCTGCCTCTTGTCGCGATCATCTTATTCAACCAAAATTTCCACCCCTATAACAAATACAATTTTGTCTTTCTCCTTGCATATCATTCTTGTCAGTTTGTCGGTCTTACGAAACCACTCCGAAAACATGATGATCTTACTTAAGAGTCTCTCTTAAGCATGACATATCATCTTGCACTTGCCCATCACTCTACATTCTCACCATCCATATTTTCTCTTCATTCTCCATCATCACATATTTTTCCACTGCTATCACCATCCTCCACTTAACAATCTTACTTAACCAGTCACACAGCATGGCGATCTCACTTAAGAGTCCCTCTTAAGGATGATCTGTCTTTTTTCCTTTCGCCATCATACACATCCTTCACCCTTCAATCCTCTCAAACATCACATCATCTCACCTCCTCTTTCATCCTCTCAAACATCACTTTTCGCTTTCCCACTTGTCATATCCAATGTCGCTTGCTTGACAATCTTACTTAACCACTTCCGTAGCATGACAGTCTTACATCAGGGTCCTCCCTACGCTAAACTCATCATTTTGAAATTTTTCCTCACCTCATTCTTCGTTCACTTTTTTTATCGCTTCTTCCACCTGGTCTCTCCTACCAACCAAATTTTCCTCCTACCATTATCCTTTCTCCACCTATCATATCACAACATACGTCTAATATCTTCCACCTATAATCATGTTCTTTTCCCACATTTTCCCCTTCTTGATCCATCATCCTTCATATTGTTTCTTCCCATTCTTTTCGTGTCTTATTTCTTCATCCTCACCTCATTCATCCTCATCTTCAACATCCTCTCCTATATTTCACCTAGTCCCAACTCATCCCTCACATTTTTTTTACTCTTTCCTTTTCATCTCCTCAAATTCTCCCACATCTCTACCCACACACTTATTCACCATTTTTGTTAACATTCCTCTATCATTCTTTCATCATCATATTCTATTCCTGTGCTAATAATTGTTAGTGGAATTTCCCTAAAACTCATCAATCCTCATTCCACGTGACCTCATTCACTCCCTTGGACCTTCTAAAGTTTCCCTTCATTCCTTCCTTCCTCTAGGCCCACCACTCATCCTTCCCCACCACTTATTGTTAGTGGACTTTCACTAATGTCCCCTCATTGACATTTCCTCTTCTAACCCCCATTATCTTTTCTCTCCTATTCTTTTCCCCCACTCCCACCCTTTCTTGTCTCTTCTTCACTACTTATCCATTTTCCCTTTGCCCTCTTCAATATCTTTACTATCTTCATCATACATCATTTTTCTATTTTCTCGTAATCCTAGTATCCTCATTTCATGCATCTCTGCATCTTTTCCAATCCATATCATTCATCCCCTCTTGTTTCTTTTTATATTCCTCATACTGTTCACTTTACACTTATTATCCCCATTATGTATTCCCTTCCTTGTAGATTATTTTCTCTATTATCCTCTTCTCTCTCCCACCCCTTGTCTTACTTCACTTCCCCTATATCATCTTCTTCCCCTTTTTACATCACATTTCCTCCTTACTTCTCCATTGATAACATGGATCTTCAGCATGTCTCAGCTTTTTTGTCATCCCACCCTCCACATGCATCTCCATATAGTTTGTTCCATATTCTTTTCCTTGGTCTTCCTCATGAAGAACCAGTTACTTCACTCTTCTCCCTTTATTCACTCTATCCTCATTTCCTCTCCCATAATTTTCACGTTTCTTCTAACCACCACTCATTTTCTCTACCACCCCTACCTTTTCATTCATTCTATACATGTTTCTCTTATTTTATCTACACTTTTTTCACACTTTCCTCGCCCCTCATAGTTTTTTTTTTCTTCGTTCCACTTCTTCTTTCATCCTCTTTCAACTTTTCATCGATTTTACCCCCTACTCCCACCTCATCTTCTCCTTCTTATTTATCTTTCCCCATTTCTTTCTTTTCTAATATCTATCATTTATTTCACTTTCATGCATCCCTCTTTATTATCTCTTTTGCTTGCTTCATTTGTAACATTTCTCTATTTCATAACTTCACCCTCTACTCTGTCATTTTCTTGTCTTCTCCTTATTTGTCTTTCATCATTCGCTTCTTCCCCTATCATCCATATCTCTTATTCTCTTCTACCTCTTTCATTCCTTTTTTGTCCCTCCCCTATCTCCATAACCCTTCACCTTTCTTAATATTCCCATAATAAACCCCCAATTCTATCCATTCCCTTTTTCCTTTCCCATTGCGTCTTCCCACACACCCTCACACCTAACATTCAAGGCCAATTGAATCATTTCTCCATTTGCATCATGCGGTCATTCCAATCTCTTCCAATCCATTATCGTCCTCTTCTCCACAAAATTCATCTCTTCTCTTTTCGAGAGCTCTTTCATCACTTCCATTATCGGTAGCCCTCTCGAGGGGGCATCATCATATCTGTCCATAATCAAAACTTCTCACGAAATTTTTGTCTTATAGGATACCATGACATCCGTCACTCACCACCTTCTATTTTCAACAAACATTCACTCTACTTTTTTCTTAAGAAAAGAGATTGAATTCTTCCCCATCTCATCTACTTTCTCTGAAAGGACATTACTTTCATAGTACCCTTCCAAAGAGGGGAAAATGTAGACACCCTAATTTCACATATGTCCTTAATCAATTAATTCCCCTACCTCATTTCACACAAATATACACTTTGAATTAATCAAATATAATTTGATTAATTATCCATTTCAAATCTAAAAATAACCTAATCCTTACCACATGTCATTATTCTCCATGTTTTTCTACTATTGAATTCAAAATTCAAAATCAAATCCTTACCCACTCTTCGTGGTCCCCACTCACCTAAAATCCTCCACTTATGAATTAAAAATCCAAAATAAAATCCTCACCCATTCTTCGTGGTCCCCACTCATCTAATCTTTCTCACATTTTCAAACCATTATTACTTAAATTACTTTAAGTTAATCACTTATATAGGCTATAAATACAGTCTTACCCCTCCCCTATAAGACACAGAGGATAAGCTTGAATGCTCTGTCTAAGTTCTTGCATCCTTTGAGAAAAGAACATCCTTTTCCCTCATCCTAATGCCCAAATAGCCTCATCCTAAAGCACCCCAAATCCTTAATCCTTTTACCCATTTGGTGCAAAGTAAGTGGATCGTTGTTGCATGAAGGCCTTGCTCCATCTTGAAGAAAAGTACCTACATATCACGCAATCTAGACTCAATCCATGTTTCCTAGCCCATTCTGTGGTTTTCTACAAAACGTAAAGGAGGAGGTATTATTGTTAGTATTTTACTTCCTTGCTAGTAGTGTATTTTTCCTAGATTACAGTTGTAAAATATCTTGACAAGCATAAGAAAAATTAGGGAGGTAAATCTACAACAGTAACATCATATAAGATAGTAAAATTTGGACAAGCATGTAAAGTTACCTCTAAATTTATAATGATGTGAATTGTGTTAGTTGTTATTCTATCTAGCTGAAACACACTTTTCTCTATAGGTTCATACTACAGGCCTCAATTTTTTGTAATTTCTTTACACATTACTGTGTTGCTTATACCATTGTCAACCATGTAGTTATAAACCAAATAATCTTTAATAATAAAATATAGATAAAAGGGTGGTGGTTTCTTGATATCATGAGCATTTAATTTTTTTTGAAGAATCCACTTAACCTCCTTCATATGATATTGCTCCATTGTACCAAGAACCACATCTTCTGTGTGAGTTTCCTTTCTTGATGGTTTCAAAGAAATCTACAACTTAGCAGGATCATGAGCAAGTAACTCTTACTATCTTAGAATACTCGAGGCATCCCATAATGAAATATTAATATTATGATTTTTAATTACCTCAATAATATTAAAAGAAGCAATAGTTTTCAAAACAAATTCTATAGTTTTAGCATAAGATTTAACAAAAAGTGACTCTACTTCAACAACTTTTTAAATCTGAGGTATGAATAATCTTCTCAGATCAGGCTACAATTATTTTTGCTTCTCTTTATAAGATGAATTGCTTGCTTGTTTTGAAGGAAAAACATAATTTTTTGCTATTTTTTGACCTATACTTTTTTTTTATCAGTGAGTACGCAAAACAAGTCTATTTTGTTATTTTTCTTTATCCCAATCCTTTTCTTGGAACCTAGTTATGACTAGAATAAAACTTCCCCTCCAAATCTGACTAGATTATGTTCTGGTGGTTTCTGACTATGATTATCTTGTTTCCCACCTTCCATTTAAGGAATAAATGATGCTTTAGAATAAGGTTTTGCAATAAGGCTTATATTCAGGAATGCATTTGGACAATTGGCTACTGAATGATACTGATTACAAGGTGGACACCATTCTTCTGAAACCATATTAACTGGAACAAGAGTGCTAGATGAATTAGGAGCATTTTGATCAAATTTTATTGGCTAATATGGATGTCTATAGTTCTAATTTTGCTGGTAAGGCTTCCTATTCTGTAGATTTTTCTGATAAGAAGCTTGGTAAGGCCTGCTAAGATGAGCTATTTTTTTCTCAATTGATGTTAATTTATTCCCCATAGTATGCAAAGACTTAAATACATCATCTGATGGAGATATAACAACAAGATTTAAAATAGTAATAGGTTCTAAATCTTCTACAAGAGGCATTGAAGGATTTGGTGTTAATTTTCCATCTTGAATAAGGTTGTTTTCATCCCTAATGGCAAAATCGTATGTTGTTGGGAGAGTCTCTCCTCCCATAGACTGAATCATGGCTGAAATATCACTATTTAAAGCTTTGACATGATATAGAAATGCATGATTAGCTTGAGGCTTAACACTGGCTGGAATGCTTTCCCAAGTTATAGAAAAATTGATGTTAAAACTAGCCTTAAATTCACGAGGAGCTCTTTTGATTGTAGATAGTTGTTCTATGGGAGATAGATGATCCGAATGGTATTGAAATTGCTTAAGTAACTTCTCTCCTAACTCATCCCAAGTTGTTATGCTCCCTATCTCTAAGGTTTTGTATCATTACAAATCATTTTCTTTAAATGATGTAGCTAAAAGTCTTAAGGCTATGTCTTCATGAGTTATATTATGGACAACAAAAAGTGCTACAAAATCTTTAATCTATTATGTGGGGGTAGTCTGATTTTCACCAGTGAATGATGGTAAATGTTTTAGGGAAGAAGCGAGTATATCATGGTAAACTGGAATTACTAAATGACTACCATTAGGAAAGGTCACAAAATTTCTAGGTGGTTGTATAGTCATTGGAATAATAGGGATTTGAACAACAAGATAAATATGAGGTGAAGGAAGATTAGGAGGAGGGTTTCCAAAACTAGGCATATTATAAGGTAAGATATTTCCAACTCTTCTTCTTCTTGTATAATTCAAAGATAAATAAATAAAATCAGTAGGAATTCCTCTTACCGATGATCTTGTAGTCACATTAGGCATGGAACATGCTGTAAAATTAGTCTGAAATCAACCTTACGAAGTTGTAAAATAAATATTTTGATCTTTAGAATAAATTGTTACAACTTGCTTCTCCAAAAGTGTCTTTCTTTCATTATAAATATGGTGTAAATTACTATAATCTACTATAATCCATTACATATATAATATGTGTCCCACTGGGCATGCCAAAAAAATTTATCTCTCAAAAGTGCACCCTGGCTGAGAGATGACAACATGGGTTCAAATATTACTTTGATCTCTCACTTTCATAGATACAATGGAAACACCTCAGGTCTGTGGGTATACCTATTTTTGAGGCGAGTCTCTGGTATCAAGGCTGGTTCCTTACTAGTTTATCCTAAACTATTTTTTTGGGGTTTTAAGGGTAAAAAGATGACTGTAATTGAAATTTGAAAAGTGTGATACACAAAACTTGTTGAGGGATTTGACTGAATATATGGACAATAAAATTGAGAGTCAATTTCGGATGCACAAACCAATGGTTTTTTCAGCATAATATTAAGGCAAAGCACTTATGTGTTGAGGGATAAATCACAATGACACAACAAGATATTTCAATAATTTAAATCATGTAATAATACTATATTCTATATACTATATTTTAAATTTTGCAAAGGAGCGATAAAGGGACAATTAGCGTTGTTTCTACTGTACTGGCTACAAAATGTCTACTTTCTCATCCAAACCTAACTGCGAAGGGGATGAACACTGACTTGAATCAGACGGTTGTTAAGTGGAAAACACAGTCTGCTTCCACGATGGGATCCACACATTTAGCTTGGAATAAGATTCTTTAACAACAAAACCATCCGATTAAGAATGTCGGTCCCCAATCTCTTGCAAAGGTGTAACTCATGTGGGAGAAGGATAAAGAAGGTGTGACCTACCTTATTGTGCCAGATGGTTGTCTGTATCAGGCTTTAGACAAAATGAATCTTTCCCTTGTTGGTAAGTTTCTGAGATCTAGACATAATATTGATGTCATTAGAAAATGGGCCACTAGAAAGTGGCAACCAAAAGGGGATCTGAGCATTACCATTATGTCACGGGGTTTTTTCTGGCTAAATTTAATCAGCAGATTGGTTTAGAATCGGTGCTTCTAGGAGGCCCATGGTTTTTGGACAATATGGGTATTTTTCTAAAACGGTGGTATCCTGGGTTTGATCCTAATACTAAGAATATACACACCATACCAGTTTGGTGTAGGCTCCCAGGACCACCCCTGTAATTTTGGGATGATGAGATTTTGTTAAATGTTTCTAAATCTCTTGGATCTCCAATTAGGCTTGAAGGACCTACAAGGAACAGATCTAGACTAGCTTTTGCTAGATTATGTATTTCTTCTAAAATGGATCAGGAGTTACTGGAACATATCATTTTACAATCTAAGTATGGAATTTGGCATCAAAATATTGAATACAAAACCTTTCATTTGAGATGTAAGAAATTTCATCGAATAGGACATTTCACCAGTAGGTGTCCTAACAAAGAGATCTCTCAAGAGGAAAAAAAGGGAAAAAATGATAAGCCTGATGAAGACTTAGATAAGATATAGGAAGCTAGGTTGGAAAATAAGGATACTGGAAAAAATAAAGATCACGGAAAAAGGGAAGGGATATCCCTTAACCAACCAAAGCTGAAATATAAGAAAGGAAAAAAGCGGTTTAGAACTCCAATCGGGAAACAACTAATTTGTAGGAATCTCAGGTGTCCTAAAACCCCAGCGAAGGGAGCATCATAAGTAAACCCAACCTCAAAATAAGATTTAGATATAAAAACTCCAGTAAAGGTGATTCTGGAGGTTAAAGAGAAAATTGGGATAGTTAAAGTGAATCTTATTTCTAAGGAATTAGGTTAGACTAGACTTTTGGATAATAATAAGGACACTAGCATTGAGTCAGGGATAAAAGCAACTGAGAAAGTTCATATTGATCCATTCTTCATCATTGAGGAAGATACAAATGAGGAAAAAGAAAATGCAGAATCAGAAGCCTCATTGAAGAAAAATTCTTTGTTTATTAAAAAAATTTCACCTAAAAGTGGGAGCCCCCTACCCATTAAAAAATCAACAACTTTACAACTCATTGACAATACATAGGGAGAGAAAGAGGAGGGGGAAGTAAGGCCACTAAAAAAATATGCTTTTTTATGTAGATTCAGAACTGACCAATGGTTTTTTAGAGGTTAAATCTAAAAAAAGAAAAGATTGAAGGGATTTGAGATGATCCCGGATTCACTTTATAATGAAAAAAAGGAAAATTGATAAATAGGGAGCTTCAACATCCATAACTACTAGATCATCTGCTAGAAGAATAGTTTATTTAGGAAGCAGTTCTAAAAGAGGAAGACCCTCAAAGAAGACACTCAGAACCAAAAGAACAGAGGAAGATATTACAGATGCAACTCAAAGCCGATTGAGCCATCAGTAAATTTCAACACTTATATCATTTAGAAGAAGATAATATCCTAGAATATCATAGGTCTGGATGGGAACTCTAAACAAAGAACAATCAAAGAGTTAAGAGTCTCTAGTAGAACTAGCACTCTACTTCTGTAGGAAACCAAGATGAACTCTAAGGTATTTGAAAATTGTAAAAATAATTTCTGGGAAAATTTGGACATGGCTGTTGTGGATTCTCAGGGAGATTTAGGTGGCCTAGCTACTTTTTGGGATTAAAATCATTATAGTGGTATGATTTTATCTAAAACTAGTAACCATCTTGCTGTTAAATTCCATGCTATTGAAATAATTGTACTTTGATCCTTTCTAATATCTATGCACCTAATACGGTTATTGGGAGAAGGAAACTATGGAATGATCTAAAGGTTTTTAGAAATAAGCATAGTACTTAGAATTGGATTATTATGGGTGACTTCAACTCTCCTTTAAATCCATGGGAAAAACAAGGGGGAAACTCTAGTTTTTCCCCTAGCATGGAAGAATTTGTTGAATTCGTTGCTGATTTAAATCTCATGGATGTGGATCTTCATAGAAATCAGTTTACCTGGAAAAGAAGAAGTTTGGGCAGGGATATGATTTAGGTCAGAATTGATAGATCTCTTATCTCTATTAGTTAGATTCTACACCAAGACATTCATCTCACTTCTCTGCCCAGAATCCGATCTGATCACAATTCGATAGCTGTAAATGTTTTCAATTGAGCTAAGCCCACCAGGAGCTCCTTCAAATTCAAAAATATGTGGATGGAGCATGATGACATCTTTGATAATATTAAGGAATGGTGGAATTGGGATAGTGAGGGAACTTCTCAATTTAGACTTATTCAGAAGCTTAAAAATGTCAAAAAGCAGGTTAAAATCTAGAATAAAGAAATCTTTGGGAATTTTTTTGTGAGAAAAAAGGAATTAAAACAGAAACTCTAGGATTTGGAAATAAAAATAAATTCAAAGGGGAGGTCTTTGGAGGATCAATTAGTAGAAAAAATTTTGTTCTCAAGAGCTACACACAGTTTGTATCAGGGAAGAAGCCTTATGAAGACTTAAAATCATAGGGCAATCTAGCTGAAAGTGGGTGACAGAAATTTAAAAATTCTTCCATATGACCACTTTGCAACTCCTCAATAGGATTGTAGAATTTTTCAAAGGAATGACATTCATCATTAAAATAATCCGCAGATCATTCAAGGGTGAAGCTCTCAAAATTCTATGAAAAATGCTTAATGAGAAAGAGTGCCTACTATATGATGAGGCTACCTCTTTTCTGTTAGAGGGCTATTTCCACAAAAAATAAAACTTTGAGGAACAAGATTTAAAGACATTACTAATTTCACTTTAGAGGAGCTTTCAAAAGTATTTTTACTCTTGGAGGGGATAAGGCTTTGAGACCCGATGCTTCTCTGCCAATTTTTTTTCAGAAATTTTTGGGGAAATTTGTTCAGATGATCTCCTTAGGGGTAATGAATTCTTTTAGAACTAGTGACTCATTTATAAGATCTTAATAATACCCACATTGTGCTTTCTCCAAAAAAATGGGATGCTAAATATTTCAAGATTTCCGACCCATTAGCCTCTTAATGTTATTCTATAGGCATTTTTCTAAGATTTTGCTACTAGACTTCAGTTCATTTGAATGATTTAATCTCAAAACAACAGAGTGGGTTCATCAGAGGAAGGATAATTCAAGATGGTGTGATCATGTGCATGAGATTATACATTCTATGGATTATAATAAAAAAGCAAGCATGGTCCTTAACATGATATGAATAAAGCCTTTGATAGAATCTCCTGGTCTTTCTTGACAAGGTTCTGGCAAATTTAGTTTTCTCAACAATTTAGAAGAATTATCAAGGCTTTCATCTTTACAGCATAGATTCTTTGAGGTGGTCAATGGTGAGGCCGATGGTATTCTTTACCAGTAGTAGGGGTTTAAGATAGGGAGATCCTATATCCCCTTTATCGCTTCATTATTATGGTGGATAGCCTCAGCAGAACAATTGACAAAGTAGTTAAAGGATGGTCTTCTTAAAGACACTAAGCCTACTTCTACAAATCAAACATCTTCTGCATCAACATTTGCGGCTGATCGAATCTTAATTTTAAATGGCATCTATCCTCGAGCCAAGGCGATCAAGTCCAGTCGAAAATTTTTGAGTCTGCTTCTGGGAAAGAGATCAACTTTGATAAAAGCTCAATTTATTTTTCAACACTCCTATGGAAAGACAACTTAGAAATTGCTAAAATAATGGGGGTGTAAAAGCAATTCACTTCCCACTACTTATTGGTACTCCCCCTTGGTACTAAAAAAGTCTCAAACCAAATTCTGGAATGATCTACAGAAAGATTCCAAAAAAAAATTGTTGGTTGGGGGGCCAATCTTTCGAGTGCTAGTAATGTCTACTTATCAAAAGGGACTCTCAAAATCTACCTATCTAAATTATGTCTCTTTGGGATCAAGTGTGCACTCCCTGAAAATAACATCACCTGGTAGCTTTGGGATCATAGTGTGCACTCCTAAAATAATTGGGAGGATGAAGGGCATAAACAGTATAAGAAAAATGAAAGTGGCTTAAATGCAGAAATGGGTTGGAGAATGCTCTCAGAAAGAAAACCCTGGATTGATCTAATTAGGCCAAGTATCTGATCAACAAACACCTATCTCTTCCTTCATGATGAAACAAAACTTCCCCAAGGTTCCAATTTTCTAGAATAACTTGATTCAAGTTGTTAGGAATTTCATCAAGCAAAGATGTAGATGGGAAAGTGGAGGAAATGGCAGAGATCAATTTTTGGGGGATAATGGTCTCTAAATAGCCTCAATACAGATTTGGTGTAGTCAAAGATATCCTTGACATAAGTATGATACTAAGGTCATTATTGCCATAGAAAAATAGATGGTAACACGGAAGAGATAGAAACATCTTCTCAGTCGATAGGAATGAAATGAAATTCATGATGCCTCTTTATATGAACCAATTGGAACCTCAGTCCCTTGAATCAATTGGAATTTACGGATTGTGAAATTTTCTCGCACAATTCTAGAGTGGCGGATACACGGTGAAATTGGTTATAAACTCTTACTTTGAAAATCTCCATAGTGAGTTTAATAGGGTAATATTTGGATGAATTTGAACTAACCCCCCTAAAATTAATATCTTTTGGATTGTTCTCAGAGGTAGGAATTATTACTAATGACAAACCCTAATGAGGAGGAAGGAAAGGATAATAATGCCAAATAGATGTCACCTTTGCACAAAAAGAGTCGTCGAGGAGATTGAGCATTTGTTTTTCCACTGTTGAGTATGCTTTCACACGATTCTGGAGTTATGAATTTCTATATTAAAATTGTTCTGGACTGTGGCCAAAGGATTCATTCAGTTTTGACCCAATGGAATCATCATTTTAGCCACGTGTTGTGAGAGACTTTCGGAAAATAGTCGTTTGCCCCAATTATCTGGAGGACTCTGGAAAGATGAAATGACATCATTATCAGAAATAAAACAACATTGAAATATTATCTTTGTTAATATTTTATCATTTTTAAAAGAAATATTGAAAGATTCAACCGCCCAAATATAAGAAATATCCTGAGAATGAGAATATAATTCTTTCCATGAAAGATTGGAGTTCAAAATTAGATATGAATAGCTTTCAAACATTGATGGTCTTCGATTCATTGGAACCCTCCTTATTTAACTGCACAAAATAAACTTTGATGGTGCCTGCCTTCAAGGGTAACTATGATTGATGCAGGGGGTGTTAATCCACCACGATCATAAAGGCTCTTAGTTGCTGCCTATGCTAGAAAAATGTGGACTTTAGATAAACCATTATGCAGAACCCTACTGCTCTATGGTGGTTAAGGGGTTGCTAATGGATTATACATAAAGATCATATTTTTGGAAGGAGATTCACTAAACTTACAATCACCTTAATCAGTTTTAATCCTTCTAGCTATACTATTAATGACTTCATTATGGAATCCATAATATTTGTCGACAATTTCACAGAATATCAACTTAGGAATACTTATAGGGAGGGAATAAGGTATAAAATACCTTGGACAATTTTGGCATCAATAAATTTAACCATTTGGGATAATAAATTGCATCCCTAAGTAGGTCCTTAATGCATTAAAGGTCGGTAAATATGGGCACACATGCGGAGTGGATTTAATGAGATGGCAAGGTTTATTGGGTGTGAAAGATCACCCAGTGAAAATGAATCCTAACTAGGCCATAAATAAATCTGATGATGCTCGAACATGTTTTGGGTCTTAAAATTGATACAAACATAATGAAAGCAATGATTCAAATGAGGGTTTCAAGCAAGAAAAAGTGTTATAGTAGCAGGGAGAATGGAGATCAGAGGTGCATCGTGCCAACTGTAGCCTTATAGTGATTTTGGTTTAGAAGAACATGAGGAGATATGGAACCTCCTTCAATTGAGGAATTTCCCACTTCATAGAGTGCCTTCAGGGGCACGAACCAAAATGATTTTCCATTTCATTTCTGCAATGGACTGAAGGATAGAAAAAGGTGGAGTATGGTGGTCCCCGAGTAATATAAATTAAGAATTGATAGTTGAGCCAACAGGACTTGAGTTGGAGTATAATCATTTTTTCAACAAAATAATCGATAAGACTGCTGAGGAAAAGAATTCTCTGACAATGGTGAGGAGCTCGAATTTGTAACCTACGGGTGTTAGGGTAAGCTCCTATTCCCCTAAACCTTTTGATGCGTTACAAAAAATGATTATAGGTCCCTGTATTTCGAGGACACTACATAACAATACAATTCAAGCACCTGGTCTTTTCATAACCACTTTAGAAGATAATTTGTGGTCTACTTCCCACTTTACTTGTTAAATTCCCTTGACGCTCCCATTTTATATTCTAGCTAGAAGAACTCTCGTTCCATTCCTCCTTCACCAGGCCTTATTTTTCTGATTCATAGTTCAGTGTCTCTAAGTTCCTTGGTTTTCCCTCACCCTCTCTCAATGATCTACACATCCTACCATCACACCCACTTCCTCCATAAGATCTCTCAAGAGGAAAACGGGAAAAAATGAATAAGCCTGGATTGAAGACTTAGATAAGATATTAGGAAGGCTGGTTGGAAAAATAAGGATACCTGGAGAAAAAATAAAGTCACGGAAAAATGGAAGGATATCCCTTAAAAAACCACCAAAGCTGAAATATAAGAAAGTGAAAAAAGCTGTTTGAACTCCAATCGGGAAACCAACTAATTTGTAAGGAATCCCAGGTGCCTAAAACCCCAGCGAAGGGAGCATCAATAAGTAAAAAACCCAACCTCAAAATAAGATTTAGATATAAAAACTCCAGTAAAGGTGATTCTGGAGTTAAAGAGAAAATTGGGATAGTTTTAAGTGAATCTTATTTCCTAAATGGAATTAGGGTTTAGAACTAGACTTTTTGGATAATAAATAAGGACACTAGCATTGAGTCAAATGATAAAAAGCACTGAGAAAGTTCAATTGATCCATTCTTCATCATAGAGGAAGATCCAAAAGGAAAAGAAAATGGCAGAATCAGAAGCCTCATTGAGAAAAATTCCTTTGTTATTAAAAAAACTTCACCTAAAAGTGGGAGCCGCCCTACCCATTAAAATCAACAACTTAACAACTCATTGCAATACATAGGGAGAGAACGGGGATGGGGAAGTAAGCCCCATACAAAAATATGCTTTTTTATGTAGATTCAGAACGACCAATGTTTTTTTAGATGTTAAATCTAAAAAGAAAGATGAAGGGATGGATGATCCCGGGATTCACTTTATAAGAAAAAAGGAAAATTGATAAATAGGGGCTTCAACCTCCATAACTACTAGATTTCATTTCTAAGAAGAATAGTTTATTTAGGAAGCAGTTCTAAAAGAGGACGACCCTCAAGAAGACACTCAAACCAAAAGAAACAGAGGAGATATTACATGATCAACTCAAGGCCGTTGAGCCATCCAGTAGAAAATTTCAACACTTATATCATATTAGAAAAGATAATAGTCCTAGAATACATAGGTCTGGATGGGAACTCTAAACAAAGAACAATCAAAGAGTTAAGAGTCTCTAGTAGAAACTAGCACTCTACTTCTGTAGGAAACCAAGATGAACTCTAAGGTATTTGAAAATTGTAAAAATAATTTCTGGGAAAATTTGGACATGGCTGTTGTGGATTCTCAGGAGATTTAGGTGGCCCTAGCTACTTTTTGGGATTAAAATCATTATAGTGGTTATTATTTTATCTAAAACTAGTAACCATCTTGCTGTTTAAATTCCATGCTATTGAAATAATTGTACTTTGATCCTTTCTAATATCTATGCACCTAATACGGTTATTGGGAGAAGGAAACTATGGAATGATCTAAAGGTTTTTAGAAATAAGCATAGTACTTAGAATTGGATTATTATGGGTGACTTCAACTCTCCTTTAAATCCATGGGAAAAACAAGGGGGAAACTCTAGTTTTTCCCCTAGCATGGAAGAATTTGTTGAATTCGTTGCTGATTTAATCTCATGGATGTGGATCTTCATAGAAATCAGGTTTACCTGGAAAGAAGAAGGTTTGGGCAGGGATATGATTTAGGTCAGAATTGATAGATCTCTTATCTCTATTAGTTAGATTCTACACCAAGACATTCATCTCACTTCTCTGCCCAGAATCCGATCTGATCACAATTCGATAGCTGTAAATGTTTTCAATTGAGCTAAGCCCACCAGGAGCTCCTTCAAATTCAAAAATATGTGGATGGAGCATGATGACATCTTTGATAATATTAAGGAATGGTGGAATTGGGATGGTGAGGGAACTTCTCAATTTAGACTTATTCAGAAGCTTAAAAATGTCAAAAAGTAGGTTAAAATCTAGAATAAAGAAATCTTTGGGAATTTTTTGTGAGAAAAAAGGAATTAAAACAGAAACTCTAGGATTTGGAAATAAAAATAAATTCAAAGGGGAGGTCTTTGGAGGATCAATTAGTAGAAAAAATTTTGTCTCAGAGCTACACACAGTTTGTATCCAGGAAGAAGCCTTATGAAGACTTAAATCTAGGGCAATCTAGCTGAAAGTGGGTGACAGAAATAAAAATTCTTCCATATGACCACTTTGAAGCATAGAACCTGCAATAGGATTGTAGAATTTTCTAAAGGAAATGACATCATCATAAAATATCCGCAGATCATCAAGGATGAAGCTCTCAAATTCTATGAAAAAATGCTTAATGAGAAGAGTGCTACTAATGATGAGGCTACCTCTTTTCTGTTAGAGGCTATTCCACAAAAAAAACTTGAGGAACAAAGATTTAAAGACATTACTAAATTCGTCACTTTAGAGGAGCTTCAAAAAGCTATTTTTACTCTTGGAGGGGATAAGGCTTTGAGACCCGATGGCTTCTCTGCCAATTTTTTTCAGAATTTTTGGGAAATTTGTTCAGATGATCTCCTTAGGGAAGTAAATGAATTCTTTAGAACTAGTGACTCATTTAAAGATCTTAATAATACCCACATTGTGCTTTCTCCAAAAAAATGGATGCTAAATATTTCAAGGATTTCCGACCCATTAGCCTCGTTAATGTTTTCTATAGCATTTTTTCTAAGATTTTTGCTACTAGACTTCAGTTCATTTTGAATGATTTAATCTCAAAACAACAGAGTGGGTTCATCAGAGGAAGGATAATTCAAGATGGTGTGATCATGGTGCATGAGATTATACATTCTATGGATTATAATAAAAAAGCAAGCATGGTCCTTAAACATGATATGAATAAAGCCTTTGATAGAATCTCCTGGTCTTTTCTTGACAAGGTTCTGGCCAAATTTAGTTTTCTCAACAAATTTAGAAGAATTATCAAGGCTTTCATCTTTACAGCTAGATTCTTTGAGGTGGTCAATGGTGAGCCGATGGTATTCTTTACCAGTAGTAGGGGTTTAAGATAGGGAGATCCTATATCCCCTTTTCTCTTCATTATTATGGTGGATAGCCTCAGCAGAACAATTGACAAAGTAGTTAAAGATGGTCTTCTTAAAGACACTAAGCCTACTTCTACAAATCAAACATCTTCTCATCAACAATTTGCGGCTGATAGAATCTTAATTTTAATGGCATCTATCCTCGAAGCTAAGGCGATCAAGTCCATTCTAAAATTTTTTGAGTCTGCTTCTGGGAAAGAGATCAACTTTGATAAAAGCTCAATTTTATTTTTCAACACTCCTATGGAAAGACAACTTAGAATTGCTAAAATAATGGGGTGTAAAATCAATTCACTTCCCACTACTTATTTGGTACTCCCCCTTGGTACTAAAAAAGTCTCAACCAAATTCTGGAATGATCTACAGGAAAGATTCCAAAAAAAAAATTGTTGGTTGGGGGCCAATCTTTCGAGTGCTAGTAAATGTCTACTTATCAAAAGGACTCTTCAAAATCTACCTATCTAAATTATGTCTCTTTGGGATCAAGTGTGCACTCCTAAAATTAAATATCACCTGGTAGTTTGGGATCAAGTGTGCACTCCTAAAATAATTGGGGGAATGGGCATAAAAGATATCAGAAAAATGAATGTGGCCTTAATTGCAGAAATGGGTTGGAGAATGCTCTCAGAAGAACAACCCTGGATTGATCTAATTAAGGCCAAGTATCTTGATCAACAAACACCTATCTCTTTCCTTCATGATGAACAACTTCCCCAAGGTTCCATTTTCTAGAATAACTTGATTCAAGTTAGGAATTTCATCAAGCAAAGATGTAGATGGAAAGTGGGAAATGGCAGAGATCAATTTTTTGGGGGATAATTGGTCTAAATTTAGCCTCAATGACAGATTTGGTGTAGTCAAAGATATCCTTGAACATAAGTATGATACTAAGGTCATTGATTGCATAGAAATAGATGGTAACAAGAAGAGATAGAAACATCTCTCAGTCGATAGGAATGAACTGAAATTCATGATGTCCTCTTTATATGAACAATTGGACCTCAGTCCCTTGAATCAATTGGAATTTAAGGATGAAATTTTCTAGCACAATTCTAGAGATGGCGATTACACGGTGAAATCTGGTTATAACTCTTACTTTGAAAATATCCATAGTGAGTTTAATTAGAGTAATATTTGGATGAATGAACTAACCCCTAAAATTAATTATCTTTTGGATTGTTCTCAGAGGTAGAATTATTACTAATGACAACCTAATGAGGAAAGGATTCATAATGCCAAATAGATGTCACCTTTGCAAAAAAGAGTCTGAGGATATTGAGCATTTGTTTTTCCACTGTGAGTATGCTTCAACGATCTGGAGTTATGAATTTTCTATATTAAAATTGTTCTGGACTGTGCCAAAGGATTTCATTCAGTTTTAGACCCAATGGAATCCTCCTTTTAAGCACTATGTTGTGAGAAGACTTTGGAAACTAGTCGTGCCCCATATTATCTGGAGGATCTGGAAAGATAGAAATGACATCATTATCAGAAATAATAAACAACATTGAAATATTATCTTTGTTAAGATTTATCATGTTATTAAAGAAAATATTGAAAGATTCAAACCTCCCAAGAATAAGAAATATCCTGAGAATGAAGAATATATTCTTTCCAAGTGAAAGATTGGAGTTGCAAATATGTAGAATAGGAATACTTCAAACATTGATAGGTCTTCGATTCATTGGAACCCTCCTGATATTAACTGGCACAAAATAAACTTTGATGGTGCCTCCAAGGGTAATCCTAGGATTGATGCAGGGGGAGGTGTAATCCACGATCATAAAGGCTTCTTAGTTGCTGCCTATGCTAGAAAAATGGGGATTTAGATAAACCATTATGCAGAAGCCCTAGCTGCTCTATGGGGGTTAAGGGTTGCTAAGGATTATAACATAAAGATCATCATTTTGGAAGGAGATTCACTAAACATTATCAATCACCTTAATCAGTTTTATCCTTCTAGCTAGACTATTAAGGACTTCATTATGGAATCCATAAATATTTGTCGAAATTTCAAGAATATCAACATTAGGAATACTTATAGGGAGGAGAATAAGGTATAAAATACCTTGGACAATTTTGGCATCAATAATAATTTAACCATTTGGGATAATGAAAATTGCATCCCTAAGGAGGTACTTAATAGCATTAATGCGGATAAATATGGGCAAACATGCATGGAGTAGGAATTATAATGAGATGGCATAGGCTTTAGTGGGTGTGAAAGATCACACATGTGAGAAATGTAATCCTAACTATGGCCATAATAAATCTGATGATTCTCGAACATGTGGTTGGGTTCTTAAAAATTGAGACAAACATAAGGAAAGCAATGATTCAAATGAGGGTTTCAAGCAGAAAAATTGTTATAGTAGCAGGGAGAATGAGATAAGAGGTGCCTCGTGCCAACTGGAGCCTTATAGTGATTTGGTTTAGAAGAACAATGAGGAGATATGGAACCTCCTTCAAAATGGAGGAATTTCCAACTTCATAGAGTGCATTCAGGGGCACGACCAAAATATTTCAGTTCATTTCGCAATGGACTGAAAGGATAGAAAGGTGGAGTATGGTGGTCACCGAGTAATTATAAATGAAGAATTGATAGTTGAGCCAACAGGACTTGAGTTGGAGGTATATCATTTTTTCAACAAAAGAATCGATAAGACTGCTGAGGAAAAGAAATTCTCTGACAATGGTGAGGAGCTCGAATTTGTAACTACGGGTGTTAGGGTAAGCTCTATCCCTAAACCTTTTGATGCAGTTACAAAAATGATGATAGGTACATGTATTTAGAAGGACACTACATAACAATACAATTCAAGCACCTGGTCTTTCATAACCACTTTAGAAGATAATTTGTGGTCTACTTCCCACTTTACTTGTTAAATTCCCTTGAGCGCTCCATTTTAGAATTCTAGAAGAACTCTCGTTCCATTCCTCTTCACCAAGGCCTTATTTTTCTGATTCATAAGTTCAGTGTCTCTAAGTTCCTTGGTTTCCCACCCTCTCTCAATGATCTACACATCCCTACCATCACTACTCCCACTTCCATCCTAAACACCTCTAAACCCAAGACTAAGAACCCAAAACTTCCCAAAATTGACATCCCTCACTCTACCTGGGTTCTTAGAAGAACTAAAGAGTTGGATGTTGTGCATAATCTACTACATATTAGTACTATTGGGTAGGATATGACCTTGCAATAGGAGGGGAATAATATTCCTCACAGGTTGTATTCTGTGAAAAATGAGATGATGAAGTTAAAGAAGGACCTGCAACACATTTCCAAACATAAGGGAAAAAGAAAGGTGATTATGAAACCGATAAGGGGAATGATCAAATTGTAGACATCTAAAAGAAATTGAATTCTTTAGACAATAGATTGGGGAGAGAAAAAATCAAGCATAACCACAACAAGGCTATCTTCAATGCCAATAGTGAATTTTTGGAACAACATGTTCACAGCATTTCCATGCGTAGCACGGTCCCTAAAACTATCTGGGGGACTGACAAGGAGAGAAGTCAGACCATATCAAAGTTGAATGCAAGTGAACCCATGCACATCACCACTTTTTGTTGTTCACTTCACTACAAATAGTCAAATCCAGGATCGAAAAAGCTTCAAGGAAATAATCTCCCTCGGGATGGAGGGCTTCGTTCTAGACGCTGCTATATTTTTGTCTTTTCACTGTTTTTTTGTTGTCTTGTTGCAATTTTTGTTTTGTTTCACTTTATACTAGTAACTATATTTTGGTTACTACTAGGCATAATGCTTTATCTGTATTTTGATCCTCTTTTGTTGTCCTTCTATAGATTTATTTGGCTATTGAGCCCTTCTTATAACAGGGTATAGTCCCTTCAAAAATATTTACCAATATCAATAAAAAAACATGTACACTAAGACTATGTAGAAAATACTAGAGTTATAGAAAGGTCAAATAATTAATCAAGGAATTAAAATTCACAAGGATTAATGGAAAGATACACCCCACTGCAAATAATTGGAAAGGCAAAAATCAATTCTCATTCAAGGCAAAACTGGTAGAAAATTACTTCAACAATCCTATGTCCAAAAATTCATCTTTTGTGCCTTGCCAGTGCACACAATGTATAGAAAGATTAGTCACCCAACCCATCCTAAAAATACGTAAAATTTGTACTTTCCCGTGTATGCTAATTTTACCCCTTTATCATGAATAAATATAGAAATAAAAATAGACATGTTGATTACAATGAAGCATTAATAGCCTTTGTTACAAAAATAAAATCAAGTCAAAGTTTAGTTGACTGGTCTATTTTTAATAAAACTTGGATGAATAATTTAGCTAATAATAAATCTTTCTTGTTGTGCAAGTATTATCCAATGTGCATGAAATCTTTGTCTTCTTCTGCTTGATGTGACACCTGTAATTTGATCCAATTACAATGATAAATTTGGCACTTTTGCAATTCTGACCCCTTGGATGCACATGCAAAAATAATATCCCTGTGTAATCAAAATAATTCATTTGATCTCCAATAATTAGCATAAATATCTAACACTAGTATGGGGACCACCTTTGATGTGCATATGTTCAAATTTTGTCTTCTTGCAGTCTTTAGGGACCACCTGTATGTTGACCACCTTGAGGATACAAAGTTCTTTTACAAAGAATAATTTATTTTATAAGTTTTAAGGTAATGATTCACACTTAGTTTGAAAGTGGCTCCATTTGAATAAATTATCTTGGTCTTCTTTGTTTGATTATACACCATAATTTGAACATATTTAGAGGTCTCTATCATCTTTTGATTAATCATTGTGCATATATTGATTGGCCAAATTTTGACTTGGTCGGTATCACATAGTTTTTAAACCTTAATCACTCAAAACAATTGTGAGCTCCCTTTAATTATTTTGAGGCATAAACTATTGTGGGGGAATCATCATTTGGTTTTTAATTAATCATTTCATAGACTATAGTCTAAAGGCATAATGATTGACTTGGAAAATATGTCCCCCCAACCGATGCTCTGACCCTTCATGTTTTTTCGGTGGAAACTAACCTAACTTTAATTAAATTATGACTAGCTTGAGGGCTTGCATTAGAATTGGTGATTTGGTCTTATCCATTTGATCACTGTACATTCACATATTTTTCATTGATTCCCATACCATGATAAGTGGGGTAGTTAGACTGTGGATTTAATCTATACTGTTTGATCTTGTCCTTTCAATTTACAACCGTTGATTCTCTAAACATGGATTTTGCATTGATTACGGGTTACATGGATCCTGCGACTATTCCATGGTAAGTAAGGTAGTTGGCATTGGTTTTCATATGGATCATTTGATCTAGTATTTTCTTAATCTTAGTCATTGATGTTAACTCAGGATGACTTAGGTTTGAGTGAAAAAAATTTCGAGGTTATCGTTTTTCCATTTTGTTCACTTGTTGCGAGCAGGGAAGCCTTGCTAAATTTTTTCTTGATGGCCAATTTTGATAATTTTGAGCTCTGTGAGTTTTGTTATTTTCCCAATGGATTTTGATGAAGAATGGTGAGATTTGAATTGGTTTTGAACATCCTAGAAAAATTAATTTTGGCAAACATTGAGCCTTTGAATCTTTTATTTCCTTTTCAAAACTAGTGAGTGATTCAAAAACATTATGAGGTTCATTAGGTCCTTTCTTTAGCTCTATGATTTTCAAATGTGGACACCATTATTATTCTCACGGATGCGCTTTCGATATTGTGTTTAATTTGGTTGTAATTTCTGAGTATGGTGGTCATTATTGTAATGATTTGATCTTTGTTCTTCCTGTTTGTAGCTATATTTGGAGGAAAATTGCTTGGCTATAATTTTGTACTTTGTGGAAGTAAACCCTTTTTCTAGATCATCAATCCTCTATTTTCTACTATTATTCCAACTCTGGTACCTTGCTTGTTGAGATTTATATATTTTATTTGAACCATATTTTATTGGGGCATGTTCAGGAAGGTTCTTACGGAAATAACTCTGCAAGTTTTATTCCGTGGCCACTATTTTAAACATTTTGGTCTCTATCTTTCATCATATTTTGTTTCCTCAACAGGGTAATTTGATCTATGTCTTCCATTACTTGACATTGTATTTGCTGAAATTTTAAGAAAAAAAGATTTGGGTTTTGTCAAGCTCTGGTTCGTTTGCATGCTATTTGAGGTATCATTTTTGTGCTACTTGCTTTAAAAAAAAATTGGGCAACCCCCCGTGCTTCTTCAACTAGATCATTGTATTTCTAGCTAGACCTAAGAATACCCATTAATGGGCTTGTTTTCCTTTGATTATTCTCTGATAAACATTGTTGGGTAATTGTTCTTTGGTGTCTCCATTACAAGGGTAAGCTTTTGGGAATTTAAAATTTGAGGCCTAAAATATTTCTGTGAATGGTCATTGTTAGAACCCTGAAAGCTTCTGAGAAGCTGAAAAACTCTGTAAAACTGACTTTCCACCATGGAATAAAATGATAAACCTCCATTCTTTTGTGTATAATTATTTTTGGCACTATATTTCACGGTATTCTTCTTGAATTTTTATTGATTTTAATACTTTTACTAAAACTTGTCCATATTAAGATTTTCCAGTGATCTGAGTGTTTGCTATCATTTTCTATTATTTGCACGTTTCGTTGGATCTGTTTGTTTTTTCGTGACCTATATTTGAACTATACTTTGTATGTCCAACTTCTTTGATTTAAGTGCTTTCTTTAAGTTCCCTTCATTTTCTTTTTAGATATGTGGACATATTGTGCTCTATACTTGCATCTTGAAGATTTATAATTGTGCTTTGAAAATATATATATCCCCTATCATTGTTAGCATTTGAAATATGTAAAAGGAAACATTATTTGATCTATACCTTGTAATTTCTGTCAGTTCAATAAAAAAGAAAACATTGAACCAATTTTGTGACACAAAAATATACATTCCTTCCATTCTTGATACTTTTGTTATTATTTTTTCATTCTCTGCAACTCTATAGATGTTCTTTCCTTTTATTTTGCATACCTGGAGGTCTCTATTCAACTTCATTTGCTTGTAAAATACATTGTAAACTTCGGAACTCTACATATGACAGCTGCAAATTTATTATTCTTTTTACCTGTTTCATGTCATATCTCCTAGATAGATACTCATTTAAGATGCATTGTGATCATTGTAAAACTTCCTAACATTGTACTTGTTTAATAAAAATGTCATAGTCACCTTTTAGTTGTAATATCAACATAAATTGAGAGATTCATCTATTACTATGTCCTTTCTAAGTTGGAATTTCTTCAAAAAATTCATGAGAACATAAAATGCTTGTGGAACTTCCTGACCTTAAATATGCTTCTTTATAGAGTACACAGTTAGTCTCTTGTGATTTATGTTATGCCCCGAAGTTTTTTCATATTCAGGATCAATGTGATAAATGGTTATTTATAGAACCAATTTTACAACCCATAAATATACATTCCTTCCATTCTTGAGACTTTGTTTCGTTCACTCTATGCGTGAACCTTTAGAAGTTTTATGCTTTGTTGTTATTTGGTCATTCTCTGCAACTATATAGATGTTCCTACCTTTTATTTTACATACCTGGAGCTCTCTATTTAACTTCATTTACTTGGAAAATACATTATAAACCACGGAACTCTGCATATGAAAATTTCAACTTTATTATTCTTTTACCTATTTCACGTCATATCTCCCAGATGGATACTCATTTCAAATGCATTGTGATCATTGTATAACTTCGTAACATTGTACTTTTTTTTAAAATGTCACGGTCACCTTTTAACTCTAATATGTGCATAAATTGAGAGCTGTATTTGTTACTATGTCCTTTCTGAGTTTGAATTTCTTCAAAAATTTCATGAGAACATAAAATTCTTTTGGAACTTCCTTACCTTAAATATGCCTCTTTATAGAGTATGTAGTTATTCCCTTGTGATTTATTTTATTCCCAGATGTTCTTTCATATTCAGGATCAATGGTTATTTGTAGAATTAGTTTTGTACCATTGACTCTTGAGTTTCTGTTCATGGAATGAAATATGTAACTCTACTTTAAGATTGATTTGTAATGTAGAATTTGATTCATACTCCTCTGAAAAATGGTAACATTGGTGTTCTTTTCTTTTAAGAATAATTGATGAAGATTCCTACAAGTATGTACTTTGGTGATGATTGCCAATAGTTCACTGTCCTTTTAAATTAATTTGCATAACTTATGTAGCAATATGTTATTTTCTACAACCATGCATCAAAAATATGTCTTGGTCATATATTACTGGTACTGTATGCTAGATATATAACAGTCCAGGATTCTATGAACGTTCCTCTGAACTTGGGAGTCACTACACCACTCTGCCCTGACCGCATAAGGTGACAACATTCATGGAAAATCCTATGATTTCCATACCTGATATTATTCTATTTTCTTCACTTGGTGACTGTAATTGAGCTTTGTAATTTATATCTTGTCATTGATTTCTATGAAACATATCCATAGTTGTAACTCATATAGCTTCATCTGTTGCAAAATGAACCTCTTAGCTTCTGAACTTTGTATCTATATTAGTAATGGCTAATTTTTTTGAAAATTTATTCTTCTAAGCATGCTTGAGTTGTCACTTGATGGATGAAATATATTATCTTGAAGTTCATGAAGAATTTTACAAAACTGTACTTGTCTGAAAAGCTATTATCATGTGAATTAGATTCTTCGGTTGCCTAATTTGAACCTAGATGATTTTATAATGAAAGATAATTTATTTATTTTTATCATAGCTTTATTTTAAATATGAAAGCTACTTGATGATGCATCCAAGTTGTTTAACAGGATTGTACCTTCATTTGAACTCTGTACTTGAAAACTGCAAGTTGTTTCTTATCTTACTTTTTAAAGATGGAAGCATTATGGTTGTGATGTTGGACTATTTTCTCGTAACTTGATCAAGAATATATATTTTGCAAGATGAATTTTTTTTTTATCTTGAAAATTCTTTATTTCTTCTCCTGATTCATGTTCTAGTAAACCTTATAAATCTGATTTATCATAACTTCTCCAATTAATCTTCATTGATGGCTCATAATCTGAAAGTGATAAGTAGATATCCATTTCATTATCCTAAATTCATTGTACTCTTGATTCATTTGTACTTGATTATCTATTTGATTCCTTTTCATAGTTGATCTAGATATCTCAAAATTTAAAATGTATGAATGTATCATTTTCTGTTGTTCTTGAATATGCTTGATTATTGAGTGTAATCTATACTTGATAGTACAAAATTTTATAACATGTATTAATATCTTTTGTTGTAACTTGTACCTGCACACTTAAGAAAATAGTTAGAAAATATTTAGACTTCTTGGCCTCTCTTATGTTTCATAGTCTTTCTTTCTCTTTCTTTTGTTGTTATGATTTTGGGAATCATATTTAACACTGAAGGATACTGCTTTATCAAATTTTTATATGTTACTTGCATGTACCTTATGCCTCTGATATTAGGAAATCCATTTACATGCAACTAAATAGTACATGAGTACATATTAAACCCCAAGCTCTTTATTGATGCCTTTTCTTTCATTTTTAGGTACAATGTATTTTTTGGGTAACACAGATGAAATATGGAGTTGGAACTGGAAAAAAGAGATTATAAGAAAACCAAAGGCAATGATGGGTTTCCTCTATACTCTTTTACTTTTAGCATTATGCACATGTAATTATTTATTTAGTATTCATGAGTTACATCCCATGACTTGTGTGGGAAACATTGAATTCTTGATGAATAAATGACACTAATTTCTATAACTGAGTTGTATACTTCTTTCTGCATTCAACATTTATGATGATTATTGATTGTATAATGGAATAAATAACATAATCACATAATGAAATGTTTTTAAACATGTAGAAATAATGAGTTTTGATATACTAGTAACTTAATAATGAACTCTCCTCAATTCTATGTAAAGCAAATCTTTTTGTTGCTCTTGAATTTAACATTTCACCTAAACTGTGATTCTCGCCTCCATCAAGGAAATTCATTAGTCCTTCAGGGATTCTATTTTTACTTGCTGAAGACGTACATGGAAGGTAGTTTATGTGAGGTGTTACATTTTGTAATAGCACACATAGCTGCAGATTACATGTAGTTAATCAATTGTTGCAACTGAAAAACACAATAAAACTCTACAAGTCCCCCTAGTTAGGTCCATTTCAGCATTTCCTTCCATCGGAAACAAAGTTTCAAGTTGCCCATTTTTACACAAGTGCAAATATAGTCAACAAAATTGTTGGATCCTATTGCCAAAAATCCATGTATCTCTTTTGGGGATGAAGTTGAATCCTACTATCAATACCACACCCTAATATGTAGATTCAAGGTCTTTTGGCCTCGTCTACTAGTTCTTCATGATTGGATTTCAAAATAATGGATTCCTCTTCTAGATAAGAAGTTAGATCTTTATCCTTGTGTTAAATTAAAATTTATTATAGTATTTTACTCAATATTTGATAAGAACACCATAGATGGGAATTTATGGGTGTGTCAATCAGAGTACCTTGTAATAAAACCATGGTTGCCCTAATTTAACTCAACCATTCAATCATTTTCTTGCAAACCAATATGGATTAAACTGGCTCATTTACTTCTGTAAATCTGGGACCATGAATGTCTGGTCTCCATTAGAAATGCTTTGGGTAAGATTTTAAACATTGACTCAGAAAAAAATGATTTTACTCACACAACCTATGCAATAATTCTTGTTGAGTTTGATACCTCAAAAAACCTTCCCGCTAAGATTGAGATTAATGTTCAAAAAAAAATATGGACACGTCCTCTACACTATGAAGTTTTACCTTTCACATGCAGGAGATGTTTCTCTTTAAGACATACTTTTACTAATTGATGTTGTTGAATTTATTCTTCCTGTTGAGGAAGATTTAGAAGGGTAGAAAATGGTACAGAACAAGAAAAACTCCATTCCCAAGAAAAACATTTCTCCTACGTAGTTATCTCATTCGTTGCTGGGTAGCTATTTCTTTTTGCATCTTGGTGTGTTAATGTCTTTATCTAGGATTTTATATGTTTTTTACCTAACAAGGGGCCCCAGTAAAAAAAACTTCATCCTTAACAAAAAGAATTATTTATTTAGTGTATAGTTTGTAAAATATAGTAATGTAAAATAAAATTAATTTTTAGAAAAAAAATCAGATTTAATATACTATCATACATATCTTAGATAATTCTATGTAAAATTTTCCAAACGATATCATTCTTAATGTATCTTTTCTCAATTTGTGACATAAGTGAAATAAACTCCTTGATAATGATACCTCTCAACATATTTTTCATATATTTATGTCAGATAGATATGTAATTTTCATCTAACACTTTTTAGTGTGCCCTAATAACTTATGAACATTATATTATTTCCTTAATTTCACAGATTAGGATGTGCTAATAAACTAAATGTTCACTTTTATGCACTAAAAACCTAAATACTTGTAATTTTTCTTCATTGTCTACATATGACTAATATAATGCAAAGAGTGTAATTTTGCATTCGAGAGTTAAATCTAGCATACCTATGTTAGATATATCTATGTAAATTAGTTATTAAATAATAATAATTCTATCAAATTAGTTAGTATTAGCATTTTACGAGTACTTTTAAAAACTTACAATAGTAATAGTATTATAGTTTTGTGTTTTTCATAGTATAGTCTTACATTATTTTATATGTGTCAAATAGAGTAATTGTTTGTAATTTGGTATTCATAATTTATATTTGAACCCAACAGGGTTAGATTATTTTTTTTAGATTTACATAAGGTTATCATTACATAATTGATGGATACATTTTTTTGTTCTATATCTCGGTCTTGTTTAGTTAACAAATTGAGTTTTACACCGTTAATTATATGACCTTAGCAATTCTCCTTAATTTATAAAACTATAATTAATTTCGTAGCACGTTTTCTACATTTTTCTTTAATATTTCTTAAATTGATGCATAAAATTTAAATTATTTTTTAACATGAGTTCCAAGGATGATTTGTAGATTGATTGTGGGTATTAAAATTTTAGTTAGGTTTAAATATTTGTTGATATGTGTTAATATAGAGTAATTGTTTATTATTTCTCTATTGAGGGTTTAATTTTAAACTATAGGGATTATAGATTTTCTTATTTTTACTCAAGGTTTGACAATATAATTTTGCAACGCCCCCAAAATTTAAGCACCAAACCCAAGACAAACCAACAATTGATTTAGAAAAATTACCAAATATTGTTTTTAAAGTAAAGTCAGTTACAACGTTTAGCAAAGGTTTCGATTAAAAATGATCATTTCAAAACTAATTAAAAAATAATATTTAATATTCAGTTAGGTTTACAAATTCCATTCCAATAATCCATAATTAATTTAGTAATGCGGTTCCTAAAGTCATTTAGTAATTTACTATAAAAAGGTCTAGGTCTAATTTTCCCTTCCATTAAAACAATACTATCAAAGTTAATTCTCAATTATAAAAGTTGTTTGAATTCCTACGGGAATGAGTTTACTTAATTTTCACAAGGTCATAGCCTCTTTATTTTTAAAAGTTACTAAAATAAATCATAATGAAATACAAAATTAGAGTTAACTCCAACACCACTTAACTGGCCCCATTCAAACTTGACCCATGTGCTCAAATGTTGATTTCACCTAACTCTCACCTAACATTTGTAGGCAACAATCTTGTCCATTAAATGAAACCAATCTAGGCCATTAGATCAAGAAATTCCAAAACAACCCTAATCATCTCTACAGAGGGTTTCTTTTATTCTTTCATTTGACTTATTTTCTCATTTCTATTTTGCAGGTTTAGGGAAGGAGGAAGAGAAGGAAGCTATGGAAGAGGAAGATAGAACTTGAGGATGGATACACACATCTCCAAGCTTATTCCCCTTTTTTATTGTTTTCTATTTTATTCCACCCTCTCCTAGGGTTGGGTTGAAAATTTCATTAGTTGTAAATTTGATTCAATGAAAATACCCATTTGGGTATATGTCATTTTCCCAATAGACCTAGAAATTTTCTATTTGTTGTAAAATTATTTTAATTTATTTTCCCTTCTTAAGTATTTGGGTATTTTACCCTATTATGATAAATCTTGTTTTTAAGTTGAATATACACTTATTTTTCTTTTGGGTATATAAACATAAGTATATCTCCTTATATAACACACACACACACACACACACACACACACACACACACACACACACTTACTTACACACACTTACACACACTTGTGTGTATATAAGTATATATAAATATTCATACACAAATTTCTTATAATCTTACTATTCCTGAAAAACCCAAAATTTATTGATTTAGGAGAATGTATATAAATAAATACATGTGTGTGTATGTGTATGTCTAAGGAAAAAGTCACAGTTTAAAAACAACCAAATGTGCAGACTGTGGAATCAAAAATCTCAGCTGCATGTTTCAAAAACAAATTTTAGTGGTGTTTGGTGGGGCCTCAGGCCCCACCCATATGTTTTTTGTTTAATGTCCTTTCCTTTTTTCTTTATAAGGTTTAGTGTCTCTTTTTTTATAGAATTCTTTTTTTATTAATAATTATAAACATGTATGATAATATATATATATATATATATATATATATTAACATTATTATAAATTATTATAAAGTCCCTATCGTTGATATAGGAAATATTATAATTTGTTAATATTACCAAAAAAAATTTGATAAAGAAAACTAAAATTAGTCTAATATACATAAAAGAAAATAGTAAAACTTTTCCGTATAATTAATTTAATCATAGTTGCATTTAAGTAGGAATGTGTATATGTGTTATCTTTTATGTGTTTATTCCATTTAAATTTAAATTTGAAAGAAACAAAGGGATTTCTACTAATTTAGATGAAAGTAAACTTGGGGAAGATTTTTGTAGCACTTTCTTATTTTATTTAATAAGATTTGTGAGTGACAATTTTCTATCAACAAGACTAGAATGCATCCTTAGTTTAATCAATCCAATATGACTTCCTTTCAAATAAAAGGAAACAAGAATAACTACCCCATTTTCCCAACTAAAACAACAATAAGACAACACATTCATTTTCAATACATCTTGGTTCCTTTCCCAAATATACATGTATATAAAAATTGCAACTATGAATGCTTACAAATTTTTGAAGAATTTCATTTGAAGACAAATAAACAACTTAAGTTTTCCTTTCATTGTAGCATTTCAACACAACTAAGGAACTACCAATCTCCCAAGTCATTATTTTACAATGCAAGGTTTCAATTACTTTTCTTTCACTAAGACTAATTCCTTTGAACAAGGTAAACAATCCAAGGATCCTTCTACATTCACTAACTCATTCAATTCATTGAATAAATGAAATATTACATATTTCATTCAAGGATAAAATATTACAAACTTCCACTCATATAATAATATTATATATACAACAAGGATATTCTCAACAAGGTCTAGCACAAATCTTCTTACATGTCTGCTCCCAACTTGAATTTCAATCTAGCATTCTTCAACCCTTCAAAACAAGGATCACAAAAAAATGAAGGGGGAATAGGCCGCACTCTCCACCAAATCTTTAATCCATTAAGAGGATAAACTATCCCTTTAATGGCCCTCAAGCCCCAACCAAGGAACTAAGAATGATCTAGAGCAACTTTTTGACAACTTTCAACAAATATGGCTTCCACAAATAACATACATTTAAGACATTCAACACAACCAAAATAACATAATAAACAAGTTTACAACTTCTCAAACAACAAAAAGGTTTATAATCAAACCATATGGAGCAAGGAATTTGGGAAACCACCTCCTTATGCCTCCCAAGTGAACTGAGTGTTTCACCCTAAGCCTCCAAGTGCACAAAAAAATAACACAAAATCCTTATCTCTCCCTCGCATGTATGCAACAATATAACTATGATTTCCTTTTCACTCCCCAGAGGTGAAACTCCCAATCACACTCTCACCAAATGCATGTCTAAAAAAACTCCATTTTACCATATGACAATTAGAAGCTAAGTGTCCTAATGAAAAGTACCTTCTGCATCTAAAAGGAAACCCTTCATAATCTAGATTTTGAGTCCATTTTGAATCCTTGACATTGAGTTCTATAGTGGCCAGAAAATTAGCAGTCATGACCATATCCACCAGTATGTGGGCATAAGTTGTATGATCAAAGGAGTCATTTCTTTTATCAATAGCCATGAATTTACCCAAAACAGCCCCCATAGCTTTGAAGCAATCCTCACTCCAAAATTACAAAGGAAGATAGGGAAATCTTATCCATACTTATCTGGTATTAAATCTCTTTGTCGAGGGATCAAACTGAGGAAACCAAGGATTCATGAGAAGAAGATGTGATTGTAAATCCCAAATTTTCCCATAAATAATCTCCTTAGGTGAGGAGCTGTAAAAAAACTACAACAAAAATTCCACGAGTAGAAAGGTAAATATTAAATTTACCTTCAATGTGGGGACACCATTGTTCATAAATCCAACTTTGCAAAGCAAGAAGCCCAGGTCATCTATTACTAAACCTGGAAATCAATCCCCTCTTTTCAAAATATTCAATAGTTTCAGTAACCTTGTCTCCAAAAAAGATCTTAGGTGGATATTTTTCATAAGCCATGGGTTTAGCAAGAGGTATATACCCAGATTAGGTCACAGTCAGATAAGAAATAGCTCCAGTCGAGCCACCCCTATTTGAGTTTGCATGATCCCCACCATCGCCTCCCCCTAAAGGCCTGGCCTCACCCGAGATAGTACCCCCCAACCATCTAGCATTAACCGCCCCACCATAACTCAAAGGAAACAATTTCAAAGCGTGGTGAAGATTTGAAATAGGGGACTCCATCCCACCATTATTCTCCAAGATCTCGGCTTGCAAACCACCACCAGGAACAGATCTGAATCCCCCCAGCCGAGAAGCCACCCCTCCAAACCTCATAGCATGTGAAGAGAAAGAATTTGGATTGCTACCGATATAAAATCCCTCTCTACTAATAGTCTGGCCTCCACTGCCAAGAGCATCGAAACCATACTCCTACGAATAAATAACACCTTCCCCAAATGAGAACAAGCCTGAAAGATTTAAATCTAATGGTAAATCTAAAATCTATTTTAGTTTTAAATCTATTTTAACGAATGAAAAAATCTTACTTATTTTTTTTGAAGTTTTATGATTGTAAATTTAATATTAACATATCCTTTGATTTGGTATTTTTATTTTATTATTTACTATTATGTACAAAAATAATAATGATTTATTTATAACTAACATAGAATAATTCTAAACATACCAATGGGTTATTCTCTTATCTTCTCTTAATTTTTAAATCTCGAATTGGGTAAAGTAAAATTATAATTTTAATAAAGTAATTTTTTATTTTAAATAATATCCTAATTTTTATTTCACATGTAGGGCATGAGACTCTTTCACTCTATACTATTATTATAGAATATTTCTTGGCATAATAATAATATTTATTTGTGTCTATTATACATATTTCTAAGGAAAAATTGTGGGTTGTACATGGTATAATGAATTATAGAAGAGAAAAAAGAGTACATGTCAAAATATGGATGAATTACATGTAGTGCCTGCTTCCCTTCGACACCTTGTGATATTGATCTTGATACTACTGACTATATTAAGAACATTGTTATAGTTTAATTTAGTATGATGTTAGATGTTAGATCATGGTTTATTGTGGACTTCGATTCAAATATGGTGTATGATGACTATTAGAGACATTTTAGATATTGATGTGGATATATTGTTTGACATGGTTATATTATAGATGTTGACCGAACTTGTGATATTTGGATATTTTGAGTAGACCTAGAAAATGAGTATTGAATTAAAATTGATGATGAGATAGTTTTGGATGAAATTGTAAGTGATACTGTTGATTGTCTTGATGATTGTGGTGATTCACATATATGTTGATGATCTTGAAATTATATTTATATTCATTGAGCCCTAAAACCTAAACCTAAACCTAAACCCTAAACTTTGAGCCTTAAACCCTGAACCCTGACCTTTAAACCTTAAACCCTAACTCCTAAACCATAAACCCTAAATTCTCAACCCTAAACCTTAAACCCTAAGCCCTAAACCCTAAACCCTATACCATAAACCCTAAGCCTTAAACCCTAAACTCTAAGCCCTAAACTTAAATCCTAAACCCTAAACGCTAAAACCTAAACCTTGACCCCTAAACCCTAAAACCTAAGCCCTAAACCCTAGGACCTAATCCATAAGCCCTAAGAAAAAAGCCTAAATCGTGAACTCTTACACATAAAACCTTAACCCTAAACCCTAAAAATTGAACCCTGAGCCCTAAACCCTAAACCCTCAACTCTCAACCCTAAACCTTCAACCCTGATCCCTAAACCCTGAATCCTTTTCCCAAAACCTTGAACCCTGACCTTTAAACCTTAAACCCTAACTCCTAACCCCTGAACCATAAACCCTAAATCCTCAACCCTACACCTTAAATCCTAACTCCTAAACCCTAAACCATAAACCCTAAATCCTCAAACGTAAACCTTAAACCCTGAGCCCTAAACCCTAAACCCTATACCATAAACCCTAATCCCTAAACCCTAAACTCTAAGCCCTAAATCCTAATCCCTAAACCCTAAAACCTAAACCATGACCCCTAAACCCTAAACCTTGATCCCTAAACCCTAAACCTGAAGCCATGTTCCCTAGGCCCTAATCCATAAAGCCTAAGACAAAACCGTAAACCTTGAACCCTCAAACATAAACCCTAAAAATTAAACCCTGAATCCTAAACCCTCAACTCTCAACCCTAAACCCTAAACCCTAAACCCTGATCCCTAAACCATAAACCCTGAACCTTGTGCCATTAACCCTACACCCTCAACCTTGACCCTTTAACCCTAAACCTTGAACCTTGAGCCCTAAACCCTAAACCCTTAACCCTTAACCATAAACCCTAAACAATAAACCCTAAACCATGAACCCTAAGCCTTAAGCCCTAAACCATAAACCTTAAAATCTAAACTATGAGCCTTAAACACTAAACCTTAAACCCTAAACTCTAAACCTTGAGTCCTAAACCCTTAGCCCTAAACCCTAAACCATGAGCCCTAAACCCTAAATCATAAACCCTCACCCAAAAGAAAGTCCTAAAAAAATCATTCAGTGTGTTTCAGTGTGTAAGGAATATTGTTTAAGGTGATCGATCGACTCATTTAGTTTTTATGAGAGACTACTTCCTTTGAAGGTGTAAAAACACATTTTTTGGCCATTTTGTAGTTAATTGAACACCCTTCAGAACAAGCTAAAATGAGCTAGTCATAGCACTAAGTTATCAAGGACCATTATTTGTGAAGTATTAAGGCATCTTTTGTCTCCATAAGAGACATATGTACAAAAGCATGTATGAGAATCATGAATTTTATTCCATGAAAGGATGCTTTTAGAGCTACGAAAGGTGAGGGGATGATCTTTATATGGATCACCATGTTTCTAAGAATGAGTAATCATCTGAGTTCACTTGATGCAATTCACTTGGTAATATTCGTAACAAGTCATTCAACACCTAGTAGTGTTATCACACCTTAAGGAGGAGGCACATTACAATCACCTCATTTTGGTCATAGGACAGGAATCCCATTCAGGGAATAATCCTCTACTAAAAAGTGAGGATCTCTTTTTAGTAAGAAGTAGAAAAAGATCATAGAGTTAATTCATGGTCACTAAAATAAATTATGGACCAAATTTAAAAATTAGTACCAATTCAAGTAGTGTTAGGGCCAAAATCCATTTTAGAAGGTCAAAAAACCTAAAAAGTGACTATACACTTTCCCAAAACAAAGACCAACTACAATATATATGCCCTGAAAGTTTTAGGTGGTTTGTTGAAATCTTGAAAATGAGTAAGTACTAACCAAATTAGATTTTTAAAAACTATCTTCTAGATTACAACTGTTGGAGCTACGAGACCACTTCTATAAGGTGCAGAGTGACCCTAATTTCTTATATTTACTAAAATAAATTTAAAGTATAAGAAATAATAAAAGAAAAATGCGTACGCATTTTGACTTATTTGAAATGCGTACGTGTTATAGGTTTGGTGATTCCAGAGCCAAAAAATCAAAATGCGAGAGCATTTTAGAAAAATGCGTATGTGTTTTGCTTTTTTCTGATTCTTGTCAACTTTTTGGCCCCCCAACTTCATGCACTTACCCCACAATGAGTTCACAGTGGTACTTTTTGGCTTGACCAACACCCCTACAATGTTTATGAGTTTGATGAATGGGGTATTTAGGACCTTCTTAGATCACTTCGGGCTCGTCTTCCTTGATGAAATTTTTATTTACTCATGTACGCGTTAGGAGCATGAGGGGCACCTTCACCAGGTTCTTCAGTGTCTTCGGGAGCAGCAACTTTACGGGAACTTGGAGAAGTGTGCATTATTTCAGACAGAGGTGGAGTATTTGGGTCATATCATTTCTGGGGAAGGTATCACCATCAATCCTTCCAAGATTAGAGCTATTATGGATTGGCCAACACCCACTACAATGACTGAGGTGCGCAACTTCATGGGATTAGCAGGTTACTACAAGAGATTTGGTTAGGACTTCTCTTGGATTACGCACCCTATCACCTCCCTTTAGCAGAAAGGGAAGAAGTTTGTTTGGTTAGATAGGTGTGAGAAGGCCTTAAGGACACTAAAGAAATGTCTCACTACAACACCTATTCTTGAAGTGCTGGATCCACAGGGTGATTTTTTTGTATGCATGGAGGCTTCTTTGGTAGGACTTGGAGGTGTATTGATGTAGGAGGGTAGAGTGTTGGATTTTGAGTCTCACAAACTCAAATATTATGAGCTTAATTATCCAACTCATGATCTTGAGCTTGCGGCAGTTGTACATTCTTTGGTTTGATGGAGGCACTTTCTTCTTGGTCGGATATTCACACTCAGGACAGATCACTTGAGTCTTTTCCTTCTCTTCACGTAGCCCAATGGCAACACTCGCCAACGGCGTTGGATGGAATTTATTTGTGAGTATGATATGGAGATAGAGCATGTGAAAGGGAATGAGAATGTGGTTATAGATGATCTTAGTAGATGGAGACATGTGGTTATGGCCACCTCAGTAAGCACAGAATTATGGAGTAGGATTCTACAATATCTTCCTCACGATAGCTTCTACATTGCAACTTGAGCACAGATCGAGTCTCAGAGATCCCTTAGAGGGAAGTTTGATGGTTTTTATTTAGAGTTAGATGGCCTTCTTAGGCACAGAGGTCAGATTTATGTTCCCAAAGATGGAGGCTTGAGGTAGGACATCTCGGCAGAGGCACATCATGCACCCTATTCAGCCCATCCCGGGGTGAAGAAGATGCATGCCACCTTGAAACAAATGTTTATCTGGAAGGGAATTCGTAGAGATGTGGCTCAATTTGTGTCAAACTATTTAGAGTGCCAGAAAGTGAAGGCCGAGCATTAGCATCCAGCTGGCCTTCTCTATCCTCATGCTATACCGAAATGGAAGTGGAACACCATTTCCATGGACTTCATTGTTGGGATACCGATGTCGAGATACCACCACGACGCCATCATGGTCATGGTGGAAAAATTTACAAAATTGGCTCATTTTTCTCTGGTAGAGACGACTTAAACAACTAGTGTAGTAGCACGGGTATACCTTGATAAGATTGTCAGGTTACACGGGATTCCGTAGAAGATCATTTGTGACCATGATCATTTGTATACTTCCCATTTTTTGACCACTATGTAGTATTCCCTCAGGACGAGGATCAAATTCAACACATCATATCACCTTGAGACGGATGGCCAAACTGAGCAGGTGAATTAGATATTAGAGTGCATGTTTAGGATGTACATTATGGACCAGTAGTTTAAACAGAAGGAGTACCTGTACTTGGTGGAGTTTGCCTACAACAATAGTTTTTAGAGCTCCATAGGCATGGATAATTTTTAGGATTTGTATGGTAGAGAGTGTAGGACACCCCTTAGTTGGGATAGGTTAGAGGACAGTGTTTCTCTAGGACCAACTTTATTGCAGGACATGGAGCGGTATGTGGTTATGATTAGACAGAGGATGCAGGAGGCACATGACAAGAAAAATAAGTACACAGATCAACATAAGAGAAACCATATTTTTGATGTGGGCATTAAGGTTTTCTTTTATGTCAGGTCACACAAGATCCCTATCCATTATTGAAAAGGTTCTAAGTTATCTCCTAGATTTGTTGGTCCTTTTGAGATCTTGTAGTGTATCGGCCCTTTGGCCTACCATCTAACATTGCCACCTTGCTTGTCTTGCATACATGATGTGTTTCATGTTTCATTTCTTAGGAGATATGTTGCATATCCTTCTCATGTGATAGATTGGACATCATTGTAGGTGTAGGATCAGGGGCAGGTGATGGTGGATCCCATTTACATTATAGACCACATGAAACTAGCCCTTTGAGGCCGAGAGATTGATCAGGTCTGGGTGCAGTGGGATAGATATGATGAAACTGTAGCTACATGGGAGGATGCTAATTTGTTATGAGTTCAGTTCCTGTTACTGCGAAATCACAGCACCCCTAAATGAGTTATAAGGTCTGCTTCTTTAAGGAAGATTCATCTGGTGTGATTACTTAACATGGAACTTTTCCTAAGGTGTGGGATCTTGTAAATTGGAAAATATTTCCAGATTAACGGATGGTTCCTTATTCCTTTTTTCAGGTACATATGTGAGGATTTACAGAGGATCTATTTCTCATATCTAATCTAAACTTTCCAAGGGGACAAGGATAAAGAATACAGGAAATGAGAAATAACTAAACTACCAGGTGATGCACTAAAGGAATGAGGAATGCTTAGTTTAATTTTGACACGAACCAATAAAATGCATACCATAAACAAGCACAGATAGTTAGATCTTTAATGAGAGACCAGATAGAAGCAAAAGAAACAAGAAGGATCTAAAATTGACCACAAATGTATTTTATTTCTCTATAGATTGATATAGTTCATTACAAAATAGTTGAAAGGAAGAAATGTGTTACAATTTTAATGGAAGGCATGAACCCCACAAATCCTTTATTGGGAGGAGTAGGGAGCCTAAAAAACTTAGAATATCCAACCCTTTACAATGAACCGTACATATGTCTTTATAGATTCATCCTAAGAGAAGAAAGAGAGAGAGAGAAAGAGAAGTGGGAAAACGTGGGTCAAGGCTCAACCACCGTTGTTAATGAATTTACTAAAATATGCCCCAAATCCATCTTTACTACATCGATCCTTGGTTCGGCACCTTGAAGGAAGATGAAATGGCAGAAATAGATCGAATCTGATCTAGTTATTGAGACTGATGATCCTATATTGAAAGCTCAAATATGTTTCTCCATTTTACCTCCACCTAACTTCCCAAAAGTTAAATTTTCAAACTCCAATGGTGTAGAAGAGATCGAGATCTTTCCAACGATGTGAGATTTGCAATATTTCGAGGCCTAATTGAAAGATATGCCTCTTTGAAGTTTGAATTGATTCCGTATAAATGGGAGGGAAAACAATTTGAAAAATGGGTCTCCCTTCTTGGATTGGGACACGTGGTAGATAGATTGGAACAAAATTAAGGCCTGCAGGTCCACAATTCACCTTTTATCCTTTTACGCAAAAAATGCAAAACATAAACAATTCCCGTAGCCCCAAAGCTCCGCACAGACACATGGCTCCTTTTGGTTGGATGGGAAATGTGCTCCCATTTTTACCTTTATGCTTTTTGGACAAAAGAAAAACTTATACTTTTTTCTCCAACTCTCTGCTTTGGCTTTGACTCAAGTCTAAATGTTGACTTTTTCCTTGGGTAGAGTTGTGGGCCATTTTGTAACTTTTATTCCCTTTTGAGGCAAAGGGTGAAAAATCAACTTTTTCCACAACGCCCCACTTTCCTTTGGGACATGTGTCACTCTAGCACTTGTTTGCAAACCTTTTCTCTATTTGACTCTTAACTAAATGCCATTAAGACACTTGGTAGCCTCCACTGGCCTCTTTGGGCATTGACTATTCACCTAACTCTGCATCCATTGATAGAACATGTGGAGGCACCGCGCTTATTTGCAAACCTGACCAAAAGTTTGCCGTTGGAGTAGCGTCGAGTTGACACTAGTCAGCCTCCACTACTCTATGGACTTTTCAATGGTTCCTCTCATTTTTTTGTCTTTGGGCTACGTGGCGAGCTTGTGCTCATTTGGGTTTCCACCTTTGGGCCAACTCTTAGAAATGCACCAGGATGACACTTGGCACTCTCCGCTTACACTTCTATACTTAGCCAATTTTGAGGCCTGCCTTGTCCACCTTTGACTATGTTTGACAATTTGACCCTACCTATGTCCCGCCCTGGGATAGGTGGAGATGTGGCACTTGTTGGAGCCTCTCTATTTAGATCCATCTTTGGAGAAGCGCCTTGTCGACACTTGTCTCTCTCTGCTGGCTCCTTGAATACATTTGAGCATTTTCTACATGGAGGGCCGGTGAAAGTTTGAGTTCCTTCCGCTGGATTTACAAGAGTTGGAGCATCATTAGGACACGTGGTCTCTTCCACTACCTCCTCCATACTTAGTCATTTTTTAGGCCTTTCGTGAACCGTTTCAAGCCCAAGGATGTCAAATCTTTGTTGTTCTTCTTTCTTCTTGCTTCTGGCTCTTTTGTAGCATCTTCCCTACTTCTCTAACCCTGCTATTTGATGGTTCTACCTACATGTAACTCAGAGAATGGATTTAAAGCATAGATACGGACCGACATAGTTGTTTCCTTCTATACATGATCCATTTGTCTTTCTTCATCTCCACCACTTCATTTCTGAACCCTTTTTGCAACCAATTTGTAGGATTAAAATGAGTTCTCTCAGTCCCTTTTATACGGGGTCATGATTTGATCCAATATTTAGCTTGGGTTGAAATATGGATAATAATTTGGCAACTCACGGGGAAATCTACCTACTAGATGAGGAGATCAATTCCGTCATTGTATTTTTTGGGCATGGAGTAAAAAATAATAGTCTGATACTAATTCTACCTTTGGTTCATGAGCCCGGCCGCTTACATTCTTAGATTTTATGAGAAAATCTTGAAATGAAGATTTCTAAGAGTAGGAAATTGTTTCAAATCTAGGGCTTTGTTTGTCTCTCTGAATGGACTGCATAAGAGCAACAAAACAACACCATGACTATGTACAAAATTGAAAATCATGCATGCTCCAAATGGAACATGTAGAGCGTGTAAATGCACTTAGGAGAAAAGCAATCTACACTATAGCAATACAATGTGTAGAAGCACTTGGAGGAAAAGAAACTAAGCTAATATGCATAGGGTGAGACTTCCCTTTTAGTAGCAGTGTTTAAGATAGATCCCATTCACTATAATATGTAACTCCTTGCCCTCCAATGTGGAAAATTGGAAAGCATTACTACTTTTACATCTTGTTATCATACATGGGCCACTCCAGATGGCATCGAACTTAGAATGTCTTCCTAGTTTTTCTCGATCTACATCCCATTTCAGAACCAGGTCCCCTTCCTAGAAGGTCCTTTATCTAGCCTTCTTGTGAAAGCATATTTTAATTAAGGCCTGGTTCTTCTCCAATGCTTGGAGAGCATTCTCTCTAGCTTCTTCTAATTCTATCAGCTATTATCCAAAATTCACCCCTCGAGGTAATTTTGATAACGTGCCACAAATTATTTAGTCTTGAGTAAGAAAAATTGATTCAAGGCCCAAAATCATGTTTTTTGGGGCCCCCTTGGCTTCTCTCTAACTTCCCATCAAAGGAAAAAATCCAAGAAGTTAGGAAAAAACAAATAAAAATCCAAAAAAATGAAGTCACAGGATTATTTTAAAGCATTGCGGGTCTGGAGGCTGCGGGTCGTACAAGTGCGGGTTGTACCAAGGTTCATCATACCAAGTTTGTGGCCAAAATACAAAGGAATCGGCAAAGTCAGAACTTTTTATCCCAAGCAGTCTGTGGGATAGTTGGGACGTCGGGACGCGCGGGATGCACAAAGCCAAAATGGCCGTAGGTAGTGAAAATTAGAAAAAATGGAAGTTTTTGTTCCACATGGTCTGAGATAGTTGAGACAAAAGTACACACGGGACGTGAATCAGCCAATTTTCTGCAAGTTAGCCTATTGCAGGTGGTGCGGAGTTTGTCGTCAGGGACAGTCGTGACAAAACTATGCGCAGGACGTGAAAGGGAAAAAAGGCCACAAAATGGGACAAGGAAGCCCGAATCGGTCGATGCATAAGAATTTTTTTAGGACAGCTGGGACACGCAGACCTGATTTTTCTGAAATACCCGTAATTCAAAAAAAAAGTCAAAGTTTGACCTCCTAAACTTCAAACAACCATAACTTTTGACTCCGAGCTCTAATTTTCATAAAATTGGACTTTCTAGAACAAGCACAACGTTAATTAATTTTAATGAGGGTAGATATATTTAAATAAAAGAAACATATTTGGCCACATTCAGTTAATGCTCATTCCCGTCAAATGACAAAAAATGCTTGCAAGACCCAAAATAGATGCTCGCACTTAAAAGGCCATAACTTTTGCATTTCTCAACGAAATCACACAAAATTGGTACCGTTAGAATCCTGGCTTCAATCCCAAAGCAAAAAAATCAATAAATTTTGTATTTGATGAGAAATTGATGGGGATTTTTCATAAAACGTGGCCGGGTTCATGAAAGTGTTTTATTTGGTAGGTGGGAGTGCAATTAAGAGGCATGGTCATCATTCCTTCTCTACTGCAGCACCTGGGACAATATGGGGAGCCGTTTTCAAGTAAAATACAATCATTTCACTCCATTTAGTGTCTATTATAAGTGGTTAAGGGACAAATTTTGTATTTCCATTTTTCCCTTCTCTCTCTTCTCATTTTACTATATGTTGGAGTGTTGGGCTGATAGCAGGAGGAGTTTTATTATAGCAAAGCTCTGTCAAAATTGATTTGTGAATCCAATGTGTTGCAGGACCTTGTAGTGGACTCTCTGCATGGTGATCTAGGCTGTTATCTTGTAACAGATTGAACTGTGCATATCATGAAGCAATAAAATATATGTTTGTGGATGCATCTTCCCCTACTGTGTTTTATTGCATTCTTCTTTCCCCTTCGACCTTGATTACAAGTGTATTGTGTCTATATTTATGCTCTTGCAAGGATCCATTATTATTATGCATGTATGAAACATTGTTGTGAATGCATTTTCAAATTTTGGAGAACTATTATCACTCCTTCTAGTATGCACTTTACTCCTAGTTTTCACACATTGGAAGACTACTCTCACACCCCTCCTTTTCTAGTGTATCACCGCTGTAGTGTAGGCTTTCATTTTTTATGCATTCTCTCTCCTTGGTCCCTTGGAAAATTCGATTAGGAAAGATAGTTTTTCTTTCATTAGAGTAGATTGTGGCAGGTAGTTTAGGAGCAAGAAACAACTTTCTCTGGAGGTCTATCTCAAGTAGCAAGTCCCACAACTTGGAGATAGTACCCATGTTATCTAATCACACCGTGAGCTCAAATATATGCACTTGTGTAAACATAAGGGTGTTGTGATTCGGTGATAACATCAGTTCCATGTACCTGGCCTCCATCGGTTCAAATTCAGACATTTCTAGTTACTTCACAAGCTCCAAAGATTGTAATTCAAGTGATATGGACAACACTGCTTCTTTCCCATATACAACCTTAATTGGGGAGCTTCCTATAGATCTCTTGGGTTTTATTCTATCAGTCCATAAGGCCATTTTGAGCTTTGTGTGCCAGGTCCTCTGATTTTCATCAAGGGTTCTTCTGATGATCTTCAAAAGGTTTTTGTTTGTAGACTCAGCTTGGCCATTACTTTGAGGGTAAACATTTGATGAAGTACTCAAATAAGTCAAATTTTTAACAACCCATCCTATAATTTTGGAACATATGAATGCTAATGCATTGTGTGAGATGATGGTGGCTGGTACCCCAAATCTGGTCACTATCCCTTTATAGAAATCCAAGATACTAGACTCATTTGCTTCTTTGAGTGCCACTACCTCGGTGCACTTGGTGAAATAATTAGTTGCTGTCAGGATCCATTTGTGACCTTAGCTTGAGTTTGGGTTGATGAATCCAATGAATTCTAATCCCCACTACATGAGAGGTTGGTCTACTAATATTTGGTGCAATGGAAGTGTTGTTAGCTTCTCTTTTCCTTTGAACCATGTGAAACAGTCACTAGACACTCTGGGCCAATAATATCCTACTTTCATGATTTTGATTGTTGTCACTCTTGGATCAAAATGGCCTCCAGGTGCTTCAACATGAAATTATTATAGCACTCTCTCCACCTGATGTGTCCCAATGTATCTTAGTAGAATACCATTGCTGTCTCTTTTGAACAAGATGTCATCAATAAGGACATATGGGATGGCCTGTAGCCTGAAATGCCTTCTTTTTGCTTTAATCATCCAATGAGAACACATGCCCATTTGGAGAAAGTGCACCATGTATTGGGTCCAACAAGGGACATGTTTATCATCTCTCCCTTCTCCTTGATCATCTTGTAAGATAAGAATGGCCTCTTTATCACTGCTTGTTTCATCTTCTAGAGTAGAAGCTAATTGCTCACATAAGCCCCTCCCACTGACCAACTTGGTGACCCTGATATCAATGTCATATTCCATGACATGAGTGATCCACCCTGCACGTTTCTCATTTAGGTCCTTGCTAACGAGGAATTATTTGACTCCTGCATGGAAGACCAATAGTTGGATTTTGTTGTTTGACACCAAATGCTTAAACTTCTTCAGTCCTCTGATCACCGCAAGGACTTTCTTCTTAATGAAGGAATACCTCACCTCATAGTCTTCTAGACTCTAACTAAAGAAAGCAATTGGATAATCTCAGATTTATTTGTTCTTCTCAACTAGGATTGCAGAGATAGTGTCACTGCCACTAAAGGCATACAATATGAATTCCTCGAAGAAAATATAGATTTACAAGGGTTGGGGCTTGTGATATGGATTCTTTTACAGCTTCAAAGTTTTTCTTTCCTTTAGTTGTCTATCTGAATGCTAAGCTCTTCTTCAGCATTCATGTTATTGGCTTAACCAGAGTTATTTCAAATTTTGGGACAAACCTTCAAACAAATTTTATCTTCACACGAATCTTTAAAGAGCCTTCTTGTGACTTGGCAATGGCAGTGCTCTTTTTGCTTCAACTCTTTCTGGATCAATTACTAGACCTTCCTTAGACACAATGTGGCCCAAAATTCTTCCCTCACAGGCCAAGAATATGCATTATTGTGCATCTTGTATAAACACTTGCCTTAGATGAAAAAAGTGGTCTGTTGCATTCTTGGAGAACACAGTGATATCATTTAGATAAATCAACACTATTGGTTGATTATCCCTTTGAATGCCATATCCATGGCTATTTAAAAAGTAACACCAGCATTAAACAGCCCAAATGGAATTTTCTTGTATGCATAGGTGCCCCATTTAGTGGTGAAGGTAGTTTTGAACTGATCATCTTCTTTCACGATGATCAGATTGTATCCTGAGTAGCCATCTAAGAGATAATTAATCTCTCTAACCTAGATTTTACTTGCAATATCTATTCCATTGAAATATTAATGAGTACTAAATGTTCCTAAGAGAGGATACTATTAAAAAAAACCATGTCATCATCTAAATGATTTTCCACATTTTACATATGACTGGGACCAATTAGCAACCTAACTTGTATCTATGAAACATGAATATGATACTTCCCAATCTATTGGTTTGATGGATGAACATATTTCAGTTTACAGTGTTCAATATGTGAAACATGTTGAGAGGATGCTAGAAAAGGTTTTAGAGATTGATAATAACACCCTCCAATTAAAATTTCTTATAAAATGTTCAATGCCTAGTTTTTTATTAGACCATCTTAGGTTTTGCATAAATCCAATCACACTACATGAGATCAAATTTCTTGGCAAAATATTTATGAGCTTTATCAATACCTATCATTGCTTGTGTATATTTTACAATTTGAATATTTATTCTTTTCCAACTGGGATCTGACTTTGAGAAGTCTCCTTTCTATCTATAGTTCAGCATACTCATAGTGTGTATGCTTCCATCATTAGGATTAATAAATAGATCTCACAACATGTCACTAAGCCTTTAGGAAGCTTGTTTGTATTATGGTTTTCTTTATACTAAATTATTAAATAAAATGCTGCTTTATTTTGATACAACTTGGAAGCTGAGAATTGGAAATTCTTGTTGTAGAAATTTAATGGATCTGTTAATCTTTGTAATTACATTTTCTTAGAATGTTTCCAATGTATCTGGCAAACTTATATTGTGACCTCACAACCACATGAAAACCTGTTCCCATCCTCTATATTCTTTTTCATCAATTACACCAGAACCAAATGCTCCAACTGCTGCAATTTGATCACCTTAATCTCATCCTTATCTATTCATTAGGTATGATATCAATTTAAAAAAAGGGAAATATTCATCCATGTAATGTTGAATTACTGATATTTAAACTTAAACATTCTTGAGTAGGTCAAATATATGATAGCATTAAGTCCTCTGCATGTATTAGTGCAACCAATTGAGTATCACTAAAGACCTGTAAGGTGTTTTCCTTTATTTATTACCCAATGAAGACCTTGAGTTATTACATAGTTGTAATGATACAATCTATGGGAGTTATCCAATTAATTGATGCATATTCAATATCCAATAGGGCTGAGAATTATTTAATTCAGGTTGACAAGATAGCCCCTAGATTACTTTTGCCTATTTTTCTTGAACTCCCTCAAATTACCAAACCTTAGTTTTCTCCCATTATTGATCCAAATTATTAATCTTCCACCTCCACTTCCTATTCTTCTGAAAAATAACATGATGATGATGAAATTAGAGTCCTAGTTATAGAACTTGTTTAATGAAGTCATGTCTTTCTCTGAAGCCCAGACAACTAGAGCCAAATCATCTAGATACATTACCCAACTAGGATTTAACTTCATTAGTGCTTAGGAGGTCTTCTAGGCCAAAACGTCAATCATTTGGCATTATTCAACAAAAAACCCAATATCAGAATAATAAGATATGGCCAAAATCAAAAAATTCATGGATTACAAGGCCAAAACCCACACCCACCTTTTTAAACGGTTATCCATACACAACCACTTTGTATTGCCAAGTAGAGAAAAATCCTTCTCCCAGTGAGAAATAATGTAATAAAGGAAGATAAATGATTTCTTCCATGCAGTCAAGCACACAATCATAATACTTTTGAAATTAGCATCGAAGTACAGACCCTGATGGTGAAAAAATATTTCAATCAATAAGAATATTTTATGGAAATGAAAAGTACTAGCAAAATTGTCTGTCCCCAATCCTAACTTTATGTTTTTTGGGTTTGATGATCTTTGTATGGTTAACAATGCCATAGATAATTTGAGCAGGCCACAACTCCATGTCGTGGATCACTAAAGGTCAAAGAAGAGGAATACTGAAATGGTTACTCCATCCCCTTCATTGCAAAGTCCCTATTTCAAAGATAAATAACCCATAGAATTAACTAGAAATATGGATTCATCTGGTAATATATGGAAAATGGAAAACCCACAAAGTAATTTTGGTCTAAAAAAAAAAACTCTGTCAACCAAAGAGATTTGACGGATGAAGAAAAAAAGAAAGGAGAATACCACACCCTTGATGTATAAGTCCAAGGATGCTCCCTTCAACATTGTCAAGTAAAGTAAGAACATACATTTGAATGTGACCATGTGGGACACCCTATCTATCCAATCTCATAGGGATATTCTACAAGAGGATTTGAAACAACTTCCCCAATCTTCAGAAGCTATGAAAAAGAAGATTCCACAATCCATATAATGGCTCCTGAATTCTCATCTTAAGGAAATGATAAACTAATTGAAGTGGGTTGGATTTGAGGGAATGACGAACAAAGAGAATTTATTTTTCATTGATAGCTGGGAATTTTTTCAAAACTCAACCGACTAACTAAAATTTGGGAGGGGATTAGGAGACACCTTAACAAAGGGGATGACTTAATCCTACTACTTATAGCTCTGCCTAGACCAAGGTGAGAGGACCTAGTTGGAGGATATGAATAAATGAAAATATTTCCTTTCTTGGTTTCATTTATGATTGGTGTAACTTTATTTAAAGAAAGTGCCACCACATATACAATACTCACTGAAAAGAGTTGTCACTTGATTATTATACACACTTTGACACAAAATAAAGATCAAAACAGATAGATAATAGATAATTTAATATTTTACATTTTCGTAATAGTGTACATCAGGGGTGTTTTAAATGATATTGGATGACAAACTTGATGGGATTCTCAACAAATCTTACTAGTAATGAATTAATCTTAAACACAACTTTGTAGAATAAGCATATGTATGGTATGCAAGTATGATATGCTTAGTAGGTATGAAGATAACTGGATGTTTTTAATTGATATTTTAAGGGGGGAGAGTAATTTATTACATGAATTTTGTCTGTGAATGTTCCTATGGAAAGAATCCATCCTTAACGGTGATGCTCGAAAAGAACATTAAATTTAACATGATTTGTAAAATAAAATTTGCATTCATTGATACTAAATTTGGACAAATGTTGGTGACATTCTTTAGAATCCTAACTAAAAATTATAGAGTTAGAGTTGATAGAAATCACTTTCCATATTCGTTTCGCACACCCAAAATACCCTTAAAGGATAATAATAGCCTGTCAAGATGTCACAGCTAGACTAAACTATTGTAAGGTATACACTACTCTAAAATATTCTCAGAGTGACCAAAAGAATTTAGCAATGAAGAATGACCCTTACCTACTTAACAAAGTAGAGCCATTGCAAGACTATAACAAAAATTATTTTTTCTCATTCATACTTTTAAAGCATGAGAAATGGGAAAGTATAGTTTCATAAAAAAATAGAATCTATTCATGTAAGTTTTAGGAAGGAGAAGTATCCAAATCCCTTAAAAAACTACTAAAGATTGTACAACGGAACCACCTTAGCTCTTCCTCATAGAAATGGATACATAAAAAATGTTTTACAAGAAACTATAAAATGGAAATTAACTTAGATTGATCATCAAAATTATACAACCCCCATTCCACCTCTTGCACAAAATGAAATATTTTTAGAATATATAGAAGAGAGAGAGTGATAGGATAAAAGTATCATCTTCCTCTTTAACCCTTGACAAGATGAATTAAAACTATGAAAAGGAGAATGAGTATCCTACCAAGGTCATTCATTCCTAATGTCTTTCTTGTTAGATAAGACAAAGACATTATACTTCATTAAGACGGGTGGTTTGAAAAACTAGAACTGTAATCTTGAATTTTAAGGAAGTTTTCTTATTTTTCTCTCACCAACCACCATAAATTTTTGAATCTGATGATGCCAAAGTAAAGGGATCAAAGATACTGTTAGTGCAGAATAAAAGCACCCCCAGATGAGCTCTAAAAGATCTTCTTCTCTAAGGTAGATTCATTTGGTGTGATTACATAACATGGAACTTTTCCTAAGGTGTGGGACCTTACAAATTGGAAAATATCTCCAGAGTAAAGGCTGGTTCCTTATTCCTCTGTTTAGGTGCATATGTGAGGATTTGCAGAGGATCTATTTATCATACTTAGTCTAAACTTGCCATGGGGATAAGAATAAAAGAATACAAGAAATGAAAAACAACTAAACTACTAGGTGATGCACCAAAGGAATGATGAACACTTAGTTTTATTTTGAAACAAACCAATAACATGCATACCATAAGCAAGCACAGATAGCTAGATCTATAATGAGAGACCAAATATAAGCAAAAGAAACAAGACGGATAAAAAATCGATTGCAAACATACTTTATTGCTCTATAGATTGATAAAGTTCATTACAAAATAGCTGAAAGGAAGAAATGTGTTACAATTTTAATGGAAGGTCTGAACCCGACAAATCTTTTGCTAGAAGGAGAAGGGATCCCGCAAAATCAAGAATATCCAACACTTTACAATGAACCCTACATCCGTCTTTATAGATTCAGATGAGAGAAGAAAGAGAGAGAGAGAGGGAGAAGTGGGAAAATGTGGGTTGAGGCTCAACCACTGCTGTTAATGGATTTGCTAAAATATACCTCAAATCCATCTTTATTGCATCGAACCTTGGTTCGGTGCCTTAAAGGAAGAGGAAACAGTGAAAATAGATTGAATCCGATCTGGTTGTTGAGACTGATGATCTTATATTGAAAGCTCGAAGATGTTTCTCAATTTTAACTTCACCTAACTTCCTAAAAATTACAGTTTCAGACTCCCATGGCGTAGAAAAGATTGATATCTTCTAGACAGTGTCAGATTTGCAATATTTCGAAGCTTGGGTCGAAAGATATGCCCCTTTGAAGTTTGAATCAATTTCGTAAAAATGGGTGGGAAAAAAAATTGAAAACAAGGCCCCCCTTTTGGATTGGGACACGTGGTAGCCAAATTAGAACAAAATTCAGGCACACGGGTTTGAAATTCACCTTTTATCCTTTTGCATAAAAAAAATGCGAAACTTAAAAAATTCCCATAGCCGCGAAGCTCTACATGGACACGTGGCTCCTTTTGGTTGGATGGGAAATGTGCTCCCATTTTTACCTTTATGCCTTTTGGGTGAAAGGAAAATTTTCATCTTCCTCGACTCCCCGCCTTGGCTTTGACTTGGGTCTAAATGCTGATTTTTCCCCGGGTGGAATTGCGGGCCATTTTACAAATTTTACTCCCTTTTGAGGCAAAGGATGAAAAATCAACTTTTTCCCTAACACCCCACTTTCCTTTGGGACATGTGTCACTCTGGTGCTTGTTTAGAAACCTTTTCTCTATTCGACCCTTGAATCAACACCTTTTAGACACTTCACAGCATCTGTCAGCATGTTGCGCATTGAATATTCAACTAACTCTGCCTCCGTTGATAGAACACATTGAGGCACCTCTCTTATTTAAAAACCGAACCCAAAGTTTACCTTTGGAGGAGTACGAATTTGACACTTGTCAGCCTCCACTGATCTGTGGACTTTCCAATAGTCTTTATTACTTTTAGACTTTGGGCTACGTGGCGAGCTTGCGCTTGTTTGGGTCTCTACCTTTGAGCCAACTCTTGGAAATGCACCAAGCTGACACTTGGCACTCTCTGCTTACACTTTTATACTTAGTTGATTTTGAGGCCCACACTATCCACCTTTGACTCTATTTGACCATTTTACCCTACCTCTGTTCTACCTTGTGACATGTGGAGATGCTGCACGTGTTTGAGTCTCTTCTATTTGGATCCATCTTTGGGAAAGCATCATGCCGACACTTGTCTCTCTCCGCTTGCTCCTTGACTGGATTTGACCATTTTATACATGGAGGGCCAACATAGGTTTGAGTTCCCCCTTTTGGATTCACTTTTGGAGAAGCATCGTTTGGACACGTGGCCTCTTCCGCTTATACTTTTATACTTAGTCAATTTTTTTCCTTTTCCTAAATCATTTTGATCTTGGGGACTTCAAATATTTGTTGTTATTCCTCCTTTTGGTTCTGGATCCTTATAGCATTGATCCTCATTTTATGACCCTAAATTTTCATAGTTTTTCCTTTCCTGGACTTGGGGAATGGATTTAAGATTTGGAAACGGCCCGACAAAGTCATTTCTTTCTGTGCAGGATCCTTTGCTCTTTCTTTATCCCTGCCACTTCATTTTTGAACCCTTTTTGCAACCAATTTGTAGGATTAAAATGAGTTCCTCTCAGTTCCTTTTATGTGGGGTGGTGATTTGATCCAATTATTTAGCTGGGGAGAAATATGGATAACAGTTCTTCACATCTGTTCCAGTGACTTCTAGGAGGAATTCACGTCTAAGGGGGGGGGGAGTAGTGTCCTCTTCCCTTGACACATTGTGATATTGATCCGATCACATCTACATTAATATATTCATATATATAAATTTTAGTTTAACTTTTATCAAGACTATCTAGCTCACTTTATAGTACTTACAAACTCATTGCTACTAAGCCTAAAGAGGATTTACAACTCAACATTTTAACTCAAGAGAAAAGTTTAACAGTACTCGTTTGCGGAAAAAAAACAAGGTTCTATCAATTCATTCCAACATAATGCACAAATCAAAGGGACATACCATCTCTATTGAACCATGACTAGGGAACAAGAGAGTAATAACATGGGACATGCCCCACTACTATACTAAGGGTTATAGTTCACTAGAATATCCTATAACCAAGCGGTAATCAAATTTCATCTTTCACATAATAACCAAACAAGCCAAAGTTTCAACAGTTACAACAACAATACTCTACAATACATTTACTAGGCTTTCTGACCCTTCTTCTAAAATGTCCAAAGGCCCTTTCCAAATTTTATAACACAATACACATTCGTACAAAGGAACATCATAACCAAGATTGATGCAATAATCTACAAGTCTTTCCATCATCTAACCACGTAAGCCATCTGCAAAAATTAATAACCTGAGTCAGTTCGCGAGAACTAAGCAAGATAAGACTATACATAGCAACAATAAGCTACTAGCTAACAATACCATGAAAGGAAACATTCTATTTCAGGAAATGGATCAAAGTTATAACCTCTAACAACCTTTTGAAACAAGATATAATTTTCAACATATCAACTAAGAAGAAAACCATAAGTTTTAGTTATGAAGATACCTTCAAAACTACAAAAGTTTGACAACCAATTACGCAAGACTATGAAATTTAAATGAATAGACACAAGGGTTGAGAGTATTATTAGGATTTCAAGCCATAAGAGAAGGGGACGACATAAGAGTGATGGAGGCACAAGAGAGATATTTTTGTTGTTGTAGGGAGACAAGAGATTTTGGGTTTGATTTTGTTTTGGAAGAATTTTAGAGGTGGGCATCCAAATTCTTGGGAGGCACAAGGGTGTCTCCATTTCCTATATCTACTTGGTTCGTTTTAGATCCATTTTTTGGGAAGTTTTTGTCCTTAAAAATGAGTATTTGTAGTTATATTTTCTGTGTGTGTTTGTTTCTTAAAAAGTAAGTGTGGAAGCATTGTAGAGTTTTCATGTGTTGGATGCCATCCCTTATTGCTTTTTTGTTGGGGCTTGGGGGAAAAATGAGAAGAATTTCTTCTTTTTTTCCGTTGGAGTTTTGGTTGGGTGGAGAGTGTTCCCTCTCCCCATTTTTGTTGTTGTGATCAAGGGAAGAGAATATGGAGCCTTATTGTATATTGATTCTTGGAGCTGTAATAGAATAAAAAATATATCTCATTATAGATTACCTTTCTTGTAAAATTCCCACTTCAAGTGTGGAAGATTTATTGTAGTGCTCTTGAAAGAAAAGTTTGTATTGATTTTTGGTTATTAAGATTGGTATGTATGTGGAAACAGAAACAATTTTAGTGAGTTATTTTTTTGTATAATGGAATTGAGATTGAAAGGAAAGCCACTTAGTCCTCATTGTAGTTGGTTTCTTTGTATCAAATGGGTGCGTATTTATTATTGGAAAATTAGTAGTTGTTATTTTAAAACTATGAGAAATCATGGTATAATTTCTTGTGAGAATGGTTACAAATTTGTAGTTTGTAAAAGCAAAGAAATAGTTGCTCCCATTATATTACATGAAACATATAGGGTAGTGAAGAAAATTATATTTGTTCATTCCCTTATAGTGGTTGAAAGAAATTTTAAGCTTTATATGTGTAGATGGAAAGAACTTCAATTTTCTATGTCTTTTTCTTGGTTAATAAAATAGACACTTTCTAAATCTAGTGGAGTAGAGAAATTGTTTATTTACAACTTAGACCGTATCCTCATTTGATTGTATAAAGTGATTATCGTCTTCTTAATAAATTATAAAGGAAGTAAAATTAGTCACACTCCAAACAATATTACCACCAAAATTTTAGAAAATTTAAAGTATAAGATTTACATTAGGTGATCCTATTAACACCATAAATTATTATTATTTATTGACAATAATACTAATATTAAAATATTATTAATAATGTTATTAAAATAATATTAATATATATATATATATATATATATATAAAGAAAAGTGTTTATATTAAACAAATATGAAACAACCCCAAAGAAATATATTTTAAACAAAAAAATATAGTGCTAAAACTTGTGTCATGGCCTGAATATATAGGTTTAAAGGAAATGATGGGGGGTGGGGTTGGTGACCCCCCCCACCCCCACCCCCTCCAAAATAGTTTTGATACTTACAAACCCCAAATAGGGGATTCCATTTTTACTTTGTTGAATGTGAATTTTTTGATACAGTTTGGCCACGGATTTCTTTTCAGTTAAGATTTTACAAGTTGAACTCCGTCTTAACTCAAACTTATATATATATAATTTGAGGCTCACACCCTTATTTCAGGTTATATTTTATTATAATCTTAATATAATATGTGTGTGTGTGTGTGTGTGTGTGTGTGTGTGTGTGTGTGTGAATGTATATACATATTGTAGACACTAAAATTAGGTCACACTCCCCTTTGGTCCCTCGACGAATAAACACCCTTCATCACATTCACCTAGCCATGGCCCCTTTCACCTCACTAATATTAATTTAATTACTTAAATTAAATTAGTTCATTTTCCTCACTATATTTATTATTTAAATATCTCATTTTAAATAATATCCACACATACACTTCATTTAGACACCTCACCAAGCCAACTCAACCTAAGACCTTGTCTTAGTAAGTTGCCATAACTAATTAAGACTTACCCAAACCCTAAAAATCAATGCCTACATTCCCTCTAACAACATTCTTACATGCTTACAAGAAGCTCCTAGTCTAATCCGCAGGTGAACAACATGATATCCGAAGAAATCAAGAGGATCTCCCTAGTTTAGTAAACCTAGGAAATCCTTCCTTGATCGACGCTGGTTACCCCTAACCGTCACCGGTTAAGCCAGAACTGCCGTCAGTTACCCTTTTAACCCCAAAACAACCTTATTCTCAAGGTTGGAAGTTGAAAAAATAAGGTTGGAAAATGTTGGTAGAAAGCTGACGGACATTAACACATTCCAAAGAGAACACACATGTAAGGAAGGAGATCAAGCACTTTCTCTTGCACAGCCATCCTAGCCATGATCTGATCCAACCAAGCAAAGAGGAATATACATGTAGCCCATGCAAAAGCTATCTTTTAGTTCGTGATCACTTGCATCCTTCAAACCTCTCATCAACACCTCCATCCCTCAGTCACATACATCTAGGACCAGAATCCCAGTAAGTATAACGTCATACTTCTCTGGTTTATTTCATTTCATCATTGTTTTATCATCTATTATTTATTTATCCACCTATTAACCTTCTCCAACACTTCCATCTCCATATACCCATCAAAATCTTGCCAAATCCTGACCAAACCACCCAATACCTCATTCCGACTAACCAAAGTCCTTTGTGTAATCACAAAGGAGACCCAAAGCTTGTTCTGTGGCATTCCCATATTTCCACAATAATCGGTACCGGTTACAACCTAACCATCATCGGTTACCCTTAACTGACATCGGTCTCTATATTTTCCCCTACAACCCAGAACAAATACCTACCCACCTAATTTCACCTCACCCTCATCCACCTGTGATTTACCTGAGACCTCTGTCAAACCTGTTGAGATCCAGAACCAGTCACTTGACCTTTGAATCCTATTCTAGCCTGTCCTATTAGATTATATCTATTTCTTATTGTGTTTTAAGTGAGATACCTAAATCATTTCGAATTACAATAGGATTTACTTTGTTTACCACATTAAATTGTTTAAAATGGTGGAATGACAACCATATAGGAAGTATCACACTTCCCAGATCTAGCATACGCTAGGCAGTTCACTACACATATTGTTTAATTCCTTATAGTGCTCTTTCTTTTATTACAGGTAGTTTCCTTCTAGCCAAAAGGAAGTTCTCATAATCAATTGTGGATTCAAAATTCATACGAGTGCAACAACCCATCAACCAGCATTTTGAACAATTATTTCTCCTACACCCGTTACCCTATTTGTTTCATCAAAACTTCAAAGAAATGATCTAGAATCAGGTACAACATTTTAGCATGCCCGGTGGAACGAATGAGGATTGATCTCTCTGACAAGATCCAAACCCCATTGAGAGAAGGGCCAAAGGTCACGAGCGACCTGTAAGGCATGACTGGGTTGTATGATGAATATTGGAATGTTGTTGGCATTTTACACAACATTTGATGTAGTCACAACAATCATGGTTAAGGGTTGTCTAGTAATAGCGTAGGTGAAGAATACGCTTAGCAACATGAAGGCCACTAAAGTGACCTACACATATGCCATCATGAACCTCCTTAATGGTAAAAGGAATTTCAAAACTTGTGAGGCATCGTAAGAGAATACCATCAAAGTCGTGCTTATAGAGGAGTCCCCTCAAGATTACGTAACAAGAGACCTTTTTAAGGAAGGCGTGTTGCCCATTACGGGTAAGATGGAAAGAGAAAGGTAGTCGGAGTATTGTTGATACCAAAGGTCACTCGGGTCATGGGTATCAGTTTCGATAGAGTAAACATCGTGAGGTAAATAAGAAGGTGATTGGAGTTTTTGTATGGTGATGAAGATTGTAGAATCAGTAGGTGAAGCAGGTGTTTGGGAAGCTAAGCAAGCCATGGTATCTGCAAATTTGTTGGTTAAACATGGGATGGTTTGAATAGTGTAACAATCAAAGGTGGTCAAAAGTATGTCTACATGATGTTTATACTTTTGAAGTATCTTGTTATGACATTGGTACATACCATTGACTTGGTTTACGACCAATTGAGAATCGCAAAAGATGTTGATTAATTTGACATCTAGGGCGTAGGCGGCTTGGAAACCTAGTACGAGTGTTTCGTATTCAAAAATATTGTTGGTACATTCAAAATCTAATTTTAAAGACAAAGGCATGGGTTCACCATTAAGAGGAATGAGGATAATACCAGCCCCACCCCCATGCTGACACTTGGAACTATTGAAAAAGAGTTTCATTTGGTAAGGAGGTTTGTCTAGGGAAAGGATAGCAATTGACCCATCTGGAAAGTCAAAATTAGAGGGTTGATTCCTAGAAATAGCTGCATCGGCCAATTAGTCAGCTATACCTTGGCTCTTAATGGACTTTTAATTAATAAATTCAAGGTCAAGATCAGCTAAAAGCATAAGCCATCGCGTGGCGTGCTGATTTTGATAAGGTTTGGCATACATGAAGTATAAGGGGTCGGTGTTGGTCACAACATAGGTTTTTTGGTTGAGTAGGTAATGACGGAGTTTGGTGGCAATGAAAACAAAGGCTAACAAAAAATTTTCAGGATGGGTGTATCGGGTTTCCTAGTCTAAAAGAGTATTGTTGATGTAATAAAATTCCTGCTCCCTATGTTGTTCATCGTGATGAGCGAGCATGGCTCCCAAGGAGTGATCTGTAGTGGATATGTATAGGTAAAAAGGTTGATCGTATTTAGGTGGGATGAGTACGGGTGGTTGCAAAAGGTATTGTTTTATGGCCTCAAAAGCTTTGTGGTAGTCATCATCCCATTTAAAGGAGACATCCTTCTTGAGTAGATGATGAAAGGGTTGGCACCGATCCGATAATTGTGAAATGAAACAGCGAATGGACTGCAACTTACCTTGCAAACTATGGACTTCTCTAAGGTTAGTAGGTGGAGGCATTTCAAGAATGGCCTTGACTTTAGCAGGTTAAACTTCTATATAATGGAGGGAAACAATAAATCCCAGGAGCTTTCTTGAGAGAACGGTGAATACATACTTCTTAAGCTGAAGGAGGACACAATATTTAATGAGGTGGTCAAAGATGGTTTTGAGGATGGTTAGGTGCTCGGAGCAGCATTTAGATTTAGCCAAGAGATCATCCACGTAATCTTCCAATATGTGATGCATGATGTCATGGAAGATGTAAGTCATAGCTTGTTGATATGTGGCACCAACGTTTTTAAGGCCAAAAGGCATGACTCAATAGCAGAAGCTCCCCCAAGGGGTGATGAATGAGGTTTTGTGTTAATCCTCTAGTTCAAGTAGGATTTGGTTATAACCTGAGAATCCATCCATAAGTGATAACATCTCATGGCCAGCGGTAAGGTCAACCAGTTGGTCAATACTATGTAAGGGAAAGTCATCATTTAGGCAGGCTATGTTGAGGTCATTGTATGTACCCAAAATTTTAGGGTACTGCACCGCCAGAACAATGTTACACGTGTCCCAATGATGATTCAGGTCTCCTCACAAGGTGTTCGGGATCCAAAAAATCTCTCCAAGTATGTGTTAACATCCCACATGTCTCACTTAGCCCCTGTGTTCTTTGTTTTCTCTTTCTCCCCTCATTTTATTTGAGTTTTGGTCTTCAGTTATGAAACCGGCACCCTACCTAGGTGGCGGTCTCATGACCGCTGCCCAGGCAAGGCGGCGGTCCTATAACCACCACCCTGCTCAGGGCAGCGGTCCTTCACGCATTTTCCAAAATGTTCTTTTTATCGTGACTCACATAAAAATTAAATTTTTACCAGCTTTTTTCACCGCCTTTGCTTGTATTTATGATTCTGGTTCCCTGGAATAGTGTTTTTGCATTTTTTATGGTTAAAGAGTTCAATTTGGTTTTCACCTTTGGGTAAATGGGAATTCTATAAATAGCTAGCTTGTACTCAAGTAAAAGGCCCCTCAAATTTTCCTCTCATTTTCTCATTTCATAGCTTAGTCTTTCAGTTTTTCTTAGGAATTCATAGTTTTATTTATTACATGCATAGTTAGTGTTGTCTTGTTATTAGGAAGCCACATAATCTTCTTGTGCTAGTGTTGTTACTATTTGATGCAATCCATTAGAGTAGGACAGTTTAATTTTCAGTAGGAAGCAATTAAAGTTGTAGGTTTTGTTCGTTAAAAAGGATAGTTTCAGGTTCTGGATGTTTTATGTTGTATGACTCACAATAAATCCCACTAGGAATTGCATAAGCCAAGCTCTGTTCTCTTGTGCTATCCCTAACCTACTCGCATTGTATTCAGTCTGCATCCTAAGCTACCATTATTTCGATACAAACTTCCGTTGATGCTAACATCACACACTTTTATGGATCCACGTGAGCACAAAGGAATGAGGAGATCACAATGAGGGGATAATGCCACACACCATCAGATTCACCTCTGTTCTACAAAATCCAGGTTCAAGCTTTCAAAGTTTTACTTAAAGCATATCAAATAGAGTAGTCAATCATTTCATTTCAGTTGACTTCACTTTCGATATCGCCGAGGAAGTTGTGGGGATTGATAGTTTTTGAGAAACTATGATTCACTCCTCACTTCTAAGGTAGGATCAAGAGTCTTTCAAATAGATTAGATCAGTTATCTAGTTATTTAGAATAGATTCACAACTGCAAAGGCAAGTAGCTATATTAGTCTGCTTTGTTTCTTTTAATTTCGTTATTAGTTTAGTTGTCAATGTCTAGATATATTAAATAATTTCTCTTTCAATTATGTTCAATAGTTTATAAAAAAAACACAAAAATAGAGAAGTTATATATGTTGTAGATGTACTTTACATAGTCAATTTTGCTTTGCTACAGTTAGAGTTACATTGTTGCTTTTATATGACAATCACAGGACCTAGGGAGCCCAGAGAATATGTATTCGAGCTAATCGTGCCTCAACCCAATCTTGTTACAACAATAACTGACATAGATCAGAATCTTAGAATCCAAGTCTTAGAATCTGGTTCATCTCCTTATGTGTTGTTTAGACTGCAAATCAGTAGACAATCAGATCCATACCTATTCGTAGATGATGAAAAATTAGCATGTTATGCTAGGAATGAACAATGCTCACAGAGTATGTACCCACCTATAGGAAGTTTACAAACACAACCTGAGGTCTCGTTTCAAGAAAACACCTCCATGCCACTACCTATAGGAAATGCCCTCGGGAAAACTTGGCAGGGAAACGATTAGTTCATAGCAAGATATCACATGCCTATACAACCTCAGAATATACAAAAAATTCCACTAAGGAAAAATACTATCACTTCAACAAATGAAGTCATTTCGACTTTAGTAGAAATAGTTAGAGGGTTAGAACTTGCTCAAGCAAGTCAAAATTCTCAATTCATGCAAGCAGGAAATTCCAATCCTCCACATCATCCTAGCCAAGTAGACCTCCTCACAGGAATAGGCACATTAGGCATGCCTCCTCAGTATTCACAACAAACACGAACTATAACCACGTTCTGTCATCAGCAATCCGGCACTATGATAATTCTTCACCGGGAACTCCTCGTGCTATGATTATTTACTAATGCACAGCCTTTAGTTTGGTGGACGTAATCTGGAAACAAAACAACAACATAACACAAGAATACCATTGACTATGATAAGACAGAATGACGAAAAATCTGAAATATCAAAATAAATTATAATATTAACATGAAACTGTTACAATCTCACCCATGAGATTCTTCAACAAGACTATGGGAGAAACTTTACAATTACACCTCTCGATGGCTTCTTCAACACACCTTTAACTGATGGCTTCCTTCGCACACTTCCTACAATATTTCTCACTACTTCTTTCTATGCTAAATGAGGGGGGTAGCCTCTCTATTTATAGAACTTACAGGCTTATCCATCTTATCTCTAAGATAGGATAAGAAATCCACTCTGACGAATCATATTCCATACCTTAACTCTTATCTGTACATGTAAGCTTATCTCTTAAGATAAGATAAACCTTATCATTTTACATGGGTTCCACATTTTTAGAATTTTTACAATTAAAATACACAAAATATTTATGACCTCACTCCTTGTCCTTATTACTAATATAATATTCTAATTCCTAATCATGTAGACCCTACTTCTCTAATTACCCAAACTTTGACATTTTAACATTACTGGACCACTTACGACAAATATTTACTTTTTACAACATTCCTATTGTACTTTGACTGTTACCGTACTCCACATTATTTGCGGCGTCGTACTGGCAGCGCCGTTATCTTCTATCGGACGCTACTACTAATTACACTTAACAACATTCTATTCCTAATACATACATTAATGAAATAGAAATTATGGAGGAAAATTTTAGTGTCGACAGTTCTCAAACACCACTCCAGTGGATAATATGATACCTCCCAGTTTGGTACAAAACAATTCACTCCTGGGCAATACTCCTTCATACTTAAACATGTACTCAAAGTTACCACAAGGAGATTTGTTCTCTCCTCTTTGGATGTTCACTCATCCACAGGGATTTCCTTATGCCCCTACAAATACATACGCTACGCCGTATCAACAACCCATTCCACCTCCACCCCCTCAGCAAACACCATCAATGGTCGAAACCTATGTGATAGGGACTTATTCAGAATATTTGAAAGAACCCTTAGACTTCACCATACGAAGAGTCATGCTTCCAAGACCTCTTCCCAATTTTCCCAAATACAAAGGGGAGGGAGACCCAAATGCACATATCAATGCCTATGCCACAGCCATTCGAGAATTACTCCCTTGGGATGGGGTTGTTGCTAAAATATTCCCCAAAAATTTAGAGGGCATCGCCCTCAATTGGTATTACAGAATACCTGAAGCTTCCATCCATTCATTTAAACAACTCATTTCAGAGTTCATCAAGGCGTTTGACATGAAAAAACTCTTGAGAATATGAATCAGGGAATTCTTGCACATTAAGCAAGAACACAACAAATCTATCGTTCATTTCATCCAAACATGGCGTACAGTCCTTTTTTCTTCGGCAAGTGCTCCAAACATGGATTAAATGGAACTATGCGATTTATTCCTTCATTCTCTCAATAGAGAGGTGAAGGAAGAAGTCCAAAAGTTCCCACTAAGGACTTATGATGAAGTACTTGAGAGCACCCTCCGAATAGATCAAGCGGCAATAGATAGTGGTCACAAGACGTATGGAACAAATGGGAGGTTAATCACCCCCATCTAGAATACTATGACTTATCCTACTACCACAAACATCAATCAAGGACCTAAAAAGCTTAACAAAAATTGTGGCGCAACAACAGATGGAGTAATTGACCAAGCTAAAAAGGCAAATGTTGTAAATAATCCACCACTGATTAACAATCAACGAAACAACAATTTTACCCCAACAATTAATATAGTGGATTTTAATCATCCACAACAACAACAACAACAACAGATCTAGACATAGGGTCCAGACCAAAACCCAACTGGATATCAAAACCAAAACCAAAACAAAAAACAACAAGTGTAAAAATTCAATCCTAATAGTCAACTGTTTAATCAGAGTTTTGGACCACAATATGCGCCAAACAAGAAACCTAGGAATTACAATCCTAATTCGTATTGCAGTTTCCACAAGATTCAAGGCCATGACACTAAAATGTGCCGTGATTACAATAAGTTCATGCAACATCTACCAGAAGAATAGAGACAACTTTTCATATATATGTTCTTAGCAGATCCTGCATCACCTACGCCAAATACTTTAACGAGAGTAGTCTCCCCTCAAAATGCACCCCTCAAGATCTTCAACGATCTGTTCCCAAGTCACAATAACAACAAATTAAATCCAAATGGGATGAACAAGGGTGTAATGGCAGGAAACAATGATCATGAAGCCTCGACTTAACTAAATCCACCAGTTGCACCACAATTAGGAAGTCAGCCACGACCCAAGATAGTCGGCTTAGTGGAGTTAGACACTGAACTACATGTAGAAGCTGTAACAAGGACACGAGAGTATTCCTCTCAGCCAAATCCAAGTTACCCACTAGAGACAGATAACATCCAACAAATATTAGTAAAACCTGTAGGTGCCTATGATTTAATTAATGACCTGACAAAATCCTTCTCTCACATCTCCATTTTGGACTTACTGAAGAACTCTCCTGCCCACAGGGCTTCTCTTTTAGAGGCATTAGGTTTAGGTCATTTAATAAACATCACTCCACCTCCTGAAACACAGGTAAACCATATAGACTTTGATATCCACCCTCTGGGGCAGCCAGATAGGGATACCGAGTTTGTATTTGAAATAAACAAAATGCCAATAGACGCTGAGATTACTTGCAAAGGTGATCCAGCCTTACATTTACATAATTCCCTTCTCTTTCCTTCAAAATATAGGGTATGGAGAAACAAATTGTTCCACGACTTGGAATACACTAAGAGGCTATGATAGCCTTAAAGACACGTCAATTGGGACTATAATACTACCAGTCACCTTAGGACCCAAAACAATCCTAACTGAGTTTTATATTATAGATCGAGAAACCAACTATAATATGATCCTCAGCTGACTGTAGATACACCGTATGAAGGAAATCCCTTCTACGTTATTTCAAGAAGTAAGATTCTTGCACTTAGGAAAGGTATTCGTACCAAAAGGTGATCTGAAACCATTCGATATACACCTAGGGGACCTGAAGAAAAGGCCAGGCATTCACTCTGAGTTTGAACTCCCAACAAACCAATTGAATAAACCAACCGCTGCAAAACCAGAAGAAAATTTTGTACCTATAACAAAACTAGAAGTTACAAACCTAATTAAGAATATCCCAGCCCTCAAGGATGAGGCTAACATTGTCGAAACAACATCATTAGGAACTACTGCAAAGATTGTCAAATTGCTAGAACAACATCTACAATTTTTCCTGCCATTTGATTCTATAGGCATGGGATATACATTAGGATTTGGTTATCTGCCAGTAGAGGATCTCTGCATGGTAGAGGTAACCAAAACTGACGAAATAGATTGAATGAATGTCCCAACGTCCATCTTCCCAACTAAATATTGGACTCTCCATTTCGATGGAGCTAGATGTCGTTATGGGGCTGGGGCAGGTGTGATCTTTACTTCTCCCTAGGGAAAGATGTTACCATTCACCTTTAAACTAAATTTCAAATGTACAAACAATGGCACTAAGTACGAAGCCCTCCTCCTTGGCCTCATCTTATCTAAGAGGCTCAGGGTTGATAACATCAGAGTATTAGGAGACTTTCAATTAGTAGTAAACCAAGTCTCTAAGGTGTATGATACTAGAGCCGAACATTTACATCTCTACAAAACAACAATATTAGATTTGAGAAAAGAGTTTGACTTCATATCAATTAAAGCAATCCCGTGAGAACAAAATCTTCTCGCAGATTCGATAGCAACCTCAGCATCATGCTTCACTCCAAACAGTGAGTTAGAAGACACTTGTTTCATTGTATCCCTTCGTATTGATCCGTTAGTGAAAAAATGTCAAACCCTCTTTTAACGAACATAGCTGAGAACAAATCTACTATCTTAGATCACATTGATAGTGATAGAGCCACTCTTGATTACTTAAACACCTATGCAGCGTTACATCTCACCCATCACGTGGTAGATTTGTCTTTAATCCCACAGTCATCTTCTTACTTCAAAAATCCCATGATAGAGCTTCCCCCGCAAAAGGAACTCAACATATATGTGGTAGAGAATGGCGAAGATCTGGAACTACCTCCAGCCCCGCCTGAGTTTGAAGAAGGTAACGCTTCTTTAATCGAAGAAACGATTGATATTAACATCGAAACGAAGGAAGAACCAAAGATCTTGAAACTAGGATCTTCGTTAACTCCAGAAGAAATATAAATACACACGCAAATCCTCAGAGAACATCAAAAGGCTTTCACATTTAATTATAAATAAATGACGGGGGTTGCACCACACATCACGGTACATAACCTCATCACCAAATCAGATGCAAAGCCAATTAAACAAAAATTGAAACCAATGAAACCCAAGGTAGCTCTCATGATGAAGGAAGAAGTAATGAAAGTCCTCCAAGTAGGATTCATCAAGCCAGTCAATTATTCTCATTAGGTATCTAACATCGTCCCCGTTCTCAAAAAGAATGGGAAGATGCGCATTTGCATAGACTTCCGAGACATTAACAAAGTGTGCCCTAAGGATGACTTCCCATTACCATCCATTGACATCATCATTGATGCAACAGCTGGGTTTGAGATTTTGTCTCTCATGGATGGATTCTTGGGATACAATCAAATCATAATATCTAAACAAGACCAAGCCAAAACCACGTTCATAACTCCTTGGGGAAATTATTGCTATGCTAATATGCCATTCGGTCTCAAGAACGCTGGCACTACATACCAGTGGGAAATGACATATATATTTCATGATCTTATTCACAAAATCATGGAATCCTATGTAGATGACTTGTTGGCCAAGGCCAAGAAGAACTGTGATCACTCGGAAGTGCTCCGCATCATTCTTTCACGATTAATAGAATACAGAGTCACACTAAACATAGAAAAATGTGTATTTGGTGTGACAAGGGGGAAACTCTTGGGTTACATCATATCATCATGAGGGATCGATGTAGACCCAACCAAAATCCGGGTTGTTCTTGAAATGATCCCACCTTCAGATGAATCTAGAATCAGGTCGTTTCTTGGGAAACTCGGTGCAATCCGAAGATTCATCCTGGATTTAAGCTTTGTCATTCACCCAATCAACAATCTACTCAAGAAGGATTATAGTATCGATTGGACAAAAGACTGCAAAAATGCTTTCGAAGTAGTTAAGCATTTCTTGTTGTCACCACCTATGCTAATGCCTCCTAAGCTAGACCACCATTTAATCTTATATTCACGAGCTACCAATGTCACGCTAGCCTGCATGCTGGCTTAAGAAGATGATGACAAGAGAGAACGCGCGATCTATTTCATTAGCCAAAAATTTCTCGACTATGAATCACGTTATACACAAGTAGAATGAGAATGCCTTGCCATAGTCTTCATAACCAAACGCTTAAGACATTACATGCTAAATCAAGAAACAAGGGTCATTGTAAAAACAGACCATTTACAAACTTTCCTCACACAAGCGTCTTTGTCTAAAAAGGATGGACGTTTTATAACCTTAATGGGTGAATTTGAATTAACTTTTGTAAACCAAAAGTCCATTAAGGAAAAAATAATTATAGATTGGTTAGCTAACAACCCATTAGATGGAGGCGATCTAGTAGATCTGGACTTTCCCAATGAATGCATATACTACATCGAAGCCAAACCTCCCATCTCGTAATGTCCTTGGCATACGGATATTATTAATTATACCATGGACCATACGTATCCAGAAGATGCTACACCACAACAAACAAGGTGGTTACACATTATTGTAGCTAAATACGTTATTATAGAAAAAGTGCTCTATCGTAAGGCTTTTGATGGAATGCTCCTAAGGTGTGTTGACACAGAAGAATCCAAGAAGATTCTCCACGAATCTCACAGTGGCATATGTGGAAGCCATTTTGGTGGTCACACCACCACTCACAAAATGCATCAGATGGGCTATTTCTGGCCCACTCTAGAACACGACGCAGTAGAGTTTGTACGCAAGTGTCATAAATGCCAAGAATTTTCCCACGAGATTCACATGCCGGCACAAGCTCTACAACCAATCGCTACTCCATGGACCTTTTCTACATGGGGCCTAGATTTGATGGGGAAATTCTCTCCCTCATCAACAGATGGCCATAACTTCATAATCACGGCCACCAAATATTTTACCAAGTGGGTAGAGGCTATGCCTCTTACCATTGTACCAGGTTCTGTGATCGCCAAGTTCATTTTAAACCAGATCATTTGTAGGTACGGTGTCCCACAAATCATTATCTCAGATAATGGTACTTCCTTTAAGAATGACGAAGTTCGTGAGCTATGTAGTAAATTTAAAATAAATCATCATACGGCCTCCCTGTATTACCCTCAAGCCAACGGGCAGGCTGAAGCAACAAAAAAAACATTAAAATCTATTCTCCTTAAAACGGTGAAAGAGAACAAACGAGATTGGAATTTAAAGTTATATCCGGCCTTGTGGGCCCACCTAACCTCAATAAGAACACCAACAGGAGCAACTCCTTTCTCGCTGGTATTCGAAGTGGAAGCAGTTCTCCCACTTGAGGTTGAAATACCCAGTCTTCGTATTTCATTACAAGGGATTCTGGATGAAGAAGCTTATAGAGAAGCACGTCTCTCCCAACTAGAAAGCGTAGATGAGGCCAGATTAGATGCTGAACAACGGCATAGAATCTATGTTGACTGGATGTGTCGACATTATAACAAAAAGGTCTATGAACGAGATATATATGAAGGAGATTTGGTTCTAAGATTAGACAGTCGGATCGATAAAAAGACCAGCGAAGGAAGGAAATTCCGGCCCAAATGGTTAGGCCCATACCAAGTCATGAAAGACTATGGAAATGGTGCATATCTCTTATGTACACTGGAAGGTGAGGAATTTGGTGAAACTGTCAATTCCTTGGACCTTAAACGATTCTATGCATAAGCGACCAGCACTATTTATATAATTATATCTACATTGCATCTTCATGTAGTTAGGTTCATTTTGTCCACTTGTTTCGTACAATTTTTTTATCAAGGAACTCATTCTCAAAGCAATTCATTACAAACTTCTGATGATATTGGCATAAGCATTCCAATCATACTTCTTCATTTTCATGACATCATCAATCGTTTCACAATCATTTCATCAAATAAAGCTAGATATGAAAAAGTCTTAACGGGAACCATACCAAGGTTTGCATGCTTTTTCTCACTTTTGGTTTCTTCTTAGGATGGGTGTCTTACCTATGGTCTGTTCTAGAAGCTTCATAGTGTCACATCTATCCCGTCATATATCTCATTGGAAATAAGAACATGATGACATTTTTCTCAAATAAACAAGTCAAATATCAATCAAACAGAAAATTTTATTTTACACACTTCCTTGCCCTACCAACCTTCGGTGATGAGCTTGCGTCTCTTACTAGTGACATAGGGTTGGGAAAGGATGGAAGTGCCCTTACTCACATATGCCTTGTCCATGGTGATAAGCCCATGCTTCTTACTAGTAGCATGGGGAAAGGTGTGGGGGGTCCTCTTGATAATAAACGTTGAAGGTCATAAGCAAACAGTTCAAGTAAACCTTTGCAATCTTAAGTCAAACACAAATGAATCAGATGTCCAAAATTTCAAGAGATCTCAAAACACCGAACACCAGATTTTGTCTACCATGTGGCCATCTATGGATCTAAGTCTAGATAAACCACAAAGTAAGTAGCATTCTAAACTATGAAGTCACTTGAGTAGAGTAGGTTTGTAGCATCCTAATTTCGTTCCACCAAATCTTTGTCTATCTCTCATCATATCATTCAACAAATTTCATAGCTTGTGCCCTTTCTAGCTCTTGGTGGTGAGCCCTCACATCTTACTAGTTGCGTGGAGTTAGGAGCGGGGCAAGTTCATCTACTCATCATATCAATTTATCATCTCATTTTTTCAAAACAAATATGAAGTACCGTAAAATTGCTTATAGAAACTAAAGTTCAAGGTCACATTGTGTCTACATCATCATACATTAGCATCATGAAATCCAAAAGGAAAGAAAGCATTTGTATCATTTTTCCTCCATTGCATACATTCCGAGAAGCATATAAAAACAAAATCATAGTTGACATGTGGAAACGAATCACAAAATCATAGATACCAAGGGTCTGATCCAAAAATAATATATATATATATGATCAAGTTTCTTTTACAATGCCATCATGTGCCAGGCATGGTCAAAACGCTCTAAGAGCCCGGGAAATACAAAATACATCATATAAATAATCTAAGAGAGCCAAGCAGCCTCTCAACCCCTACGAGATCCCTCTGAAGGTGCACGCCCATGTCTAGGACTCCGGCTATGCCAACACTCTGATTTCAAGGAGGGCTCACGGTCCCAAGGAGCAGCTGCGGCCTCGCCATGAGAGTGACTCCTCATCAGGTGCTCTATTGTCCTGTATCCTACCAACTCGGTATGGAGGGTAGTCACCATCCTGGCCACATCCCAGACAGGGGTAAAAATGTCGGTATGCCTACCGGCTGCTGAAGGCTCCCCTACATCCACAAATAGCTCTGCACAGGTCTTCTCCATAGGGATCATCAGGGTATCAATGCATACCTGATGAATCAGGTCTCGCTAATCATCAGTAGTCTCTACAAGCAAAGGAGAAAAATGAATTAGAAATAATCAAAAGATAGAAACAAACGTAAAAAAAAGGAGAAATAAAAACTAAGGCATCCTAAACAAAAATTAAAGACAAGGATGACAACTCACTCAGATATCCAGGCCTCCAAGAGTGATCCCTAGGGTCAGCACCTACGACAGATGCCGCCGCTGACTGATGTACTCCTCCCATGGCTAGAGCGACATAGCATCCCGCTACGGACTCATCCTCTCTGCCCAAGCCCTGAAAAAGTGGCTCCTCTGAAACTAGAGTCACCCTCTCCGCACTCTGCTCCACCCTCTCTACCTGTAAGATATCATGAATGTCATGCCACTCAGGATCGTTGTCCTCCTCCCCACCCAACTCACTGACCTCAGCCCCAGTCCCCTCCTCCGTCTCTCCCCCTATGAACTCCTCAGACTCAGAGTCTATATCAATGGGGTCATCACTCTTGTGGGTGGGATCGGCAGAAATCTGAAGTAAAGGTGCCTGAGGAGCACCGACTCTCCCTCGAGCGTGTACTACCCTCCCAGCTGCAATGGGGACACTAGGAGTAACAACGGTCCAACCCCGGCCTCTAAGATCTCCCCTAGCCTCCCGAATTGATATGTATACTGGCACCACTAGGGGAAGCATACCCACATAAGGAAGGCCAAACTACTAAGGCACTCAACCAAAAGGATGTATCTCCACCTTCCCCGTCCTGTCCACAAGCTTCCCTGTGGTGGAGCAAGAGATCAAAGTAAGAGCCTCCTTGCCCCATAACCCTACCATGGCTTGATAGGGTGTGGCCTCCATATCATCAGTAGTCAAGGATGCGACTAGCTGGTGGGGTGCTCTGAGCACTGACATATTTGTCCATCTGGCTACCCTCACGGCTCCTAGATCCACCACCTCTACACCTCTCCCATAAGGGATGAAACACTCGTAGACCCAGCTCATAACCAGGGTCAGATGGCTCAATGACTGCCCCTGTAAACGAACCACCTGGTACAAATCATGATAGGTGGTCCTAAGAATATTGGCTCCCCAGGCATAAATCTGGCCATGTCCCTCAATCTGTACAATAATTGGGGACCAACAATAAAGTAAAGTATCTCCTACCTTGTCCCCGATCAATCTTGAGGCAACGATCCCCATAATGGCCTGACGAATCAAGGGGATAGGTAGGCTAGGAATAGATCGGACCCTCACCCCCTTCTTTGAACGAGTGGAGATAACTACATCTCCCATATATGAAGCCCAATGTGCTATCTAAGCCCGTGAACGTGCTGTCTCAAGTGTGAGTCGTCTCCCGATGATCAGGACCCCCAAGATGTGGTAAACATCCTCTAAAGTGATGGTCCACTCACCCCTGACTCCTGGAAATCAAAAAGTGTTCCGATCAGCATCCCAATACGAAAACAAGTCATAAAGTATGTGGCTGGAAGGTGCAACATGTGGGACCCACGATATACGCAATATACCGGCCCTCGGAAGAGTGTCCTGCTCATCCTAAGAAAGGGCATCCAATACTGCTGGAAGCTAGTCACACTCTCTCTCTCGGCTCCATTGGATATACTCCTCCTTTTCCTGCATACACCCAAAAACACACAAAAGGGAGTAATTTAGTATTCAAATGAAATTACAAAAATCATGAAAGCAGGTAAGAATGCTAGAAATGTAAAAACAAATTCAAACGAGTATTATTTAGGCATTCTATGAAGGACTGCCACCCTAATCAGGGTGGCGGTTCTGTAATCACCACCTTAAAGGCTGCGTTCTTGTAACCACCTCCCTGATCAGGGCGGCGGTCATGTAACCGCTGCCCTACTCAGGGTGGCGGTCGTGTCCTAAATTTCCACGCGGGTCACATACCCTAGATGACGCCTAAAAACACAAAAAATGACTATTTTGACCAAAAAAAAGCCTACCCATTAGGCTCCCCCCCTAAATGACCCTATTAAAACTGACATTTTCAAAATTAATCCCCCCAAGAAAAATATTTCACCATTTTAACATATTGGGGATAAAAACGGTAAATCAAGAAAAACTAACCTGTGATCTTGCAGGTCGGTGTTCCGCTCATGGAGGCATGATCACAATCTCTTCATGAATGTTTTGACTATACTCTCATCAGAAACCATAACCGTGGGTCCCAGAGCTCAAAATCAACAAAATCGACACGCGCAAATGAATAGGAAAATGGGCCCACTTTTACATATATAGCATCCTGACTTGCTTTGAATGCCCTTTTCGCAGGTTTGGAGCGCCGATGGAGGTAAGTTCTTATCCCCGCGTAAATGGTACGTCCTCATTTCATATTATTTTAGTACTTATTTTTTGATTTATTTTTTCTATCTACACTTGAGACCTCGTTTCATTTTATAGGTAGTAGGAATTTTGGATGGCGTCATTTCGACACGCGGGTGTGTCAGGTAAAACTTCTAACTTCCCATTTTGGGACCTCTATACTCGGATCCACCATTTTATGCCTCTTCATGGCTAAAACACTTCTCCGAGGAGGCAATATGTACGTACCCAAATTTTAGGGTACTGCACCACCGAAACAACGTTACATGTGCCCCAATGATGACACAGGTCTCCTCGCAAGGTGTTTAGGATCCAAAAAATCTCTCCAAGTATGTGTTAACATCCCGCATGTCCCGCTTAGCCCCTATGTGCTTTGTTTTCTCTTTCTCCCCTCATTTTCTTTGAGTTTTGGTCTTCAGTTATGAAACCACTGCCCTGCCTACATAGCGGTCTCATGACTGTCGCCCTGCTCAGAGCGGCAGTCCTTCATGCATTTTCCATAATGTTCTTTTTAACGCGACTCACGTAAAAAATCAATGTTTACCAGATTTTTTCACCGCCTTTGCTTGTATTTATGATTTTGGTTCCCTAGAATAGTGTTTTTGCATTGTTTATGGTTAAAGAGTTCAATTTGGTTTTCACCTTTAGGTAAATGGGAATTCTATAAATAGCTGGCTTGTGCTCAAGCAAAAGGCCCCTCAAATTTGCCTCTCATTTTCTCATTTCATAGCTTAGTCTTTCAGTTTTGCTTAGGAATTCATAGTTTTATTTATTGCATGCATAATTAGTGTTGTCTTGTTGTTAGGAAGCCACATAATCTTCTTGTGCTAGTGTTGTTACTATTTCATGCAATCAATTAGAGTATGATAGTTTAATTTTTAGTAGGAAGCCATTAAATTTGTAGGTTTTGTTCGTTAAAAAGGATAGTTTTAGGTTCTGGACGTTTTATGTTGTATGACTCACAATAAATCCCACTAGGAATTGCATAAGCCAAGCTTTGTTCTCTTGCGCTATCCCTAACCTACTCGCATTAAATTCGGTCTGCATCCTAAGCTACCATTATTTCGATACGAACTTTCATTGATGCTAACATCACATGATTTTTTGGATCCACATGAGCATGAAGGAATGAGGAGATCACACTGAGGGGACAACACCACACACCATCGGATTCACCACTGTTCTACAAAATCCAGGTTCAAGCTTTCAAAGTTCTAGTTAAAGCATATCAAATAGAGTAGTTAATCATTTCATTTCAGTTGAATTCACTTTCGATATCACCAGGGAATCTGTGGGGATTGATAGTTTCTGAGAAACTATGATTCACTCCTCACTTCTAAGGTAGGATTGAGAGTCTTTCAAATAGATTAGATCAGTTATCTAGTTATTTAGAATAGATTCACGACTGCACAAGCAAGTAGCTATACTTGGCTGCTTTTTTTCTTTTAATTTAATTATTAGTTTAGTTGTCAATGTCTAGATATATTAAATAATTTTTGTTTCAATTTTGTTCAATAGTTTATAAAAAAAAACACTAAAATAGAGAAGCTATATATGTTGTAGATGTACTTTACATAGTTAATTTTGCTTTGTTGCAGTTAGAGTTACATTGTTTCTTTTATATGATAATCACAGGACCTAGGGAGCCCAGAGAATACGTATTCGAGCCAATCATGCCTCAACCCAATCTTGTTATAGAAACAACTGACATAGATCAAAATATTAGAATCCAAGTCTTCCAAACAACGACAGACTTACAACATATCAGCTCACAGTTAAGAGGGTTAAACATAGAAGACGATCAAGCACACATGTTTTGGTCAAACCAGCCAAACTACAGATTACCTTAGATAAATATCCGCATGACTGTAGAAGGGCTTGAAAGAGATAAAACATTTAGTTGTGACCCTTTGGTCCCACATCCAGACACATGAGACATTCTCACTAACATAGACACTAGCCAAAGAATTCAGGTTGCCATAATGCCTGTAAGGTACTCTGAGAAGATTGCACAACTTGTAGTTCTAAATATAGAGGCCGAAAAGGCATATGACTATTGGATACTAGGGATTAGAGATTGATTCCTTGTATGACCATAGGAGGTCCACAACAACCAAGAATCTATGATTGTGATCCACAAATCCCACAACCCAACGAGTCCACAGGTCAAGCCGACGTTGATGCTGGTTTATGCACATTAGTATTTAGATCCACTCCACTTCCACTGACCATTATCACATAATTATCCTCACTGGACATAATATCTAATCAAGCTAAGGATTGTTAGACTAGACTAGAGAATCACCCATATAATCCACTATATATCCATCATCCATCTTATGACCCTATCTGGAGATATATACGAAACAATTCTAGGTCATTTTCCCCGTATCCCACAACCTATAGACCGGATTATGCCAGAGCTCGATATTTATTGGAGCCTTCGAGAAGTCATCCTCGCCGACCGATCTATCACACCAGTTCACGTTAGGAGGGCCTTCTTTGCCTTAGATTCACAGATTCCATTAGTGCGTGTCGAAGATATAAGATTACCTAACTAGTTTTCCTATACCCCACATATATTCTATCCCCACCAGCTATCTCGGCATGACCTTGGGAGGTCAGGTGCGAGGAAGAGTTACTTGTAAGTTCTCATGCTCGCTTCTCACTTTTCCATCGTACAGTCACAGAATTCCATGAAAATGCGGAGTCTACCAGTTGCTTTAGTGACAGGGACAATGTTATAAATCCAACGAGGATAATCAATGGGTAAGATGAAGGAAACGGAAAGAAGCCGTTGAACTTATTCTTTGATGAGAAGGGTAATGCGAGGGTGCATTTTCCTCAGCTTTTTTTTGATGGGTTTGGCATCGGGAACGGTTACAATATTGTGGACCACTATGGTGGGGTCAATACTAGGCATGTCTGTATAAGACCAAGAGAAAGTGTGGTTATGATCTCTAAGAAAAGAAGTGATGGCATATTGTTGGGCAACATCTAAAGATTGTCTAATCTTTAGGATGTGTGGGTTGTCCTGAGTATGAATGTTGATCTCGATAGTCGATTCATTCAACATGGTTTGCATCTCAGAAGGTAATGACCAATGAATATATGAGTCTTCTGCACCAAGTTAAGTGAGTATGGATTCATCATCCTAACATTGAACGATGTTAATTAAAGGTGTATCGTCATCGATCATTTCAGGATATAGGAAGGGAAGAGTGGAAGGGGCCTCACCCTCGCATTGATAAGTCAAAGGCCCCAAAGAAATGGTGTTTACGAAAAAAAATTAGGAGGGATAGATTTAGGATCCATTGACTCCGTCACTGAAGGTGGTGATGAAGGTGTAGAAGAAGGTGTAGAAGAGCTAGTGTCCTTAATGAGTTCAATACGGTCCTGTTTGGTAGGTGGTTCTAGAAAGGTGATACCACTATGGTCATTATGTTTGCGGGTGGTACATGGAATAATAGTATGGCAGCCTTGCTCATCAAATCCAAAACCAAAACCCTTCCACGCACATTGGTGAAGGAAGGTGTGGTTGAAATGATGATTGGTAAGTGATTGGAAGTCAATAGAAAATGGACAGGTTTGTGGCAATGGTTCTAGTGTGTAAGTGGTAGTATCAAGTCCCCCATAGGTGAGACTAGTACGAAGTTAAGGAGGACCATAAAGGAGAAATTCTCATATACGGTGATCGTAACGTGGGTGTTGGTGAAGGATTTTGTACTCTTGTGGAGTATGGAATGTGTTGACACTATATAAGCGGTACTCCCTCAGAGTGAGGCATTGAAAAACACCTCCCAAGGGATCAATGGTTGGTATGTAGGTAGCTGGTATGGATAAAGTGTCAGAGGTCAATGCTAAGGTAGAGTTAACTGATTGGAAAGCTGATGGGTCAGTTGTGGAGGCTATGGCAGTGGTAGGAATGGAGGAGGTATGTGCGGAAAAAGCAACAACTGTACTGGTAGGTGGAGGTAGACGACTTAATAGATATGAGCACATCATTGGGTTGGTAAATCATGTTGCATGTTTCGAAAGGTGAGGGGTTAGCTGGAATGGTATAAGTGTGTCCTTCGTGTACAAAATTTACAGAACAATGCAAAGTGGAAGGAACGCAACCCATGACATGGATCTAGGGTCTACCAAGAAACAAGTTATATTGGAATTCCCCCTCCAAAACGTAAAATTTTTCTGGTATAGTGTGGGGGGCCATGTTAATGTGGAGGATGATAGTGCCTAATGTAGAGGTGATAGCATCATTGAATGAATGCAACATGATCTTATGTTTATGCATGTAATTGTCAGGTTTACGCATTTGAGTGAATGCATGGGATGAAATGATGTTAATGCTAACGCCCCCATCAATCATCACATGGCGTACCCATATGTCATCGATGTGGACAAAGATGAAGAGGTCTGGGTCTAGGTCATTGTTTTTGTGTGGTGCGAGCTCTTCCTCTTTGAAGCTAAGGGAGGCTACTTGTTTAACAGGGTAGGGTGAAGATGAAGGTGGTAATTTGGTGAGAGACGCTACATGATGGGGTGTGATAATGGAGGCTACAGGTGTAGGGTCATTGGATAAAACCTTAATAGATTGAAGAACCTCCATGAGAGCTTAACGATTGGATTCCAAGGTTTGAATGAGGTCATATAGAGACATTTTGAGGGGAGACTAGTGTAAATTGTTTGAGCATGGTGCAATGTGTGACACCATTTGAAATGGGGTACGTGGGGCCATGGATAGTGATTTTAGGTATGGGTGTAAATGGTATGTTGGGTATAGGATTGGTTGGTGATTTAGTTGCCTTTTCTTTTCCATTATCATTCTAAGCACGTGTAGTGATGTGTATCATATTGATTTGAGGGGAGTTGGCAAACAAAGAAGGTGTAGGGTGAGTGGTATAATGACACGACGAGAAAAAACCTTGTGAGGTGAGTTGGGTGCAACGACATTTGGGTGGTGGCGTGGTAAGTTTTCTAATGCAAACCATGTTAATTTCAAATTTTGGGGGTAGATCTAGGAGTTGTGAGGGTGGAGGTTGTGGTTGTTGAGTTGGCAGTGTGGGAATGGGTGTTGGTGTAGCAGGATCCTCGTTGAGAAGGTCGTCATCGCCAAAGTTGGCCTCTGGAGGACACAACTAGATAAGGATAGTGTTCAAGTCCTTATAGTTCTCCACATCGTGCCCTAGCACACAATGGTATGCACAAATTTTAGTATCGTCAAACCCTATTGGCTTGGGTTTGAGGGGGTCATAGGTCTAAGTGGCGGTAATGTGATGACAGAAGTCTCAAGGAGGTTGGTTAAAATTTTGGCATAGGACCTTGCTAGTGGATCGCAATGGGAAGTGAACTTGGATTTGGGTGTAGGTGTGGTTGATTGTCGAGGATTGGTCTTTGGAAGAGGATGAGCGGATCGAGCTATGGGTTTGGGTGTTGGTGTGGTTTTAGGTGTCATTTGTGCTTTTTTAGTATAGGTATAGTAGATTGAAGGGTAGGAGGGTGTGTGGTCATTTTGACTACCTTATTATGGGGTAGTGGAGTTTTGCTTTTGGGTCGCACCTTCTTGGGTAAAGGTGATGTGGGTGTATGAGGTATAGAAGGAAAAGTAGATGGAGGAAGAGGATGAGTTACCCACGGGGATAACGGGGGTGCTGTGAAGGTAGATGACGCGGATCGTGCTTAGGGTGTGAGAGACAGCGACTGTAGTGTAGTGGGTAGTGAAGTAATAGCTAAGGGTATTAGAGGTATGGGTGGTAGTGATGTTGTAGGTACGGGTGGTAGTGTCGGGGTAAGTTAGAGGTTTTTGAGGAAGGAATGGGCTGTTGTGTTTTTAGCTTATTGCTAGGTGGAGGTTACTTGACCATGTTGGGAAACTGAGGTCCTAAGACAGATGGGACAAGCACTGGTGTGATTGGCATAGCCGGGGTATGAATTCGATGGGTTTGTTTCTTATGTTTGGGTGTAGGAGTAGGTATGGTGTTGACTTTGGAGGATGTAGCTAAATCCAGTTTGATAGGTGGATGAGTAAGGCTGGTGGTCGGGGTGACCCCTAAAGTGGTAATAGGTTTAGTCAAGGAAAATATTATAGGTATGGATTTGGGTTTAGGTGTAGGTTGAGTTATGGGTAAGGGTGTGGTTTGAGCTATAACAGGTGTCGTGGAAGGGGCTTTGATAGAGGTGGTTTTGTTTAGTTTGATTGGTCGAAATAAATTTGGATAGATAGTGGAGGTATCAGCATCTGTATTGAGACCGGAAGCATAACACGCCCCCATAGTAAGGCTCTATCCACATAATCTAAGTGACTAGAAAAACGTGATAACGACACGTCTATAGTTGGAATTGATGAGGACCTAATGGAAATTCCCGTAAAATGTGTCTTAGAAATAAGAAATTGGCTAACTTCAGCTTCCGTGGGTAAGAGAGTCGAAAATAGGTCTGCAGGATTCTAGGTAGCTGATAGAGAATGCTCACTAAGAGGCAACGGTATCTCAACTGGGTCTATGATAGGTGGTGGAGATGATGGGTGCTCCTCTATAGGTAAAGGAAAAGATAGGTGCTCCTCTGTGGGTGGAGGAGGTAATGTGTGCTCCTCTATGGGTGGAGGAAGTATTGTAGGTAAAGGCTCTCTAAGTGGTGAAGCCTGGGGTGAGATGGTCTCAATGTTAACGAAAGACTCCTCCATAGGTGATGAAGGAGATGAAAGGTGTTCCTCTATTGGTGAAATAATAGGGGAGATTGGTTCCGACACGGAAGGAGGATTTCCGGCTAGGATCTCCTCTATGGAAGGAATACGGGGTAATTGGGAGGCGACAGGTACATCATTAAAGATAGCGTGAACCTTGCGGGTATGAGTATCGTGAGTTTAGGTATCACCAGTTTGATCAAACAAAGGGGCATGGTTGGGAAATGGTTTCTTGAAGATGTGCAAGGTTTGGTTAGCAGGGGCATTAGTATTATCCATGGTTAACTCACCTTTCTTGAGTATTTCTTGGACAATATTTTTGAAAGTGGTGTAGTTTCCGTTACTATGAACCTTTACTCGATGATAGTTACAGAAGTAATGTTCTTTATACCATGTGGGCATAGGGAAAGCAGGGTCAAAACCAGTGTATGGCTTTATGGGCGGAAGAGTGATGGCTCCAGCTTTGATAAGATTTTCTAAGATAGAAGAGTAAGGTTCCCCAATTGGGGTGTATTTTTGCTTCTCTCATTTGAATTAAAAAGTCTGAATGGGTGAGAGATTAGATGAGGGGGTAGCCTGATTTGACGGATGTGTTAGACCAGCCTTGAGTACCACTACGTTAGTGGTACCCTTAGCTTTTGAATAATTGTTTTTTGGTTTAGAATAAGAAGAGGTATCATTCGAATTGAATGCCTAATTCTTATTACGTAATTAGATTTTCTTCTCTTCGATGGCTTGAATCTCTAACTTTCGTGCCATAGTGAACGCTTCATCGAATGTTTGACAGGTTTAGACCTGCAAGGTTGGTGAGATATGTCTAGCACAATCCCGTGTGAAGAGCTCAATGAATTTTGTTTGTGGCAGTTGCAAGGTGAGTTTGTTGATCAAGCTACACAAGCGAGTAACAACATCTGTGGTAGACTCATCCTCATATTGACGCATGGAGTATAGGTCAGTCATGGTAACCTTCTTGACAATATTGATAGAGAAATGATCCAAGAAGGCTTGGGCTACCTGATTGAATGAGAATATAGAGTGTCTAGGTAACCCACTATACCAATCTAATGTAGGTCCAGTGAGGGACATGGGAAAGGTTCTTAAGAGCAAGGCATCATCATGAGCAATCAGATAACACCCATGTTTGAACCGCAAATGCTTCTGCGGGTCTTCTTTTCTATTAAAATGATTGAATTTAGGAATTTACCAATGCACGGGGTATGAGCAGATAGGAATGGATGGGTGGATGGGCTCGTTACAAATCTCATCATAGGTGAGAGTGTTAGACGAGCCAGAAACCAATGCCTCTAATATCTGCATCTTGTCCAACATCAATTTTATTAATTCATTGGTAGGTTGTGATAATTGGGCACTTCTTGTAGCATGAGAGGGTTGGTTTTGGGCATATAACAGGGGTGGCAGTCCAGTGTATGGTGCTACCATGTAGGTTGATTGAGAAGAAGGTAGTGAAATAGGGGGTACGTACCCAGTGTGAATAATGGATGAAACGGAAGGTTGTTGGTAGTATGTATATGGAGGTGGAAGGGTCATGGTAACTCTAGTGACAATGGGGGCTAATGATTGTGGAATGGAAAGGACCAAGTTCTGAAAAGGGGTAGGGGTCACCAACATGGGAGGTGGTAGCATAGATACAGGTATGTGTTAGACATTAAGGGTAGATGAGGTTGTGTTTTGGGTAGTTTTCAGGGGTATGGTGGATGTAACGGGTTCCACAGAGGTAGCAGAAGTGATAGTCATAACGGGTATAGGACCTAGCTGCAAAATGACTGGGGTAAGGTAGATGCGGGAAGCATAGAGCCAAATGGGGATGATGCAGGTGTGGGAGTGAGAGTCAGGGGGATAGATATGGGCATGTCGTATATCAATTGACCCGAGGCATCTTGAGTCACGGACGAGTGGGAAAGGTAAAATTGCAAGGCGACGGGGTTTTGGTCAAGGAGTCATGCGAACTCCTCATCTCCGGTAACAATAGTGATAGGTTGGATGGGATCCATTACTAGTGATAAAATGGAAGGTGGTGAGGGACTTGGTGGGAGTGGTTGACAACTGGAGTGAAATACGAGTGTGCTTGCTTGTCTTGGGGTCAACACCATGTGAACCAATACTGATCATGTAGGGCTTCTTCTCTGTGAATGACACAGAAAACAGTAGGAACATGTGAATCTAATGGTAAAAATTGGTTTTATCACCGAATCACAACATCCCTCATTTATACAAGTGCACATACTTGAACTCACAGTGTGATTGGATAACATGGGTACTATCTCCAAGTTGTGGGACTTACTACTTGAGATAGACCTCCAAAGAAAGCTGGTCCTTGCTCCCAAACTACCTTCCACAATCTACTCTAATGCAGGATAAACTAATTGTTCTAATATAAATTTCCAAGGGACCAAGGAGAGAAACTGCATAAAATGAAAGCCTACACTAAAGCGGTGATACACCAGAAAAGGAGGGTGTGTGAGAGTATCCTTCTAATGTGTGAGATAAAGAAGCAAAATGCACACTAGAGGGAGTGATGACAGTTCCCCACGATCCAGCAAAAATGCATTTTACAACCACATTTCAAACATACACAATGATATTTGATCCCTACATGAACACAAAGTAGACACAATATTCTTGTAATCAGGATTGGAGGGGCAAGAAGAATGCAAGAAAACACAGTAGGGGAAGATACATCCAGAAACTTATATTTTATTACCTCATGATATGCACAGTTCAATCTATTACAAGATAAGGGCCTGGATCACCATGCAAGGAGTCCACTACAAGGGCCTGTAGCACATTGGCTTCACAAAGCAATTTTGACAGAGCTTTTCTATTTGAAAACTCTCCCTTTACAATGAGCCCAACACTCCCATTTATAGAAAAAATGAGAAGAAAGAGAGAAGGGAAATTGGAAATCCCGAAATTTGTCCTTTAACCACTTGTAAGAGGCATTAAATGGAGTAAAATGATTGCATATTACTTTCAAAAATCTCCCCATACTGTCCCAGGTGCTACAGCAGAGAAAGAATGATGACCATGCCTCGTAATTGCACTTTCAACTACCAAATAAAACACTGTTATGAACCAGGCCATGTTTTATAAAAAAATATCCATCAATATCTCATCAAATCTATAATTTCTTGATTTTTGTGCATTGGGCTTGGAGCCACAATTCCAACGGTACCAATTTTGTGTGATTTCGTTGAGAAATGCAAAAGTTATGGCCTTCTGAGTGCGGGCAGCTATTTTGGGTCTGGTAGGCGTTTTCTATCATTTGATGGGAATGAGCATTAACTGACTGAGCCGAATATATTTATTTTATTTAAATATATGTACACTCATTAAAATTCCAATTTTGTGAAAATCGGAGCTCGGAGTCAAAAGATATGGTCGTTTGAAGTTCACGGGTCAAACGTTGACTTTTCTTCTTTGCCTTCGGCCGTTTCGGCTTTTCGCGTCCCACACGTACTTTTGTCCCAACTGTCCCAGACACATTCTCCCGAATCAGCTGATTCGGGCTTCCTTGTCTCTTTTGCGGCCTTTTCACCTTTTCGCATCCCGCGCGTCCCTCGCGTACTTTTGTCCCGGCTGTCCCGGACGAAAATCTCCGAAGTGCCTGAAATGGACCATCTTGCAGCAAATCGGCCGATTTGCGCACCGCGCATAATTTTGTCCTGGCTGTCCCAAACTGTGCGAAACAAAAAAAACTTGACGATTTTTCTTGCTTTCGGTCGTTTCACCTTTTCGCATCCCGCGCGTCCCTCGCGTACTTTTGTCCCAACTGTCCCACGGACCGGCTGGGACAAAATTGTCTGACTTAGCCGATTTTCTTCGTATTTCTCCCCCAAACTTGGTATGACGAACCTCGGTATGACCCGCACTGGTACGACATGAACCCTTCAGACCCGAAATGCTTTAAAACAATCCTACAACCTTATTTTTTGCATTTTTTCTATTTTTTCTAACTTGTTGGGATTTCTTCTTGGATGGGAGAGTTAGAGAGAAGCCGGGGGGGCCCAAAAACATGATTTCGGGCCTTGAATCAATCTACTTGCTCGGGACTGAATAATTTGATGTATGTTATCAGAATTATCTTGAGGATAAAATTTTGGATAACAAGTGGATTAGGTACCAAATGGTGGTTGGAAAGTGAAACAGGCTAACCGATGCCGGTTAAGTAAAACTGACACCGGTCATGGGTAACTACTGCCAGTCACTGTAGAAAATGGTCAGTGAGTGAAAAACCAGGCAGAAGGTCAAATCTGATAGGTATGCCAAATCTGATGGTGTTTTACAATGTCAATGAGAATGATGGTAGTGATAGGGATTGTGAAAAGTGGAAAAAAATGAATAAAATTTCCTTTTGGGTAGGTTAACAAAAGGACCTGGAACTGACGTCGGTTGGGTATAACTGACGACAGTTACTGTGAAATTGAAACAATGATGAAAAAAGTGGTTGTGAATTAAAATTTGATGTAGAATCAAACACAGAATTCTAAGAATGATGATGATATAGCCTAGGCACACTTAGGTGAAGCCGGAACACACCAGCTATGATGAGGAGCATGCAAGGATGAACAAGAAAAATGAATAACGTGATCTCTCACCTCAAAATGCAAGCCAAGCAGAAACACTAAGAAAAATGTGATCCTATGAGTGCCTTTTCTATTACGTTTGTTTAGCTTATGCTATTTAAGGACTAACACATGAATTGTGAACTAGAGTTTTTTTGTGAGGATGGCTTCCTACAAATAAGGAGATCTAAAAGGTGAGGTTTCAGGTATGTTATGATGGGGGTGGGCTTCGCTCTAAAGTATGACTCAATAGAGTAGCGAGCTGGGTACCCACTTTTCCGTGATTGTGTGATCACCTACAGCTTCTTCTAGGTAAGATGTTGTTTAAGAATGTGTATAGTTGAATTATTTGTGAGGCTTGGTAAGACTCAGAGAAAGAGAAAAGGAATGAAGTGCTTTTCTACGATTCATTTGTCAACCATCAGCTGGTCATGACTTCCAGCGTATAGGTTGCCATAAATTAATGTGAGCTAATGTGATAAATTAGAATGCAATGCACTTATTTTTAAGCCCAAATCGAAGTGTGAAGTTGGATGACACAATAAGATGAAAAGGAAGAGGGATGCTCTTTAACTACATTGCAGAAAACACGAAGAAATGGTTCCTTTTAATTACACCAAAAGAAAGGTTTCCTTTAGAGAAAATAGAAAGAAAATGTGGATTACCAAGGAATAAGATTAATGTGTATGCTTTTCAGAAGGGAAACAAACACACAATTTTTCCTAGGAATGAATGAAATGCAACGAACCCCGGATGGGTCCCATCGGGAGTGCCAAAATGTTTCACTTGATTCTTAGATCGTCACCCTTACCTAGCCTCTTCCCCCACCCTTCACCCTGACCATTTACCCCACCCCACTCTTTGCCCTAACCATTTACCCCACCCCACCTTTCCCTTACCCATTTACCTCACCTTTCCAACCCTCATCATTTACCCAACCCCACCTTAACCCCTACCTTGGTCTCGTGTCATGACCTAGATATTTGGACCTAGACCATTACTAGTGACCTTTGACCTCATGTGTTTGCTATACCTTGCGGCACTGTTACCTGTGTTGATTGACCTAATGACCTTACCTAGCCTCTTGCCATGACTGTTTATCCTAACCCTACCTTTGGTGTACTACAACATACCTAAACATTCCTACACCTAACCTACATTGTGTTTCTTGACCATATCCTATACCTTGGATACCGAAATTACTTCAACCTTTTTTGGATAAACCTCTTGACCTTAAATGATGTAGAGTTTGCCTTCTCTTCAACACGGTAGCGTGCTGCAGTTTAGACATGTGTGTGTGTGTTTAACTGTTGCTACCTTTGACCCTAACCCATTACCTAGAATGGCCTGAGTAGACCTTTTACCCTTTTTCCCTGTGCCCACCTACCTTTTCCTCACATTTACCTTTTATCAAACCACTCACCGATTCTGCCTGTGGCCTTGTCAATTCTTGGTTTAAGGGGGATCACCTTCACCCACACATGGGGCAACCACATCTTATTTTTTTTAGCATCGCTTACCAATACAAGCTATGAAACAAAAATGGACAAAATGTAGACACTAAAATTAGGTCACACTCCCCTTTGGTTCCTCAATGAATAAACACCCTTCATCACATTCACCTAGCCATGGCCCCTTTCACCTCACTAATATTAATTTAATTAATTTAATTAAATTAGTTCATTATCCTCACTATATTTATTATTTAAATATCTTATTTTAAATAATATCCACACATACAGTTCACTTAGACACCTCACCAAGCCAGCTCAACCTAAGACCTCTTCTTAGTAAGTTGCCATAACTAACTAAGACTTACCCAAACCCTAAAAATCAATGCCTACATTCCCTCTAACCACACTACCCCATACTTACAACAAGCTCCCAGTCTAATCCATGGGTGAATGACACGAGATCTGAGGAAATCAAGAGGATCTCCCTAGTTTAGTAAACCTAGGAAATATCATCTTGACCAACGCCGATTACTCCTAACCGTCGTCAGTTAAGCCAGAACCACCGTTGGTTACCCTTTTAACCCCAAAACAACATTATTCTCAAGGTTGGAAGTTGAAAAAAGAAGGTTGGAAAACGTTGGCAGAAAGTTGACGAACATTAACACATTCCAAAGAGAACATGCATGCAAGGAAGGAGATCAAACACTTTATTTTTCACAGCCATCCCAGCCATGATCTGATCTAACCAAGCTAAGAGGAATGTACATACAGCCCATGCAGAATCTTTCTTCAAGTTGGTGATCACTTGTAGCCTTCAAACCTCTCATTAGCACCTCCATCCCTCACTCACAGACATCCAGGACTAGAATCCCAGTAAGTATAATGTCATACTTCTCTGGTTTATTTCATTTCATCATTATTTTATCATCTATTGTTTACCTATCCACCTATGGACCTTCTCCAACACTTCCACCTCCATATACCCATCAAAACCTAGCCAAATCTTTCCCAAACCACCAAATACCTCATTCTGACAAACCAAAGTCCTTTGTGTAATCACAAAGGAGACCCAAAGCTTGTTTTATGGCATTCTCATATTTCCATAGTAACCGGTACCAATTACACCTAACTACTGTCAGTCACCCTTAATCGACATCGGTCTCTGTATTTGCCCATACAACCCAGAACAGAGACCTACCCACCTAGTTTCACCTCACCCTCATCCACCTGTGATTTACCTGAGACCTCTGTTAGACCTACAGAGATCCAGAACCAATCACTTGACCTTTGGATCCTATTCTAGCCTAGCCTGTTATATTAGATCTATTTCTTATTGTGTTTTAAGTGAGATACCTAAATCATTTCAAATTACAATAGGATTTATTTCGTTTACCGCATTAAATTGTTTAAAATGGTGGACTGACAGCCATCTAGGAAGTATCACACTTCCCAGATCTAGCATACGCTAGGTAGTTCACTACACATATCGTTTAATTCCTTCTAGTGGTCTTGTTTTTATTACAGGTAGTTCCTCCTAGCCAAAAAGAAGTTCTCACAATCAGATGTGGATTTGGAAGTCATACGTGCGTAACAACCCATCAACCAGCATTTGAATAGGTATTCCTCCAATGCCCATTACCCTATTTGTTTGGTCAATACTTCAAAGAAACGATCTAGAATCAGGTGAAACACACACACAGATATATGTATGTATGTATGTATGTATGTATGTATGTATGTATGTATGTATGTATTCTTTTACTCAAGTAGATACAACTACCATTCTAACCATTTTGCTAAAATAGGGTAAATATCCACATGCCCATTTGGGAAAATGCTACATTAATGAAATAAGAAAAATAAATAACCATATTGTAACCCTAGAGGATGGTGAAAATAAAACTAAAAAATGAAAGAAATGATGTGCATCCTTCTTGAGCTTGAGATGGTCTCTCATGGCTTCCTCATCCTACTCCACTAATCTAAAAAACAAAACAAAGAAATAATAAGCCAAACAAAGAGAAAGAAGTCTTTCATAATCAAACTTAGGGTTAGTGGAATCCCTTGATCTTGTGGCCCCAAATGAATCCATCCAATGGATGAGATTCACTCCTACAAAAATTAGATGGGGAGTGAGTGAGATAAATTTAAATTTAAAATGCATGGATTGACTTTTTAGGGGCCACTTTAGTTGTGTAAGGGGTGGGATTTTTTTTCTAACCCTTGTGATAAATTAAGGACCTCGTTAATTTTTTTAATCCTTCTCACCTTGTGGGAATTATATAACTTTAGTATTTAATTGAATAGACCCCTTTACCCTTGGGATTAATTTGTGCAAGTTTTACTATAGTGGAATTTAAATGTTTATCGAATCACATTTAAGGGGAAACCTAAACCATGCCTTAGACTAACTAATTTTATTAAAAGGTATTGAGAGTTTTATTATTTTATTATAGTGGGGATTAAAAAGTAAATTTATATTAGTAATTTAAAGTAACTTAGAAACAAGAATGTGACAACTATTAATTTGAAACCCTTTTTGAGAGCATGTTTTTCAAAAAAAAATTATTCCATAATTTTTCTAGCTTGCCTAGGTTGTTCTTGGGTTCAATGCGGGCTATTTTAGCGGGTGTTATAGAGGATACCAGTATTATGTTACATCTGATGTTTATGAAACTTTTAAAAGATGGAAAACCCTTGTTGAGAACAAATCAAATTCAAAGTTAAAGTGCCTTAGATCTGACAATCGTGGTGAATCCTCTAGAAAGAATTTCAATTATTATTGTTCAGTGAATGGGATACATAGAGAAAGAACGGTTCCAAGAACACCACAGGAGAATGGTGTTTTTGAAATAATGAACAGGACAATCATGGAACATGATAGAAGTATGAGGATACATTCTTGATTGCCCTTGCAGTTTTTGGCAGAAGTAGTTGATAAAACGATTTATTTGATTAACTATGGGCCTTCAAGTTCAATAGATGGAGGAATACCAAGGGAATCTTAGACCGAAAAAAGGTAGATATTTATTTTATTAAAGTTTATGGTTCATAATATTTTGTGCATATTGATAAGAAAAATAGGAAAAAGTTGGATGCAAAATAAAAAATATGCACTTTCATTGGTTATGGATCTGATGATTTTGGATTCCATTTTTAGGATTTATAGAATTCTAAAATTAGTAGGAGTCGTGACATTGAATGGAATGAAAATAAAATAGACAGGGATCAAATTTTGGTATCGAAGGTCGAACCGGTCGAGAAGTTCGTGAATGAAAATGAACTGTCAAATTTAAAACTAATACCGATAGGGTTACACAATAACTGATGTCAGTTGACCCCTTAGTGACATCAATCATTAGAACTGGTATCGGTTATATAAGATTCTAAGTGGAATTGGTTAGAAGTCCAATGTTGGTTATAGGTGATTGGCATCAGTCACTGGAAGATTTGGATACAAATGTCGAGGGGGTCCAGAATGAGCCTCTGGTACCCCAAACTCCTATGAGAAGGTCACAAAGGGTAAGTAAACCTCTTGAAAGATTTACACCTTTTTTAATTTATTATTGACTGATAATGGTGAACCAGAGAGTTTTGAATAAGCAATGTAGGATGAGACCCACGTCTAGTGGGAGCATGACATTGATGAGGAGATGGAATCCTTGGAACAGAATGAGAATCGGGATTTTGGTAAGTTGCCAGTAGGTAAGAGGAAATTACAGAACAAGTGAGTTTATATGATCAAGGAAGAAGAGGGTTGACAGAAAAGGTACAAGGAAAGGCTTGTAGTAAAGGGATTTGCACAGAAAGTAGGTATTGACTTTGGTGAAATATTTTCTCCTATTGTTAAGATGAATTCTATTCGTACTGTATTGAGTTTAGTTACAATACATGATTCACATTTAGAGAAACTATATGTGAAGATGAATTTTCTTCATGGTGACTTAGATGAAGAGATTTATATGTAGCAGCCACTTGGGTATGAAGTCAAGGGTAAGGAGAAATTAGTGTGCAGGTTGAAAAATATCCTATATGGGCTCAAGCAAGCTCTAAGGAAATGGTACATGAGGTTTGATAGTTTTATGCATGAACATGGTTACTCGAGATGTGAATCTAACCATTGTGTATATTTGAAGAAGATTGAAATGGGAGCTATATTATTTTTTTATTGTATGTGGATGATATGTTTATTGTAGGATCTAGTATGCACATCAAGACATTGGTGAGCTTAAGGGAAATATAGCTCACAAATTTGCTATGAAGGATTTAAGAGCTGCAAAAACAATCCCTGGTATGCAAATACACAGAGACATGGAGAATAAGAAATTGTATGTCTCAGGAGGATTATATCTACAGGGTGTTAGAAAGGTTCAAGATGCAGAATGCAAAACTTTTTAGTACACCTATGGCTAGACACTTCAAATTGAGCAAAGATCATTGTCCATCATAACATGGGGAGGTAAAATACATGACACAAGTGTCATATGCTTCAGCAGTTGGGAGTTTCATGTATGTTATGGTTTGTACCAGACCGGCCATTGCACAGGTAGTGGGAGTTGTGAGTAGATAAATGGTCAATCCAGGTAGGGAGAATTGGAAAGTAGTCCAATGGATAATCAGGTATTTGAAAGGGACATCTAGCATGCAGTTATGCTATGAAGGATCAGATATTTCCATATGTGTCTATGTTGATTCAGATATGGCTGGAGATCTGGATGGTATGAGGAAAAGAACTGGATATATTTTCATAGTATGTGGGATGGCAGGTAGTTGGATTTCAAGATTTCATAAGGTTATGGTTTTGTCTACTATAGAGTTAGAGTATGTTGCAGCTACAAAGGATAGTAAGGAGATTATATGGATGAGTATGTTCATGAAAGAGTTGGGAAAGGAGAAAGATGATTGCAATATGTTCAGTGACAGTTAGAGCACAATTCATTTGGTAAATAACTCAACATGTCACTGAATAATGAAACACATTCAGTTGAGGTATAACTTCATACGACAGATATTGGAGGATGGGTTACGAGTGAAAACCCTACATATATGCTAACGAAGCCATTAACAAAGGAGAAGTTGGAGCTACACTCCACTTCCGTTGATCTTCGAGTTTGAGACTTGAAGATGAAGAAAAAAAGCTAAGGAAGGATCCAAGAATGACGTTGTACAGGTATAGTGTAGAAATTAATCTCCAAGAGGGAGATTGTTGAGTTTTGGAGCTCAATTACTTCAGATTAGCATGTAATATGAAACTTGCTGGAAAAAATAGTAACCGGCATCAGTTATGGAAGGACTGACGTCGGTCACCCATGATTGACATCGGTCAGAAAAGGAGGAATCAACATGGGTTAAGGATAGCCAGCGTCGGTTACCTGTGTGTGAGTGTTTTAATTAACTCACGGGAATTAGATCTAGTTTGTATACACCTATATAAGCATGAAAGATAGGGTTTAGAACAAAATAATTAAGAAGAATGTGCAAAAGTTGATGATTATTGTGAGAATAATTGTGATAGAGAGAGAATTCTTGGTGAAGAAGCAAAATCTTGAGAGTAAGACAATACTATACATCTGAGAGGTGTGGAAGATTGTAAATATTTATTGTATATCTTGTGAAAGCTTTGGATAATAGATTGGCTTGTTTCTTGATGGATGTAGCCTACATTGGGTGAACCACGTTAAATTTGGTGTTGATTTATATCTCTTGTTATGTATATTTCTTTTGGTAGAATATCCAGTTTTATTTGCATGTATTCTTAGATCTGATGTATTATTTTTACAACTGGTGTCCTAACCCCAACAATATTTGGTCTATTCATCCTTTGTCGATGCCAACTAGGTGACATCAAAAACTCATGTTTGATTAAAATAGAATTATATAAGTAAGTGTATCATGAATTGAATGGTTCTGCAATAAACCCTACGAGTCTATTAATTCCCTCAAGTACCAAATCAACACTAGAACTCATTATCTTTGCAAAACATAAATGAATAAATGTATTAGTATATCTAATTTATTCATTATAATTGTATCATAAATTAAATGCTTAATGCACTCAAGAAGCAACTAAACAATATAACTCATTATCTATACAAACATCAAGTGAATACATGCATTAGTATATCCTCTTTTATATTTAATAGAATAATTACTCGACATTTGATGGATTAGAGTTTCTAATGTCATATATAGATAAAAGTGGCCCAGTTGCAATGGAAGGCTTCATAATCAAAATATTCACCGAATTTGAGAAAAATATATACCAATGAAGTTTCATCTTGATATATAATCATAGTACATAATATTATAAGGCTACTACATTAAAAATACAAGTAATTAAGCCTTACTTGGAATGGCCGTTACATTTTATTTACGAAACACATAAGAATGATCCTTGAATAATGAAAGAAACTACATAGTTCATCTTTTCTGACACTATATGTCAAATTTATTGATTGACGTGTTTATTGAGAGAACATATGTACTTGAGAATTTTAGGAATATTGATCTAGTGTTCACTTGTAATATCTTGTAACATTATTTTAATACTACATATAACAAAATCATTAAAAATTTTCAGTGCTTATAGATATGGTTAGCCATTGTGAAATGTTGTTATATCAACCTCCTTTATCATAGGATATTTTTAATCCTATTTATATATTATGTGTTATCTATTTATATATTTGATCTGTATTTCTCACAATCAGTATTAGAGTGAGGAGGATCAAAATAAAAGTCTATAATGTATTTTTTTTACTACCCAATTTGATGTGTGTATGAGGGTCTTTTTTTAACTATCAAGATTATAAAATTTTTGGTTTGTTTTTCATAATCTACAATTTGACCCTATGTATGGTGGTGTCCAATTTTAGAGTTGTATTAGTGAATTCCTTCATTCATTCACTTAAATTGGCTTCACCATTTAGCTAGATCAAATTGAATTTTGTTTCAGATTTACTTTGAATATTCACACATGGATGTTTCTTTCCAATCACCATTTATGAAATTCATTTATAAAATTCTACAATTTTAAATTATTTCATGCACTTACCAGGCATGTAGCATATGTGTAGATCAAGATATTAATGAATATAATCCATGATGATTTGAATATGTGGTTTTTTTCTTCTTCTAATCATTTAACTGTTTCCATCAAACCAACAAATATAAATATCAAATAATAATAGGAAAATAAAATGTACCATAAAAAGTAGTACTTGGTATAATTACGCAGGAGGCATTTTTCTATTTAATTGCAACCTGCTGACACCATCTGAACACAAACGGTTAGGATCTGAAGTGTCATTAAAGTACAGTTTCATCGCAACTGTTTAAAATTTTGGCCACTGGTTCACCTGACATGCCTCGTCTCACTTTACCGAACATGGTCTTTGTGGTAGAGCATCTGCATTTCATTTGGTTTTAAGCTTTATCATCACTATTTTAGGCCTACCTAGGGACTTCCCGAGCAATTTAATTTTTCATCTCCAAACTCGTATACCAATTTTCAGTCACGGATGAGCTGCCAACACCGCCTCCCATAATGGATGTTTCACCATAATGGAATGCTTCAAAAGGGGACTCGATTGAAGATCTCCAGACAGCGTTGGAGGTTGCTATATTCCTCTTCTTGTGGGTGAGCAAAGAGACCTTTGTTTTTCTGTGTTAGATCTTTGTCGGATTGCGTTTAGATCAACATGCTTGAAGTTTCAAACTGTTCCATTAATATATGCCTACAGATTATTTTGTTCACGAAGTCCATGACCACAATCGGTGAGAAATCAGCTGCTTCAATTTAGAGTAAGTACATCCTTTGCAAATGTCTGAAAATGTGGAAGCATGCAACTTGTTTGACAAAATGACTGAAACATTTGTGGTCTGATAAATTGCAATTATTATGGGATATGTAAATAATGGGTTTTTTAGATGAAACGACAGTGGATAAATTTTCGCCCATCATATATGTGAATTCCTGCTATGGTTTTGATCATTGAATGGACACATCGTATCTATCAATGTGGATTATTTTTTAATGCCATTTACTCCAACCGCTGGGAATTGGAACTCTTCCATCAACACGCTGGTTAAGTAATTGATAGTAAAATGGATTTACATTCCTTGTTGAAGACTTCTAAAGACACCGAGTTGAGATTCAATCTTGTTTTTTACTTGACATTCAAACTCGAAGACTGCCTCCCATGTAATCTTTGGCTCTGCCCACAAATCTTTCAAAGTGACGGCCAACTATGAGTATGATAAGACACATATTCTCAGTCTGTCCAGCCCAGGATCTGCCCGTTCACTAACCAGTAAATAACTGAACAAAGTACACAACTCTCACCACCAAAAAACAATGGTACATGCTTGGTTATTACATCGTCTCTCATGATCTTTCTGATTTCATCGATGCATGTAGATATTATTTTCCTTTCTCGCAAAGTTTACAGGGCGAACAACAAATGTGTTTACAAATCCAATTAGAGGTAAAGATTTATATGTCAAATTAAATCCAATCCAATTAAAAAACTTGAACACTTTGACTTCATAGTGACTGTGAACACTCTTGATTTGTTTTACATGTACCAACAAACTTGCACTTTTCTCTGTTATCTCATCATATACCTCCAAACTTGCATTTTTTGTGATTTCATACATAGTGAATCTTTGTCACATGTACATAAATGTTTGGAATTTGTGTCTAGGAGAAAATGAAAATGCTAAAGTTAGGTTCTTATCCAGCTAGCCCTCCCCAATTCACAACCCACATCATCATAACCAAGAAAACAAATCTCAAACAAGTACAAAGCACACGATACATTAATCAAATTATAATCTTTAAAACAATTAACTAAAACATTCCCTATTTATAACTTGGATGAGCTACATCATTAGAAGATTTAAGTGTGCACATAAAAAAATATTTTCCCTCTTTTCCCAATGCCGCAAACATTAATTACATCAAATGGGAGTCTTCACGGTCTTAATTATCTTCTTCTTATATTTACAATTTTTTATATGCATTTAATTATTTTATTTGATACATCTTGAGAGAATCCAAGCTTAGGATATGTCGACCTCCATTGCAGTTTTAGTGGTAGACCACAAAATGTCATGCCTAAGCCTAAAAACTATTTTAGTGTATTTGGTCAATGGTTCAAATCGCGCACTAGTTATTGTGCAATATTCACCATCACCATATGTTCGCTAAGAGGTCTCCTAATTCGATGGATGCATAAGCCATTAGTAATTTAGTAGAGATACAAATAAATGCGATAGTAGAGCTGTATAACGTCTTTACTTTGAAATCAAGTTTGGAAAGCACTATATTTGGTTAGCTTATTGCTGAAGTTTGTGTATCCCTATATTTGGGTAGTTTATGGCTTAATTATTTCACAGCTCCCCTCTAATTTCATTCTCTAGAATATGCTTTATTCAAATATATATAATGCGAACAATCAATTTCGGATTTACATATAATATCTGCAAATACACTCTACTTTACATAATATCTTCAAATACAATCTATAGATAAGACTAAATTTGTTTCTCAAATTTTTATTAACAGGAATTTTTAAGTCGACGTAGTTTCTCTTTGTGATTATTTATACTTTAGATTGTTTTAATATCATTTTTTTTATAAGAAATATGATACTTTCTTTTTCATGTTTCCTCATGAAGTTTAATGAACTCGTATGAGTTGTGTTATAATCTTGTTTGTTTTTTTGTTTTTTTGTTTCAAAAATGTCTTCTTATTTTGATGGAATGTAAATATTTGAAATGCTATTTTTAATCGCAAAAATATATATGAAGCTAAAAAATGGAGGCATAAAAATATGTAGAATTGTTAAACCATAATCTAATGTAAACTAACAATTATTATATGTGTACAATGTAATGTGAATTTTTCCTAGGGGTGGGTCTACGGGCCGCAGGGAGAAATTTTTCCCGGAGGAGGAGGAGTCGGGTAGTCGGGGGCAAGGGAGGAAGTATATTTCCAGACATGGACCAGCGGAGTAGGTGAGAAGTTTTGGAATTTTTCCTGCATGGGGCGAAAAACCACCTTTGCCACCCGCGCACCCGCAAGTCCGCAAGACTGCAAGGGACATTTGGCGCATCCTAAGCCAATGCAGAGAAAGTGGGGTGACAGGGATAAAAGAAAGTTATCGCCAGGCAAAAAGGGTAAAATTCACTCGCGCCTCCACCGACGAGAGAAGATGTCACGTGTTAGCCAACCATTGGCTGCGGGTTGGCAGTCCGGCGGGGGATATTTTAGAAATTTTGCGCCCAAAATTTTTTTTTGAAACGTTAAGGCTAAAAAAAAGGATCCACTCCTCTGTCGATGCCTCGTGAAGCCACGTGGCAGCACCTGATTGGCTGCAGACTGGCAGGGCTACGGGGGGGGACTTATAAAAAATTTTTCCAATTTTATTTTTGAAAGTGCGAAAGGTTAAATCAATCCAGCGTTCACCGGCGCCCAACAAAACCACATGTCGATCAAGGATTAGCTGTGTGGTGGGGGGGTCGTGGAGAAAAAATTGCCAAAAAATGTTTTTGGAGTTAGATCATTTTTAGACAAAATGAAGGCTTACGGGTCAGCGGAGCGGCAGAAAAATTCATGACTTTATACTTTTTGGCAAGAAGCAAAAAATGAAAGTTTTAGCCCACTGGTCCGCCCAAGAATATTTTATTCATTTAAATTTGACAGTTAGATTATTTTTGAAACCAAACAAAGTAAAAACTTTAGAAGGCCATAAATTTTGATAGGGAACTCAGGTTTTGGCAAACAAGGACTTTTTAAAAAGATCTGGACGTCCTCTTTGCACATAAACCTTAAGAATTTGATTTGGATAAAATTTGCAAGGTCAATTTTGAGAAAACGTATTTCTGTCAGTTAGAAGTGAACTGGTATTTTTTTAACTTATCAATTTTGATCAAATTTTCCATTAATCCTTCTTCATCTTGCCAAACAGGCATGAAGGATTTTACTTGGAAAATTTTAGGATAGATTGCAAAGTTAAATTTTTCTTGATTGGTTTACATTCAAAAATTACCGATGTTTATATAGCAGAAAAACCTGAAATTTCACCTTTACTTGATTTGAAAGGTTCTTTAAAAATTTCTGCAGTGTTTTAGTTTAGTTTGGGGATCATTTTGATCTCATTAAGTCCAAATGAATATTTCTGTAGTACCCACACTTCCCTTTGACACCTTTTTGATACTAATCATGATACTAATGATTATATTATGGACATGATTATGGACCTTATTATAGTATGATGTTAGATGTTAGATCATGGATTATTGTTGACTTGATTCAATTATGATGCATGATGAATATTAGAGACATTTTGGATATTGATGATGATATACTGTTTGACATGGTTATATATGGATGTTGTGCAGACTTGTGATATTTGGATATTGTGAGTAGACCTAGAAATGGAAATTATTCGATGATGATATAGTTGTTGATAAAACCATAAATGATATTTTTAAATTGCTTTGATGTTGTGATTCATACATCTAAATGATTTTGGGAATTATATTTATATTAGTTTGGATGTTCTGATATGGCCACAAGGCCGAAGGAGGTATTTGTGTTTTGTAGGTTAAAATATCACAACAAACTTCGGGGGATTGGAGACCAACCACATTGGAATTCTGGATGAATTCAACAAGGTCACCATGACAACTAGTATTTGTTTGTGTGTGTGTTAGGGATTCCCATGGGAGGGGATCACCTTTAATTGTGACCAAGGGTTTTATGTATTCCTTTTATTTTGGTTCCTTTATTTATGTTTGCATGTGTTTATTTTGTGGTGCTTTTACCCCTTTCATTATTCATTAAATGGTGTGTAAATATTGTGAGTAATCATGTTGTTAATTTAGTTAATTAAAACATGTCATACGAAAGTAATTAATAGAGTTATTGGCCATGATTAAAGATGTGTAAGTTAACTTTTAAGTGTGAAACACTCCACCTTCTTGGGAATTCGAAATTTTCCTTGGAGGCTGATTTTGGAGTGTTGTAGGACATGTTAAACTTGTCCCATACCTCTTAAATTTAATTACCAACCATACCTACAGTTGGGGAGTTGAGAATAGACTTTTGTGATGTTTTTTTAGAAGACAACTTGTAGGTTTTAATTAAACTTTTCTTACATGATTTAATTTCAGTCCTTTGGGGTGTGGGTTGGATTTGAGTGTGTAAGTAAACTGTCATATTATTCACCCACCTAGTTATTGTGCATTGGAGAATGAAGTTGAATTTTGGGTTGGGGTTGAAGAGATGCGATATGGCATCCTACGCGGATCTTCCTCATTCTCTTCCCTTCCCTCTTCTATAAAATTTGAATGGCTTGTCTTGTTTTGGGGTTGCTTCACTTTGGAGACTTCATTTTATTAGGTGAATTATTTTGCTGTTTTGGAACTCTTGCTTGAAGAAGTTTTTGGAATATTGTTGCATGCTTGTACTTGGCTATTTTTGGATTGCTTGCATTGGGATAAACCTTGTTTTTTTGGAACTTGGAACAAATCCAATCATGGAAAGGTAGGATCTTGACTCTTGAAATGATCTTCTTTTATGAATGTAAGTGTTAATGTATGAATGTTTTGGCATGGGTGTGGGATGTTGGGTAGATGTCCTAGGAATGGTGTAGGAGAAGACTATGGGGTTATTTTGTAGGAGGAAAAAGTGTGTTTTAGGGAGGTATAAGAGTGGAGGGAGTTGGAATTTGGGTTCCACCTTACAAAGAAATAGCTTGAATTTATTTACTCGTTATGTGGTTCCCTAAGAGGTTGGGGAGGCATAAGGAAATGTGAGGAATAAGGGGTACTTGGGGGAGGCATAAGGGCATGTCAAGAATTTGAAATAATATATATATATACATATTTTGGTGGTTTGTTCTCAGGTGGTGATACCCATTTCCCCTTTTTGGAGGCATAAGCAACATCCCCCATAGTTTCTTGCTCCTTTGGCTTGCTTAAGGAATCCTTAGTATTGTTTGTCATGTTTTAATGTAGTTATAGAAATACATTCTATTTTGGACTGTGTTCTTATTGTGATTATTGTACTTGTGTGCTTGTGGAAGCCTGTTGTTGCCATGAGTTAGATTACATCATTTATTACATTATGGATGGGGCTCAGGCACCAATGAAGAAGGGTGACTTCTCCTCTTCATTGGATGTCTTGGTTTGGTGGATAGCGTTGCCTTTCCCCTGCTCTTGTTGTGATCAAATTAGAAGAATGAGAAATTTGCATGTTGATGTTCTGGAGCTGAGATATAGACAGTTTGACAGTCCCTTGTGAAATGAAATCTTATTGTAGCCCCTTTCCCACTTGAAGTGGATGATTTGTGTATTCATTATCATGGAAAGATAATATGTATTGGAAATGAAAGTGGAAATTTGAAATGTAAATGAGTTACAATCTGTATTCTATGTTGGAAAGAATGAGAAAGAATGATACGTGTTTTGTATGTTGTATTTTGAAATCAAATGGAAAGGAGGTTGTAAGATTTTCGTTTGAATTAATGGAAGTGTTTTCCTTGTTCATATGATATTCTTTCCATTGGAAATCTGTAATTAACAAGCTCTATGAAATCCCTATTTGGAAAGTGGAAAAGTGAAATATGTGAAAAGAAACTGTATTATTCTGTCTTGTATATAATATATGTTTTTGGAAAGAATAAAATAAGGAAGTTGTAAATTTGTCTTTTGGAATAGATAAAGGATTGCATAATATTACTCAAATTATATCATTGTGTTAAATTTAATCATTTAGATGTGAGTTGTAATCTCTGTTTGAAAGGAAGTGTAATACTCTATTTCTTTGAAATATGTGAAATTTGGAAATTAGAGATGTATCTTAGTTTCGAATAGTTGGATTGAATCAACTAAATGCATTAGATTAGGTTTGGAGCATATTATAATCCTTGGAAGAAGACAATGGCAAATAAACCTTTTAAAAAAAAAAATTGAACTCTATCTTGTATTTCAAATTGACAATTATTTAATCCCAAATGCTCAGACCGAATCTGCAACAAAGGAATAAAAAATGAAATATTAATTTGGGCATAATAAGATCTAATCAGATTCATCTAGATATTAACACTTAAGGAAATTCTTATAAAAACTTAGAAAAATTGGGCTTAACTGTTTTACAGTCGTGTTGTTGTCAAGAAATGTAAATGTTCAAATTGCAAATCAATCAGACAAATTGAATCTTGAAATATCTCTTAAATAAACCTAAGAACATTTTTCCATGTCTATTTGACATGTTAAGAGAGGGACAAGAACAAATTGAACAAATTTAACAAGTTAAAATTTATCAGTTTGCACTGTAAAATCCTACATAACATTTTCACAAAATTGACTAGTTAAAATTTATCAAAATCAAATGTTAATGATATCTGTGTAAAGAGGACATCAAGGGATTTCCAGAAAGTTCTCATTTTCCAAAAACTAAGCCCTCTATCAAAAGTTATGGCCTTTTGAAGTTTTTGCTTCACTTGGCGTCAAAAAAAAAATTTAGGGAAAAAAATTCCTTAGTGGGCCTGCGGGCTCGAATTTTTCCTTTAGAACTTTAGAAAAATTTCCTAATTTTCTCTGCTGACCCGCAACAAATCATAGGCTGCCATGTGGCACCATGAGGTGTCGTAGGAGGGGCAGACCCCTTTTAAAGCTTAGCTCTCCCGGAAAATTTTGAGAAAATTTTCCAAATTTTTCCCACCTCCCCGGGTGGCCGCAACCAATTAGGTGATACCACGTGGCATCGCGAGGGTAGCATCAGTGGAGCAGGTCCAAATTTGCCTTTTTACATTTTTGGAATTTTTTTTGAAATTTTTCCAAATTTTCCCCACCACGCTCGCCGACCTGCAGTCAATCAGGAGCCACTACGTGACATCACGAGGTGCTGACAGAGCCACGTGAGTGAATGCTAGCATCTTAGCCACTTTTGGACGTTAATCTAATTTTCTCCCTGCCACCCACTGCCTTCCCTACGTTGGCTTAGGAGACACCACGTGTCACTTGTGGACTTGTAGGAGTGCAGATGCTCAAAGTTGACTTTCGCCTCATGCGGGAATATTTTTCAAAATGTCTTCCACTGCCCCGCTCTCCCCTAGCACTGACTTGAGGAGGCGCCACGTTGTCCCTAGTGGACTTGCGGACCCGCAAGTGTGCGGGTGCAAAATTTTTTTTCTTACCTCTTACGGAAAAATTTCCAAAAGTCTCTGCGCGGCCCGTCGACCCTCTCTTGGGGTAAATTTTCACGCCTGGGCCCGCAGGCCCGCTCTTGGGGAAAATTTTCACCCCAAGGCCCACCGGCCTATAGCTTGAAAAATATGAGGAGTTAGGAGGACTTATTTATTTCAATGGAAAGGTGAGAAAATTTCCTATCCAATGACAATAGTTTAGGGAAATTTTGAATGTGCTAAGTTTGAGAAAAATCAAGTTGAATCTTTAAGACTTTTAGTGAGTGGGTATGGTGAGGAATTACCCTTTGAACCTTATTGTACCTTATAACCCTAAATTCTGAACCTTATGACCTCTAATAATTGTTAATAAAAGAAAATCATGTTCTAGTGAATTAGAATTGTTCTGGAACTTGTTAGTGACAGTTCTTGCATTGTAATCTAGTTGTAGACTCTTTTAAACCAAAAAAATAATTATTCCATAATTTTTCCTAATTAATCCTAGGTTGTTATTAGGTCTCAAGTGGGTTGTTTTAGCAGACATTACACTTGGTATTAGAGCAGTGGTTCAAAATCTTGGGCCATTGGGCACACTATAAACTTGAGACATGAACCTTAAACCCAGCACACTTTTAAAACTAGAAAACAATTTAGTTTAGAAATTACATATTTTAGTAAACATGAAAACTGAATAAAACTTAGAAAGGTGAACTAACTCTCACCTTGGTCTGTGTAGGAGGCGCAGAAAGGATGAGAGGTCTTTTCACATAGACCTAGAATCTTTAGGATGTTAATGTTGCTCTACGCGGAGGATCAGTAGGAGGGCATGCAGCTAGACATGATAGAGTTCCTTCCATTGAGGGTCATGAATCACCTCAAGCCAGCGAGGATCATGGAGGAGATAACTCCCATGCAGAGTCAGAGAGATTAAAGTCGCCACAAATGGGACATGGTGATCAAGTTTAAGGACATAGAGAGAGGTCTTAGAGCCCTAGGCTTAGGGATGAGCATACAGAGAGACCTAGAGGTCGTCAAACCATAACTGCAGATCACATCAGGGAGATCCTGAAACTTTGGCCATCCTATTATTCTGGTGACATAGGTGGATTTCAGGAAGAGACCTGGTTAGTGAGCTTAAGCGGGTGCTTCAAATTTTGTCCTTGTTCTAGTAACATGAAAGGTCGTGTTGTGATCCATCTGTTGATAGATGGAGCTGGTGTCTGGTGGCGCATAGAGGAGCAGAAGCTCCATGTTGATTCTTAGACAGTTACCTTGGAGCTCTTTGAGGAGAGTTTATGGATAAGATATTTGTCACAGAGGCTCATATAGCAGCAGATAGATAAGTTCCATGACCTTCGACAGGAATCTCTCACAGTGGCTGAGTATGAGAGTAGATTTCTGGATCTACTCCAGTATGTTGGTTATATGCAAGATGAGCATGTGCGGATTCATAGGTTCATCCGGGGCCTGAATCTAGACATTGGAGGTGCAGTGCGGATCCATTGTCCATAGACATTAGTTGAGGCCATCAAGAAGGCCTATATAACAGAGGAGACTTGGGGAAAGACCCAACAGGCTAGAGACTGAGTACGTAGCCACATACAAAAGATGCAAGACAACAGATCGAGGGGTCAATACCACTTCCTCGTGGTGGACAGGGTTCAACATAGTCCTCTTTTAGACATAAAAAGTAGTCCTGCCCACCTTATATACCTCCACATAGATTTTATGCACAAAGAGGTCAGAGTATGGGGCCTACTCCTAGGGGTCCCAATAGGACACAGGGTTCCCAAAGAGCTCACTCAATAGGAGTTTGTCCATCAGAGACCAAGGGGTTTTATGTATTCCTTTTATTTTTGTCCGTTTGTTTATGTTTGCATGTCTTTATTTTGTGGTGCTTTTACCCCTTTCATTATTCATTAAATGGTGTGTAAAAATTGTGAGTAATCATGTTGTTAAGTTAGTTAATTAAAACATGTCATAAGAAAGTAATTAATAGAGTTGTTGGCCATGATTAAAGATGTGTAAATGATGTGTAAGTTAACTTTTGAGTGTGAAACACTCCACCTTCTTGGAAATTAAAAAGTATCCTTAGAGGCTGATTTTGGAGGCTTGTGGGACAAGTTAAACTTGTTCCATACCTATTAAATTTAATTACCAACCATACCTACGGTTGGGGAGTTGAGATTTGACTTTTGTGATACTTTTTTTAGAAGGAAAATTGTAGTTTTTATAATAAACTTTTCTTACATGATTTAATTTTAGTCCTTTGGGGTGTGGGTTGGATTTGAGTGTGTAAGTAAACTATCATATTATTCAACCACCTAGTTATTGTGCATTGGAGAATGAAGTTGACTTTTGGGTTGGGGTTGAAGAGATGTGATATGGCAACCTACGTGGATCTGCCTCATTCTCTTCTCTTCCCTCTTCATTAAAATTTGAATGGCTTGCCTTGTTTTGGGGTTGCTTCACTTTGGAGACTTCATTTTCTTGGGGAAATTATTTTGTTGTTTTGGAGCTCTTGCTTGAAGAAGTTTTGGGAAGATTGTTTCATGCTTGTGCTTGGCTGTTTTTGGATTGCTTGCATTGGGGTAAAGCTTGTTGTTTTGGAACTTGGAACAACTCCATCATGGAGAGGTAGGAGCTTGACTCTTGAAATGCTCTTCTTTTATGAATGTAAGTGTTAATGTATGAATGTTTTGGCATGGTTGTGGCCTGTTGGGTAGATGGCCTAGGAATGATGTAGGAAAAGACTATGGGGTTATTTTGTGGGAGGCACAAGTGTGTTTTAGGGAGGTATAAGAGTGGAGGGAGTTAGGATTTGGGTTCCACCTTACAAATAAATAGCTTGCATTTATTTACTCGTTATAAGGTGCCATAAGAGGTTGGGGAGGCATAAGGAAATGTGAGGAATAAAAGGTACTTGGGGGAGGCATAAGGGCAAGTCAGGGATTTGAAATGATATATATATATATATATATATATATATATATATATATATATATACATATTTATGTGGTTTTTTCTCAGGTGGTGATACCCATTTCCCCTTTTAGGGGGCATAAACAACATCCCCCATAGTTTATTTCTCTTTTGGCTTGCTTGAGGAAGCCTTAGTATTGTTTGTCATGTTTTAATGTAGTTGTAGAACTACATTCTATTTTGGACTGTGTTCCTATTGTGATTATGTTGCTTATGTGGTTGTGGAATCCTGTTATTGCCATGAGTTGGATCACATATTTTATTGTATTATGGTTAGGGATTGGGGGGAAATGAAGAAGGATGGATTCTCCTCTTCATTGGATGTCTTGGTTGGGTAGAGAGAATTTCCTTTCCCCTACTCTTGTTGTGATCAAATTGGAAGAATGCAAAATCTACATGTTGATGTTCTGGAGCTGAGATATAGATAGTTTGACAGTACCTTGTGAAATGAAATCTTATTGTAGCCCCTTTCCCACTTAAAGTGGATGATATGTGTATTCACTATCATGGAAATATACTATGTATTTCTAATGAAAGTTGAAATTTGAAATGTAAACGAGTTATACTTTGTATTCTGTGTTGGAAAGAATGAGAAAGAATGATACGTGTTTTGTATGTTGTATTTTGAAATCAAATGGAAAGGAGGTTATAAGAGTTTCATTTGAATTAATGGAAGTGTTTTCCTTGTTTATATAAAATTCTTTCCACTGGAAATTTATCCTTAACAAGCTCTATGAAATCCCTGTTTGGAAAGTGGAAAAGTGAAACACGTGAAAAGAAAATGTATTATTCATTCATGTATATAATATATGTTTTTTGAAAGAATAAAATAAGGAAGTTGTAAAGTTGTCTTTTGGAATAGATAAAGGATTGCATAATCTTCCTCATATTTTATCATTGGGTTGAATTTAAACCAATTAGATGCAAGCTATAATCTCTGTTTGAAAGGAAGTGTAATACTTGGTTTCTTTGAAATATGTGAAAGTTGGAAATTGGATATGTATCGTAGTTTTGAATAGTTGGATTGAATCAACTAAATGCATTAGATTAGGTCTAGAGCACATTATAATACTTTGAAGAAGACAATGGCAAATAGACCTTTTAAAAAAAAAATTGAACTTTGTCTTGTATTTCAAATTATTTAATCCCAAATGCTCAAACCAAATCTGCAACAAAGAAATAACAAATGAAACATTAATTTGGGCATAATAAGATCTAATCGAATTCATCTAGATATTAAAACTTAAGGAAATTCTTATAAAACTTAGCAAAATCGAGCGCAACTGTTTTGCAGTCATGCTGCTGTCAAGAAATGTAAATGATCAAATTGCAAATCAATAAAACAAATTAAATCTTGAAATATCTTTTAAATACACCTTAGAACAAATTTCCATGTCTATTTGACATGTTGAGAGAGTGACAAGAACAAATTTAACAAGTTAAAATTTACCAGTTTGCACTGTAAAATCCTGCAGAACATTTTCATGAAATTGACCTGTTAAAATTTATCAAAATAAAAAATTAATGATCTCTGTGTAAAGTGGATGTCGAGATATTTCAAGAAAGTCATCGTTTTCCCAAAACTAAGCCCTATATCAGAAGTTATGGCCTTTTGAAGTTTTTCCTTCACTTGGTGTCAAAAAATATTTTGGGGAAAAATTTCCTTGGTAGGCATGTGGGCCGCAATTTTTCCCTTAGAACTTCAGAAAAATTTTGGGAAAATTTTCCTAATTTTCTCCACCGACCCGCAGCCAATCAGAGGCTTCCACGTGGCACCACAAGGTGTCTTTGGAGGGGAGGACCCATTTTTAAGCTTAGCACTCCCGAAAAATTATGGAATTTTTTTACAAATTTTCCCCGCTGCCCCAGTTGGCTGCAACCAATCAAGTGATGCCACATGGCATCATGAGGCATTGGCGGCGGAGTGAGTACCTTTTTTCCTTTGTACGTTTTCATAAAATTTTTGATTTTTTTTCAAAATTTTCCCCCGCCACCCACCAACCCATAGCTAATCAAGAGCTTCCACATGGCATTGCAAGGTGTTGGCGGAGGCGCGGGTGAATGCTACCCTCTTAGCCCTTCGGGGAATTAAACTAATTTTCTCCTAGGCACCCCGCCTTCCCTGTGTTGGCTTAGGAGACGCCACGTGTCCCTTGCCGATCTGTGGCAGTGCGGGTGAAAAGTTGGCTTTCACCCCGTGTAGGAAGATTTTTCAAAATGTCTTCCGCCTCCCCGCTCTCTCTGTGCTAGCTTGGGAGGCACCATGTGTCCCTAGTGGACTTGTGGACCCGCGAGTGTTCGAGTGCGAATTAGTTTTTCTTGCCGCCACATAACTTGAAAAATATGAGGAGTTAGGAGGACTTCTTTATATCAATGGAAATGTGAGAAAATTTCCTATCCAATGGGAATAGTTTAGGGAAATTTTGAATGCGTTAAGTTTCAAAAAAATAAATTTGAACCTTGAAGCCTGTTAGTGAGTGGGTATGGTGAGGAATTACCCTCTGAACCTTATTGTACCTTCTAACCCTAAATTATGGACCTTATAACCTCTAATAATTATTAATAAAATAAAATCATTGTTCTAGTGAATTAGAATTGTTTTGGAACTTGTTAGTGACAGTTGTTGCCTTGTAATCCAGTTGTAGATTGTTTTAATAAAAAAAATTATTCCATAATTTTTCCTAATTAATCCTAGGTTGTTCTTGGGTCTCAAGTAGGTTGTTTTAGTGGGCGTTACAATTTCATTTGTCTCTTATAAACTTGCAGGGTTGTTTTGTACATTTGATTAAAATAAATTTGTGAAGTATACAGTGAAGTAGAAATGAGGTTTGTACACTTCAAGAACAAAGATCAAACTATCTCTTTTGTCATGCAATAAAAAAATTGAATTTATTCTATGCTAGTTTTAAATAGTTTTCTTTCTTTCTATCAAATGATAGAGACAAGAATGCAACACCTATTTTTTTTTTTAAATTTAAACATTTCAAATGAGACAGAGCAGTGTAATATTTCTTCATATGTGCTTCCTTTTCACTTTGACAATAGATATTTCCTATTATATATCCAATACAGATTTCCAATGGAAATAATATCATATGAACATGGAAAAATACTTCTATTAATTCAAATAAATCTCTTACAAATTCTTCCCCATTTATTTTCATAATACAACATACCAAATGCATATCTTTCCTTTCTTTTCACAAAACTTAATACTAAATATATTCTTCCATATTCAATTACAACTTTCATAGCTAAAACAGAGTAGTCTTTCCAACACAATAATATACAAGATAATCCACTTCAAGTGGGAAATGTTAAAAAAGAAGTTTCACAAGGGACTGTTAGAACTCTGTCTTCCTCCTCAATTACAATGTACAAAATACAATTTCTTCCACATTTATCCAAAACCAGAAAAAAAAGTATATCTATTTCACATTTCGAATTGAAATTTTCATAGCCAATACAAAACATAATTCCATCACCCATAATGTACAAGGTCATCCACTTCAAGTGGAAAGGGGTTACAATAAGAATAATCTCCATAAGGACTGTCAAACTTGTCTTTTTCCCTTGCTCTAGAACATCAATATGCAGATTCATCATTCTCCAATTTGGTCACAAAAAAAGCAGGGGAAAGGCAACACTCTCCACCCAACCAAGACATCCATTGAAAATGATAATCCATCATTTTTCATTGGCCCATGCACCCCAAACACAATGCAATAAGAAATGTGCTTCAACTCATGACAACAATAGGATTCCACAACACGCATGAAATTTCACATTTAAAACATGTTCCAAAAAAAACTGTAGTTTGTAACCACAGATAAAAGATAACAAACAACACTCAGGATTCCTCATGCAACCTAAAGGATTAAGAAACTATGGGGGATGCTGCTTATACCTTCCAAGGGGAAATGGGTATCACCACCTGAGAACAACCACCAAAAATATATGTATCATTTCAACTCCTTGACATACCCTTATGCCTCCCCCAAGTACCCCTTATTCCTCACATTTCCTTATGCCTCCCCAACTTCTTCTAGCACCCCATAACGAGTAAATAAATGCAATCTATTCATTTTTACTGTGGAACCCAAATCCCAACTCCCTCCACACTTATACCTCCCCAAAACACTTATTCCTTCCACAAAAATAAACCATAGTCTTATCCTACACCAACCCTAGGCCATCTACCCAAACAGCCCACACACATGCCAAAACATTCACAGCAATAACATTTGCACAAATAAAATAAGAGAATTTCAAGAGCCAAGCTCTTACTTCTCAATAATGGATTTTTTTCCAAGTTCTAAATAACAAGCTTTCCAATGCAAAACAACCCAAGATCAATGAAATACAGGCCTGTAAAAATACTACAAACTTTCTCCAAAAGCAAGAGCTCCAAACAACAAAATAATTTTCCCTAAATGAAGTATTCAAAAGTGAATCAACAACCAAAAACAAGCTAAGTAATTCGAATATATAAAGAGGGAAGAGATGAGGATGAGGTGGATCCAAGTGGGATGCCACATCACACATCCTCAACTCGAAATCATAAGTCAAATTCAATCTCCAAGGAATAATAAATAGGTGGGTGAATAATATGACAACTTACTGACACACTCCAAGACAATCCCACACCCCATAAGGATTGAAATTAAAAATTATGTAATAAAGTGAAATTAAAACATTCAGCTTGACTTACAAAAATGCACAAAGAAGGTCTAAATTTAACCCTCCAACCATAGGCAAGGTTGGTAAATAAATTTAAGAGGTATGGGACAAGTTTAGCTTGTCCCACAAGCCTCTAGAATCAGCCTTGTAGGACAAATTCAAATTTCTAAGAAAGAGGAGTGTTTCATAATCTAAAATCAACTTACATATCCCTTACACATTTCTTACACATTTATTACAACACTTTATTTCAAGGCCAACAACTCTATTAATTACTTTCTTATGACATATTTTAATTAATTAACTTAACAACAAGATTACTCACAATATTACACACCATTTAATAAATAATGAAAGGGGTCAAAGCACCACAAAATAAACACATAAAAACATTAACAAAGGAACCAAATAAAAGAAAATACATAAAACCCCTTGGTCACATTTAAAGATGATCCCCCCCATGGGAATTCCTAACACAATCAAACACACATAAACAATACAGTTGCCATGGTGACCTTGTTGAATTCATCTAGAATTCCAAAGTGGTTGGTCTCTAATCCCCTGATGTTTTTTGTGATGTTTTAAACCTGTAAAATAAAAATAACTCCTTCAGCCTAATGGCCATATTAGAACATCCAAATGAATATAAATATAATTTCAAGATCATCAGCATATATGTGAATCACCACAATCATCAATACAATTAGCAATATCACTTAAAATTTCATCCACAACTAACTCATCATCAATTTTAATTCAATTCTCATTTTCTAGGTCTACTCAAAATATCCAAATATCACAAGTCCGGTCAACATCTATAATATAACCATGTCAAACAATATATCCACATCGATATCTAAAATGTCTCTAATAGTCATTATGCACCATATTAGAATCAAAGTCCACAATAAACCATGATCTAACATCTAACATCATACTAAATTAAACTATAACAATGTCCATAATATAGTCAGCAGTATCAGGATCAATATCACAAGGTGTCAAAGGGAAGAGGACACTACATCCCCCTCCCCTTAGACATGACTTCCTCCTAGAAGTCACTGGAACAGATGTGAGAAATGTTATCCATATTTCTCCCCAAGCTAAATATTGGATCAAATCACCACCCCACATAAAAGGAACTGAGAGAACTCATTTTAATCCTACAAATTGGTTGCAAAAAGGGTTCAACAATGAAGTGGCGGAGATGAAGAAATACAAATGGATTTTGTACAGAAAAACAACTCTGTCAGGTTGTCTATGTGCTTTAAATCCATTCTATGAGTTACAGGCATACAAAACCATCAAATAAAAGGGTTGGACAAGTAGGGAAGATGTTACAAAAGAGCCAAAAGAAAGAAGAAAGAAGAATGACAAAGATTCGACATTCTTGGGATGGAAATTGTTCAGGAAAGGCCTAAAAAATGACTAAGTATGGAGGAGGCAGTGGAAGAGACAAGGTTTCCTAATGACACTCCAACTCTTGTAAATCCAAAGGAAGGAATGCAAACTTGCATCGGCCCTCCATGTAGCAAATGGTCAAAGGAAGACAAGTAGTCAGCGGAGAGAGACAAGTGTCGACACGACACTTCTTCAAAGATGGATCTAAATAGAGAGGTTCAAACACGTGGTGCATCTCCGCCTGTCTCAGGGTGGGACAGAGGTAGGGTTGAATGGTCAAACATAGTCAAAGGAGGATAGGGCATGCCTTAAAATTGGCTAAGTATAGAACTGTAAGCAGAGAGTGCCAAGTGTCAGCCTAGCACATTTCCAAGATTTGGCCTAAAGGTGGAGACCTAAAAGATCACAAGCTCGCCACGTAGCCCAAAGCTTAAAAGATGAGAGGAACTATTGAAATTTCCATAGAGTGGCGGAGGCTGAAAAGTGTCAACTCAGTGCTCCTCCAAAGGAAAAAATTGGGTCGGGTTTGCAAACAAGCGCGGTGCCTCCATGTGTTCTATCAATGGAGGGAGAGTTAGTTTAATAGTCAATACACAAACAGGCCAGCAGAGGATGCCAAGTGTATCAATGGCACTGATTCAAGGGTCAAATAGAGAAAAGGTTTCCAAACAAGCATCAGCGTGACACTTTCCCAGAGGAAAGTGGGGCATCGGGGAAAAAGTTGATTTTTCGCCCTTTGCCTCAAAAGGGAGTAAAAGTTACAAAATGGCCCACAACTCTGCCTAGGTAAAACGTCAACATTTAGACCTGAGTCAAAGCCAAGGTGGAGAGTCAGAGAAAAAAGTATAAGTTTTCCTTACTTCCAAAAAGCATAAAGTTAAAAATGGGAGCACATTTCCCATCTAACCAAAAGGAGCCACGTGTTCATGCGGAGCTTCGGGGCTGCAGGAATTTTTTAAGTTTTTCTTTTTTTGTGCAAAAGGATAAAAGGTGAATTATGGACCAGCAGGCCCGAATTTTTTTCCAATCTAGCTGCCAAGTGTCCTAATCCAAAAGGGGGACCCAATTTTCAAATTTTTTTCCCACCCATTTGTATGGAATCGATTCAAACTTCCAAAGGGAATATCTTTCGACCCAGGGCTCGAAATATTACAAATCTAATACCATTGGAAAGATCTTGATCTATTCTACATCATAAGAGTCTGAAAATTTAATTTTTGGGAAGTTAGGTAGAGGTAAAATGGAGATACATATTCAATTTTTCAATGTAGGATCATTAGTCTCAACAACCAAATCAGATTCGATCTATTTTCGCCGTTTAATCTTCCTTTAAGGCGCCGAACCAAGGATCGATGCAGTAAAGATAGATTTAGGGTAGATTTTAGTAGATGCATTAACAACGATGGTTGAGCCTTGACCCACGTTTTCCGACTTCTCTCTCTCTCTCTTATTTTAGGATGAATCTATAAATACAGATGCATGGTTCTTTGTAAAGGGTTGGATATTCTTAGTTTTACAATCTCCCTTCTCCTTACAGCAAAGGATTTGTGGGGTTCAGGTCTTCCATTAAAATTGTAACACATTTCTACCTTTCAGCTTTTTTGTAATAAACTGTATCAATCTATAGAGCAATAAAATACATCTGTGATCAATTTTAGATATTTCTTGTTTCTTTTCCTTCTATCCGGTCTCTCATTACAGATCTAGCTATTTGTGCTTGATTATGGTATGAATTTTATTGGTTCATCTCGAAAGAAAACTAAGTGTTCATCATTCCTTTGGTGTATCACCCGGTAGTTTAGTTATTTCTCATTTCCTATATTCTTTTATCCCTGTCCCCTTGGCAAGTTTAGACTAGATACAAGAAATAGATCCTGTGTAAATCCTCACATATGCACCTAAACATAAGAATAAGGAACCAACCTTTAATCTGGAGAGATTTTCCAATTTACAAGGTCCCACACCTTAAGAAAAGTTATATGTTATGAAATCACACTAGATGAATCTGCCTTAGAGAAGCATACCTTATAACTCATTTGGGGCTACTGTGATTTCGTTCTAACAGTTTTGGCACACTCGATAGGACAAGAAGTCTCCATATTATTACAGTATGGATTTATGTACACTTTCTGTGATTCTGGCTTTTAAGAAGTTTTAAAAACTGTACATCTGGCAACTCCAAAAGAAACAAATCTACTGGTTTCAGCAGTCCAAGTAAGTTCATGAGAAGAATATAAACACGGTCAAGAACCAGAGAAAAGGGGCTATTTGTCTATTTAGACTTATCCCCAGATAGAGGGAGAGGAAGAAGAAGAGTCCATAGGTCTCTATCTCCACCAAGAAAAGCTTTATCAACACCTCCTCCCGAAAGACCATTCATTCAATCAAGAGAAGTGCTCAGGCCAATTAGAATGGCTCAGCCAAATCCTTATGTTAATTTCATTGGCAGTAGTCCAGTTGCCTTGAATGCACAAAATCTAGTTCCTATTACAGCATTAAAGAGTATCCCATATTTCACTAGGGAGAACCAAACTTCTCCAGGTGATCATGTCCAAGATATTGTGAATGTCTGCATAGTCCATGAGATCCATGAAGTGGACATAGCAGTCAAGCTACAGACCTCTTCACTCAAAGGGAAGGCTTCACAATGGTTCAGGATTCTTGCAGCAGACTCTATCCAGAACTGGAACTAGTTATCCACGACCCTTCACAATCAATTTGGGGAAAAAGGTGACAACTTATCTTTGTTGGAGTAGCTAACAACAATAAAGAGAGCCCCAAATGAACAGCTGACTGACTTCAACCTCATATTTTAGTGAAATTGGGATAGGATTCCAATAGTAGTAAAGCCCACTGATGAAGGTGCCTTTTTATAATTTCTTAGGGCTTTAAATTCTGATATTTCCATAATGATTCATTCGGCGGGGGCACTACATTACATGTAGCCTATAGCCTCTCTATAGGGGATGAAAACCATTTCACTCAAGCTAGAAAAATTGCTCCTAGGCCATCCATGCCTATGTACCCTGAGTTAGGAAGCCCAGATACTAACCAAGCGCACACATTAGCTCCTATATCCACCCCGAGGAGTCAAACCTTAGCTAAAGATTCCACTTCATCATCTAACACCTCTAAAGAGCTTAAACAAGTGATGAAGCAACTGTAAAACCTGGGAAATGAACTAGTGACCATCAAAAGGAAGCAAGCACATAGCTCTAGGCCATTTCAGCCTCACGCTCAATATCAAGCTAGACCCCAATACCAGCCAAATAGGCCACCACCTCAAACTGTAAACCATAATCAAAATCAAGGAAAACCTCATGTTGCTAGACCTTTTAGGTCTTATGATCCTAGTACAGCCTCAACATCAAATGCATTGGTCCTTGCACAGAACAATATGGCACAGGAATATGATTGGTGTTTTTCATGTAGTTAGCCACATAACCAATCCATGTGTTTTAATGGTGCTCTGACTCAAGATCTAATGGTACAAACTAGTATGGTGTCACAAGAGCCTAGTCAAGAGGAAAATCAGCAGTAAGGAGCTCAATAGGGTGAACCTCCAGGAGAGACCATGCTTGTAAATTGGCATGCTGAATATTTTTGTGGGATGAATCAGTTCCCTCCTCAAAGTGTGGCTGCCGATACATGGTCCAAAAAGAGAAGCATTGGAGAGGGCCAACCACTAAACTCAAGTAATCCTCAATCTTCCATCACTCCACAAGGTCCTAGTGTTTCAAGTGTAACCCCCAACATGCAGAACCAATCCAAGCCACCTTCCAAGTCCAGCCAGGCACCGGTTGTAACAACCTATGTGCAAGAAAGAAATGTTTCTGGGAAAGGGAAGCAAAAAGATAGCTCATTTAATATTATTGAGTACATGAAGATGACAAGTGTGAACATTTCACTATAGGAGTCATTAGCCATTCCAGGGAAAATGGATCTGTTACAAACTACCATGCATAATTGGTCAAGTTTAAATCAAGCCCCTAATCAACAAGAGAGAGTGCTTGCCAATGCAACTCAACCTGAGAAGAATCAAGGTGAACAACAAGGTAAGAAATTGAAACCCCCTCCATTCTATGTCTCATTAATTATTGGGGACAAATTAGTGCAAAATTGAATGATTGACTCTGGGGCTAGTAGTTCTGTGATGCCCAAACAAATAGCCGACCAGTTGGATATCCAATATGAGGTTATCTCTAGAGGAGTAGTTCAATTAGATAGGACAGTAGTGACCACTGTGGGAATCATCAAAGATCTTATCCTCACCCTATATGCCTGCCCTAATGTGACTATATTGCAAAATGTTTCCATCATAGATTTTCCACCACATTTTGCTTTGTGCCTATCTAGGGACTTCATTGCCAAAATTGGAGGCTACATGTCCACTGACTGGTCACATATGCTCTTTAGGACAAGGTATGGGGTAAAGGCCATAATGAAATATGAACCTATTGCTGGCTATCATATTAAATCCTATGTGCCTAGCCCAATCAATACCAACTGCTCAGCTTTTGATCAAGAAGACCTCCTAAGCACTAATGAAGCAAATACCAAGTTGGAATGTATCCCAGACTTGACTCTAGATGAATGGGCCAGAAAAAGACATGCTTTTGACCCCTATGAAGAAATGGAAGAATATGAGTTGGGTATCTACCTTATACATGAATAAAACCACCTCCTTCCTACCTTAATCAAGCCAGAACATAAACATGACAATGAGGTATGGAAATTATTCTTTGATGGTTCAAGGAGTAGACAAGGAGCTAGAGGAGGAGCTATGATTGTGTCTCCCAAAGGTATGAAGTATTTTTCAGCCTTTAGATTTCAGTTTGATTTCTCAAATAATGTTGTTGAATATGAGGCTTTAGTCTAAGGTCTTCATTGGGCAAGAAATCTAAGAATCAAGAATTTACAGGTGTTTGGTGATAGTGAATTGGTTGCCAATCAAGCTATAGGACTTAATGCTATCAAGAATGACCTACTCAAGAACTATAAGAATAGAGTATGGGACCTCATGGAGGATTTTGAAGCCTTCAACATTGTGTCCATACCCAAAAAATAAAATGAAGTTGCTGATAGACTTGTAGTAGTTGGAGCAGCCTTTGATGTGGTGGACCGCATCAAAAGAGACAAATAATAGCCACATATCCATGTGGTTGCGATGCCAGCAGTGCCAGATAATGATACATGTTGTCAAGTGTTTTAGAATGATCAACAAATCATTAAATTTCTACAAGAATGATTAGTTCAGAAAAGAGAAGGCTAACATGCAGATCAAAGGAAAGGACTCAAAGTCAATCCCAGTTGGAGAAGAAAAAATTATTTCAAATTGGCAAGGTGGCCACCGAGCAAGAAATGTATGAATTCATACAACTTTGCCAAGAATTACCTCATGTGTTTTCTTGGATTTATGAAGACCTAAGAGAGTCCAATCCAAAACTAGCACAACACATGATTTGATTGGAACCAACTGTTGAGCCTATCAAGTAGAAGTAGAGACCAGCCAACCCACATATTGAGCCTCTCATGAAGAAGGAGCTGAATAAACTAATAGAGGAAAATATCATATTCTTAATTAAGCATTCAATTTGGGTTGCAAATCTGGTCCCAGTCAGAAAGAAAAATGGAGAAATCAGGCTGTGTGTTGACTTGAGGGATTTGAACAGAGCCTCCCTCAAATATCAGTACCCACTCCCTTCAATGGAATAGATCTTGCAAGTGGTGTCTAGGTTAGAGAGATTTTATCTCTTGGATGGCTACTCAGGATACAATCCGATCATCGTGAAAGAAGATGATCAGTTCAAAACTGCCTTCACCACCAAATGGGGCACCTATGCATACAAGAAAATTCCATTTGGGCTGTCTAATGCTGGTGTTACTTTCTAAATAGCCATAGATATGTAATTCATAGGGCTAATCAACAAAATAGTGTTGATATATTTAAATGATATCACTGTGTTCTCCAAGAATGCAACAGACCACCTTTTTCATCTAAGGCAAGTGTTTCAAAGATGCACAAGATTTGGGGTATCTTTGAACCCCAAATAATGCATATTCTTGGCCCGTGAGGGAAGGATTTTGGGCCACATTGTGTCTAAGGAAGGTCTGGAAATTGATCCAGAAAGAGTTGAAGCAAAAAGAGCACTGCCATTGCCAAGTCACAAGAAGGCTCTTTAAAGATTCCTAGGGAAGATAATTTTTTTTTGAAGGTTTGTCCCAAAATTTTCTGCTCTGGTTAAGCCAATAACACGAATGCTGAAGAAGATCTTAGCATTCAGATGGATAGCTAAAGGAAAGGAAAGATTTGAAGCTATAAAAGAATCCATATCACAAGCCCTAACTCTTGTAAATCTAGATTTTCTCCAAGGAATTCATATTGTATGCCTTTAGTGGTAGTGACACTATCTCTGCAATACTAGTCGAGAAGAACAAAGAAATCTTAGATTATCCAATTACTTTCTCCAGTTAGAGTCTAGAAGACTATGAGGTGAGGTATTCCTTCATTAATAAGCAAGTCCTTGTGGTGATCAGAGGACTGAAGAAGTTTAACCATTTGGTGTCAAAAAAAAAAATCCAACTATTGGTCTTCCATGCAGGGGTCAAATAATTCCTCCTTAGCAAGGACCTGAATGAGAAACGTGCAGGGTGGATCACTCATGTCATGGAATATGACATTGATATCAGGGTCACCAAGTTGGTCAGTGGGAGGGGCTTATGTGAGCAATTAGCTTCTACTCTAGAAGATGAAACAAGCAGTGATAAAGAGGCCATTCTTATCTTACAAGATGATCAAGGAGAAGGGAGACATGATAAACATGCCCCTTGTTGGACCCAATAAATGGTGCACTTTCTCCAAATGGGCATGTGTCCTCATTGGATGATTAAGCAAAAAGAAGGCATTTCAGGCTACAGGCCATCCCATATGTCCTTATTGATGGCATCTTGTTCAAAAGAGACAACAATGGTATTATACTGAGATACATTAGGAGGGCAAGGAGTTACATATTATAGTGAATGGGAGCTATCTTAAACACTACTACTAAAAGGGAAGTCTCACCCTATGCATATTATCTTAGTTTCTTTTCCTCCAAGTGCTTCTACACATTGTATTGATGTAGTGTAGATTGCTTTTCTCCTAAGTGCATTTACACGCTCTGCATGTTCCATTTGGAGCATGCATGATTTTCAATTTTGTACATAGTCGTGGTGTTGTTTTGTTTCTCTTATGCAGTCCATTCAGAGAGACAGAAAAAGCCCTAGATTTGAAACAATTTCCTACTCTTAGAAATCTTCATTTCGAGATTTTCTCATAAAATCTAAGAATGCAAGTGGTCGGGCTGATGAACCAGAGGCAAAATTAGTATCAGACTATTATTTTTTACTCCATGCCCAACAAATACAACAACGCAACTGATCTCCTCATCTAGTAGGTAGATTTCCCCATGAGTTGCCAAATTATTATCCATATTTCAACCCAAGCTAAATATTGGATCAAATCATGACCCCGTATAAAAGGGATTGAGAGAACTCATTTTAATCCTACAAATTGGTTGCAAAAAGGGTTCAAAAATGAAGTGGTGGAGATGAAGAAAGACAAATGGATCCTGTACAGAAGGAAACAACTCTGTCGGTCCGTCTCTATGCTTTAAATCCATTCTCTGAGTTACAGGTAGGTAGAACCATCAAATAGCAGGGTTAGACAAGAAGGGAAGATGATACAAAAGAGCCAGAAGCAAGAAGAAATAAGAACGACAAATATTCGACGTCCTTGGGCTTGAAACGGTTCACAAAAGGCCTAAAAAATGACTAAGTATGGAGGAGGAAGTGGAAGAGACCACGTGTCCTCATGATGCTCCAACTCTTGTAAATCCAAAGGAAGGAACTCAAACTTGCACCGTCCCTCCATGTAGCAAATGCTCAAATGTAATCAAGGAGCCAACAAAGAGAGACAAGTGTCGACAAGGCGCTTCTCCAAAGATGGATATAAATAGAGAGGCTCCAACAAGTGCCACATCTCCACCTATCCCAGGGCGGGACATAGGTAGGGTCAAATGGTCAAACATAGTCAAAGGTGGACAAGGCAGGCCTCAAAATTGGCTAAGTATAGAAGTGTAAGCAGAGAGCGCCAAGTGTCATCCTGGTGCATTTCTATGAGTTGGCCCAAAGGTGGAAACCCAAATGAGCACAAGCTCGCCACGTAGCCCAAAGCCAAAAAAATGAGAGGAACCGTTGAAAAGTCCACAGAGTAGTGGAGGCTGACCAATGTCAACTCGACGCTACTCCAATGAAAAACTTTGGGTCAGGTTTGCAAATAAGCGCGGTTCCTCCACATGTTCTATCAATGGATGTAGAGTTAGTTGAATAGTCAATGCCCAAAGAGGCCAACGGAGGCTACCAAGTGTCTTAATGGCATTGATTTAAGGGTCAAATAGAGAAAAGGTTTGCAAACAAGTGCTAGAGTGACACATGTCCCAAAGGAAAGTGGGGCGTCGTGGAAAAAGTTGATTTTTCACCCTTTCCCTCAAAAGGGAATAAAAGTTACAAAATGGCCCACAACTCTACCCAGGGAAAAAGTCAACATTTAGACTCGAGTCAAAGCCAAAGCAGAGAGTCGGAGAAAAAATCATAAGTTTTTCTTTTGTCCAAAAAGCATAAAGGTAAAAATGGGAGCGCATTTCCCATCCAACCAAAAGGAGCCATGTGTCCGTGCGGAGCTTTGGGACTGCGGGAATTATTTATGTTTTGCATTTTTTACGCAAAAGGATAAAAGGTGAATTGTGGACCTGCGGGCCTGAATTTTGTTCCAATCTAGCTACCACGTGTCCCAATCTAAAAAGGGAGACCCATTTTTCAAATTTTTTTCCCTCCCATTTATACGTAATCGATTCAAACTTGAAAGGGGCATATCTTTTGATCCAGGGCTCGAAATATTGCAAATATGACATCGTTGGAAAGATCTCGATCTCTCCTACACCATGGGATTTTGAAACTTTAACTTTTGGGAAGTTAGGTGGAGGTAAAATGGAGAAACATCTTTGAGCTTTCAATATAGGATCATCAGTCTCAATAACTAGATCACATTCGATCTATTTCCACTGTTTCGTCTTCCTTCAAGGCGCCGAACAAGGGATCAATGCAGTAAAGATGGATTTGGGGTAGATTTTAGTAAATTCATTAACAGTGGTGGTTGAGCCTTGACCCATGTTTTCCCACTTCTCTCTCTCTCTCTCTCTCTCTCTCTCTCTCTCTCTCTTCTCTTAGGATGAATCTATAAAGAAAGATGTAGAGTTCATTGTAAAGGGTTGGATATTCTAAGTTTTTTAGGCTCCCTACTCCTCCCAGTAAAGGATTTGTGGGGTTCATGCCTTCCATTAAAATTGTAACACATTTCTTCCTTTCAACTATTTTTTAATGAACTATATCAATCTATAGAGAAATAAAATACATTTGTGGTCAATTTTATATCCTTCTTGTTTCTTTTGCTTTTATCTGGTCTCTCATTAAAGATCTAACTATATGTGCTTGTTTATGGTATGCATTTTATTGGTTTGTGTCAAAAGTAAACTAAGTGTTCATCATTACTTTGGTGCATCACCTGGTAGTTTAGTTATTTCTAATTTCCTGTATTCTTTATCCTTGTCCCCTTGGAAAGTTTATATTAGATATGAGAAATAGATCCCCTGCAAATCCTCACATATGTACCTAAACAAAGGAATAAGAAACCATCCTTTAATATGGAGATATTTTCCAATTTACAAGGTCCCCACCTTAGGAAAAGTTCCATGTTAAGTAATCACACCAGATGAATCTGCCTTAAAGAAGAAGACCTTATAACTCATTTAGGGGTGCTGTGATTTCACAGTAACAGGCACTGAACTCATAACAAATTAGCATCCTCCCATGTAGTTGCAGTCTCATCATATCTATCCCACTACACCCAGACCTGATCAATATCTCTGCATCAAAGGGCCAGTGTCCTCTGGTCTATAATGCGAATGGGATCCACCATCATTTGCCCCTGATCCTACACCTACAATGATGTCCAATCTATCACATGAGAAGGATATGCAACATATCTCCTAAGAAATGAAACATGAAACACATCATGTATGCAAGACAAGCAAGGTGGCAATGTTTGATGATAGGCCAAAGGGCCGATATGCTACAAGATCTCAAAAGGACCAACAAATCTAGGAGATAACTTAGAACCTTTTCAATAATGGATAGGGATCTTGTGTGACCTGACATAAAAGAAAACCTTAATTCCCACATAAAAAATATGGTTTCTCCTATGCTGATCTGTGTACTTTGTTTTCTTTTCCTGTGCCTCCTGCAGCCTCTGTCTAATCACAACCACGTACCGCTCCATGTCTTGCAATAAAGCTGGTCTTAGAGAAACACTGTCCTCTAACCTATCCCAACTAAGGGGTGTCCTACACTCTCTACCATACAAATCCTATAAAGTATCCATGCCTATGGAGCTCTAAAAACTATTATTGTAGGAAAAATCCACCAAGTACAGGTACTCCTCCCATTTAGACTACTGGTCCATAATGTACATCCTAAGCATGTACTCTAATATCTAATTCACCCGCTCATTCTGGCCATCCATCTCAGGGATATATGATGTGTTAAATTTGATCCTCGTCCTAAGGGCATACTACATAGTGGTAAAAAAATGGGAAGTATACAAATGATCATGGTCACAAATGATTTTCTACGGAATCCCGTGCAACCTGAAAATCTTATCAAGGTATACCCGTGCTACTACACTAGTTGTTTAAGTGGTCTCTACCGAAAAAAAAATGAGCCAATTTTGTAAATTTTTCCACCATGACCATGATGGCGTCGTGGTGGTATCTCGACATCGGCATCCCAACAATGAAGTCCATGGAAATGGTGTCCCACTTCCATTTGGGTATAACATGAGGATAGAGAAGGCCAGCTGGATGCTGGTGCTCGGCCTTCATTTTCTGGAACTCTAAATAGTGTGACACAAATTGAGCCACATTCTACGAATTCCCTTCCAGATAAACATTTGTTTCAAGGTGGCGTGCATCTTCTTCAACCCGGGATGGGCTGAATAGGGTGCACGATGTGCCTCTGCCGAGATGTCCTACCTCAATCCTCCATCTTTGGGAACATAAATCTGACCTCTGTGCCTAAGAAGGCCATCTAACTCTAAATAAAAACCATCAAACTTCCCTCCAAGGGATCTTTGAGACTCAATCTCTGCTCAAGCTACAATGTAGAAGCTATCGTGAGGAAGATATTGTAGAATCCTGCTCCATAATTCTATGCTTAGTGAGGTGGCCATAACCACATGTCTCTATCTACTAAGAGCATCTACAACCACATTCTTATTCCCTTTCACATTCTCTATCTCCATATCATACTCACAAAGAAATTCCATCCAACGTCGTTGGCGAGTGTTGCGATTGGGCTATGTGAAGAGGAGGCAAAGACTCAAGTGATCTGTCCTGAGTGTGACTATCTGACCAAGAAGAAAGTGCCTCCATCAAACCAAAGAATTTACAACTGCCGCAAGCTCAAGATCATGAGTCGGATAATTAAGCTCATAATATTTGAGTTTGCGAGACTCAAAATCCAACACTCTATCCTCCTACATCAATACACCTCCAAGTCCTGCCAAAGAAGCCTCCATGCATACAAAACAATCACCCTGTGGATCCAGCACTTCAAGAATAGGTGTTGTAGTGAGACATTTCTTTAGTGTCCTGAAGGCCTTCTCGCACCTGTCTAACCAAACAAACTTCTTCCCTTTCTTCTAAAGGGAGGTGATAGGGTGCGTAATCCAAGAGAAGTCCTAACCAAATCTCTTGTAGTAACCTGCTAATCCCATGAAGTTGCGCACCTCAGTCATAGTAGTGGGTGCTTTCCAATCCATAATAGCTCTAATCTTGGAAGGGATGACGGTGATACCTTCCCCAAAAATGATATGACCTAAATACTCCACCTCTGTCTGAAATAATGCACACTTCTCCATGTTCCCGTAAAGCTGCTGCTCCCGAAGACACTGAAGAACCTGGTGAAGGTGCCCTCATGCTCCTAACTCATACATGAGTAAATAAAAATGTCATCAAGTAAGATGAGCCCGAAGTGATCTAAGAAGGTCCTAAATACCCCATTCATCAAACTCATAAACATTGTAGGGGTGTTGGTCAAGCCAAAAGGTACCACTGTGAAATCATTGTGGGGTAAGTGCATGAAGTTGTGGGGCCAAAAAGTGGACAAGAATCAGAAAAAAGCAAAACACATATGTGTTTTTCTAAAATGTGCTCGCATTTTGATTTTTTGGCTCCGAAATCACCAAACCTATAATGCGTACACATTTTTATTTTATTATTTCTTATGCTTTAAATTTATTTTAGTAAATATAAGAAATTAGGGTCACTCTGCACCTTATAGAAGTGGTCTCGTAGCTCCAACAGTTGTAATCTAGAAGATAGTTTTTTAAAATCTAATTTGGTTAGTACTTACTCATTTTCAGGATTTCAGCAAACCACCTAAAACTTTCAGGGCATATATATTGTAGTTGGTCTTTGTTTTGGGAAAGCGTATAGTCACTTTTCAGGGTTTTTGACCTTCTAAAATGGATTTTGGCCCTAACACTGCTTGAATTGGTACTAATTTTTAAATTTGGTCCATAATTGATTTTAGTGACCATGAATTAACTCTATGATGTTTTTCTACTTCTTACTAAAAAGAGATCCTCACTTTTTAGTAGAGGATTATTCCCTGAATGGGATTCTTGTCCTATGACCAAAATGAGGTGATTGTAATGTGCCTCCTCCTTAAGGTGTGATAACACTACTAGGTGTTGAATGACTTGTTACAAATATTACCAAGCGAATTGCATCAAGTGAACTCAGATGATTTCTCATTCTTAGAAACATGGTGATCCATATAAAGATCATCCCCTCACCTTTTGTAGCTCTAAAAACATCATTTCATGGAATAAAATTCATGATTCTCATACATGCTTTTGTACATATGTCTCTTATGGAGACAAAAGATGCCTTAATACTTCACAAATAATGGTCCTTGATAACTTAGTGACATGACTAGCTCATTTTAGCTTGTTCTGAAGGGTGTTCAATTAACTTCAAAATGGCAAAAAATGTGTTTTTACACCTTCAAAGGAAGTAGTCTCTCATAAAAACTAAATGAGTCGATCGATCACCTTAAACAGTATTCCTTACACACTGAAACACGCTGAATGATTTTTTTAGGACTTTCTTTTGGGTGAGGGTTTATGATTTAGGGTTTAGGGCTCATGGTTTAGGGTTTAGGGCTAAGGGTTTAGGACTCAGGGTTTAGAGTTTAGGGTTTAAGGTTTAGTGTTTAAGCCTCATAGTTTAGATTTTAGGGTTTATGGTTTAGGGCTCAAGGATTAGGGTTCATGGTTTAGGGTTTATGGTTTAGGATTTATGGTTTAGGGTTAAGGGTTTAGGGTTTAGGGCTAAAGGTTCAAGGTTTAGGGTTAAAGGGTCAAGGTTGAGGGTGTAGGGTTTATGGCACAAGGTTCAGGGTTTATGGTTTAGGGATCAGGGTTTAGGGTTTAGGGTTGAGAGTTGAGGGTTTAGGGTTTAGGGTTTATTTTTTAGGGTTTAGGGTTAAGGGTTTATGTTTGAGGGTTCAAGGTTTACGGTTTTGTCTTAGGCCTTATGGATTAGGGCCTAGGGAACATGGCTTAGGGTTTAGGGTATAAGGATCAAGATTTAGGGTTTAGGGGTCATGGTTTAGGTTTTACAGTTTAGGGATTAGGATTTAGGGCTTAGATTTTAGGGTTTAGGGATTAGGGTTTATGGTTTAGGGTTTAGGGTTTAGGGCTTAGGGTTTAAGGTTTAGGTTTGAGGATTTAGGGTTTACGGTTTAGGGTTTAGGAGTTAGGATTTAAGGTGTAGGGTTGAGGATTTAGGGTTTATGGTTCAGGGGTTAAGAGTTAGGGTTTAAGGTTTAAAGGTCAGGGTTCAAGGTTTCAGGAAAATGATTCAGGGTTTAGGGATCAGGGTTGAAGGTTTGGGGTTGAGAGTTGAGGGTTCAGGGTTTAGGGCTCATGGTTCAATTTTTAGGGTTTAGGGTTAAGTTTTTATGTGTAAGAGTTCACGGTTTAGGATTTTGTCTTAGGGCTTATGGATTAGGTCCTAGGGTTTAGGGCTTAGGTTTTAGGGTTTAGGGGTCAAGGTTTAGGTTTTAGCATTTAGGGTTTAGGATTTAAGATTTAGGGTTTAGAGTTTAGGGTTTAAGGCTTAGGGTTTATGGTATAGGGTTTAGGGTTTAGGGCTTAGGTTTTAAGGTTTAGGGTTGAGCATTTAGGGTTTATGGTTTAGGGTTTAGGAGTTAGGGTTTAAGGTTTAAAGGTCAGGGTTCATGGTTTAAGGCTTAAATTTTAGGGTTTAGGTTTAGGTTTAGGTTTTAGGGCTCAATGAATATAAATATAATTTCAAGATCATCAACATATATGTGAATCACCACAATCATCAAGACAATCAACAATATCACTTACAATTTCATCCAAAACTATCTCATCATCAATTTTAATTCAATTCTCATTTTCTAGGTCTACTCAAAATATCCAAATATCACAAGTTCGGTCAACATCTATAATATAACCATGTCAAACAATATATCCACATCAATATCTAAAATGTCTCTAATAGTCATCATACACCATATTTGAATCAAAGTCCACAATAAACCATGATCTACCATCTAACATCATACTAAATTAAACTATAACAATGTTCTTAATATAGTCAGCAATATCAAGATCAATATCACAAGGTGTCGAAGGGAAGCAGGCACTACATGTAATTCATCCATATTTTGACATGTACTCTTTTTTCTCTTCTATAATTCATTATACCATGTACAACCCACATATTTTCCTTAGAAATATGTATAATAGACACAAATAAATATTCTTATTATGCCAAGAAATATTCTATAATAATAGTATAGAGTGAAAGAGTCTCATTCCCTACATGTGAAATAAAAATTAGGATATTATTTGAAATAAAAAATTACTTTATTAAAATTATAATTTTACTTTACCCAATTCGAGATTTAAAAATCAAGAGAAGATAAGAGAATAACCCATTGGTATGTTTAGAATTATTCTATGTTAGTTATAAATAAATCATTATTATTTTTGTACATAATAGTAAATAATAAAATAAAAATACCAAATCAAAGGATATGTTAATATTAAATTTACAATCATAAAACTTCAAAAAAAATAAGTAATATTTTTTCATTCATTAAAATAGATTTAAAACTAAAATAGATTTTAGATTTACCATTAGATTTAAATCTTTCAGGCTTGTTCTCGTTTGGGGAAGTTGTTATTTATTCGTAGGAGTATGGTTTCGATGCTCTTGGCAGTGGAGGCCAGACTATTAGCGGAGAGGGATTTTCTATCGGTAGCAATCCAAATTCTTTCTCTTCACATGCTATGAGGTTTGGAGGGGTGGATTCTTGGCTGGGGGGATCCATATTTGTTCCTGGTGGTGGTTTGCATGTCGAGATCTTGGAGAATAATGGTGGGATGGAGTCCCCTATTTCAAATCTTCACCATGCTTTGAAATTGTTTCCTTTGAGTGATGGTGGGGCGGCTAATGCTAGAGGGCTGGCGGATACTATCTCAGGTGAGGCCAGGCCTTTAGGGGGAGGCGGTGGTGGGGATCATGCAAGTTCAAATAGGGGTGGCTCGACTGGAGCTATTTCTTACCTGACTGTGACCTAATCTGGGTATATACCTCTTGCTAAACCCATGGCATATGAAAAATATCCACCTAAGGTCTTTTTTGGAGACAAGGTTACTGAAACTATTGAATATTTTGAAAAGAGGGGATTGATTTCCAGGTTTAGTAATAGATGACCTGGGCTTCCTACTTTGCAAAGTTGGATTTATGAACAATGGTGTCCCCACATTGAATGTAAATTTAATATTTACCCTTCTACTCGTGGCATTTTTGTTGCAGTTTTTTACAGCTCCTCAGCTAAGGAGATTATTTATGGGAAAATTTGGGATTTCCAATCACATCTTCTTCTCATGAAGCCTTGGTTTCCAAAGTTTGATCCCTTGATAGAGAGATTTAATACCAGATAAGTATGGATAAGATTTCCATATCTTCCTTTGCAATTTTGCAGTGAGGATTGCTTCAAAGCTATGGGGGCTGTTTTGGGTAAATTCATGGCTATTGATAAAATAAATGACTCCTTTGATCATACAACTTATGCCCACATACTGGTGGATATGGACATGACTGCTAATTTTCTGGCCACTATAGAACTCAATGTTAAGGATTCAAAATGGACTTAAAATATAGATTATGAAGGGTTTCCTTTTAGATGTAGAAGGTACTTTTCTTTGGGACACTTAGCTTCTGATTTTCATATGGTAAAAGGGAGTATTTTGAGACATGCATTTGGTGGGAGTGTGATTGGGAGTTTCACCTCTGGGGAGTGAAAACGAAATCATAGTTATATTGTTGCATACTTGCAAGGGAGAGATAAGAATTTTGTGTTATTTTTTTGTGCACTTGGAGGCTTAGGGTGAAACACTCAGTTCACTTGGGAGGCATAAGGAGGTGGTTTCCCAAATTCCTTGCTCCATATGGTTTGATTATAAACCTTTTTGTTGTTTGAGAAGTTGTAAAATTGTTGATTATGTTATTTTGGTTGTGTCGAATGTCTTGAATGTATATTATTTGTGGAAGCCATATTTGTTGAAAGTTGTCAAAAATTTGCTCTAGATCCTTCTTAGTTCCTTGGTTGGGGCTTGAGGGCCATTAAAGGGATATTTTATCCTCTTAATGGATTAAAGGTTTGGTGGAGAGTGCGGCCTATTCCCCCTTCATTTTTTTTGTGATCCTAGTTTTGAATGGTTGAAGAATGCTATATTGAAATTCAAGTTGGGAGGAGACATGTAAGAAGATTTGTGCTAGACCTTGTTGAGAATATCCTTGTTGTATATATAATATTATTATACCCACCATGAGTGGAAGTTTGTAATATTTTATACTTGAATGAAAGATGTAATATTTCATTTATTCAATGAATTGAATGAGTTAGTGAATGTAGAAGGATCCTTGGATTGTTTACTTTATTCAAAGGAATTAGTCTTAGTGAAAGAAAATTAATTGAAACCTTGCATTGTAAAATAATGACTTGGGAGATTGGTAGTTCCTTAGTTGTGTTGAAATGCTACAATGAAAGGAAAATTTAAGTTGTTTATTTGTCTTCAAATGAAATTCTTCAAAAATTTGTAAGCATTCATAGTTGCAATTTTTTATACATGTATATTTGGGAAAGGAACCAAGATGTATTGAAAATGAATGTGTTGTCTTATTGTTGTTTTAGTTGGGAAAATGGGGTAGTTATTCTTGTTTCCTTTTATTTGAAAGGAAGCCATATTGGATTGATTAAACTATGGATGCATTCTAGTCTTGTTGATAGAAAACTGTCACTCACAAATCTTATTAAATAAAATAAGAAAGTGCTACAAAAATCTTCCCTAAGTTTAATTTCATCTAAATTATTAGAAATCCCTTTGTTTCTTTCAAATTTAAATTTAAATGGAATAAACACAAAAAAAAGAGAACACATATACACATTACTACTTAAATGCAACTATGATTAAATTAATTATACGGAAAAGTTTTACTATTTTCTTTTATGTATATTAGACTAATTTTAGTTTTCTTTATCAAATTTTTTTGGTAATATTAACAAATTATAATATTTCCTATATCAACGATAGGGACTTTATAATAATTTATAATAATGTTAATATATATATATATATATATATATATATATATATATATATATATATATATATATTATCATACATGTTTATAATTATTAATAAAAAAGAATTCTAAAAAAAAAGAGACACTAAACCTTATAAAGAAAAAAGGAAAGGACATTAAACAAAAAACATATGGGTGGGGGCTGAGGCCCCACCAAACACCACTAAAATTTGTTTTTGAAACATGCGGCTGAGATTTTTGATTCCACAGTCTGCACATTTGGTTGTTTTTAAACTGTGACTTTTTCCTTAGACGTACACACACACACACATGTATTTATTTATATACATTCTCCTGAATCTATAAATTTTGGGTTTTTCAGGAATAGTAAGATTATAATAAATTTGTGTATGAATATTTATATATACTTATATACACACAAGTGTGTGTGTGTGTGTGTGTGTGTGTGTGTGTGTGTGTATTATAAGGAGATATACTTATGTTTATATACCCAAAAGAAAAATAAGTGTATATTCAACTTAAAAACAAGATTTATCATAATAGGGTAAAATACCCAAATACTTAAGAAGGTAAAATAAATTAAAATAAGTTTACAACAAATAGAAAAATTCTAGGTCTATTGGGAAAATGACATATACCCAAATGGGTATTTTCATTGAATCAAATTTACAACTAATGAAAATTTCAACCCAACCCTAGGAGAGGGTGGAATAAAATAAAAAACAATAAAAAAGGGGAATAAGCTTGGAGATGTGTGTATCCATCCTCAAGTTCTATCTTCCTCTTCCATAGCTTCCTTCTCTTGCTCCTTCCCTAAACCTGCAAAATAGAAATGAGAAAATAAGTCAAATGAAAGAATAAAAGAAACTCTCCATAGAGATGACTAGGGTTGTTTTGGAATTTCTTGATCTAATGGCCTAGATTGGTTTCATTTAATGGACAAGATTGTTGCCTACAAATGTTAGGTGAGAGTTAGGTGAAATCAACATTTGAGCACATGGGTCAAGTTTGAATGGGGCCAGTTAAGTGGTGTTGGAGTTAACTCTAATTTTGTATTTCATTATGATTTATTTTAGTAAATTTTAAAAATAAAGAGGCCATGACCTTGTGAAAATTAAGTAAACTCATTCCCGTAGGAATTCAAACAACTTTTATAATTGAGAATTAACTTTGATAGTATTGTTTTAATGGAAGGGAAAATTAGACCTAGACCTTTTTATAGTAAATTACTAAATGACTTTAGGAACCACATTACTAAATTAATTATGGATTATCATAATGGAATTTGTAAACCTAACTGAATATTAAATGTTATTTTTTAATTAGTTTTGAAATGATCATTTTTAATCGAAACCTTTGCTAAACGTTGTAACCGACTTTACTTTAAAAACAATATTTGGTAATTTTTCTAAATCAATTGTTGGTTTGTCTTGGGTTTGGTGCTTAAATTTTGGGGGCGTTGCAAAATTATATTGTCAAACCTTGAGTAAAAATAAGAAAATCTATAATCCCTATAGTTAAAAATTAAACCCTCAATAGAGAATTAATAAATAATGGAAGGAAAATAATAAACAATTACTCTATATTAACACATATCAACAAATATTTAAACCTAACTGAAATTTTAATACCCACAATCAATCTACAAATCATCCTTGGAACTCAAGTTAAAAAATAATTTCAATTTTATGCATCAATTTAAGAAATATTAAAGAAAAATGTAGAAAAGGTGCTACGAAATTAATTATAGTTTTATAAACTAAGGAGAATTGCTAAGGTCATATAATTAACGGTGTAAAACTCAATTTGTTAACTAAACAAGAACGAGATATAGAACAAAAAAATGTATCCATCAATTATGTAATGATAACCTTATGTAAATATAAAAAAAATAATCTAACCCTGTTGGGTTCAAATATAAATTATGAATACCAAATTACAAACAATTACTCTATTCGACACATATAAAATAATGTAAGACTATACTATGAAAAACACAAAACTATAATACTATTACTATTGTAAGTTTTTGAAAAGTACTCGTAAAATGATAATACTAACTAATTTGATAGAATTATTATTATTTAATAACTAATTTACATAGATATATCTAACATAGGTATGCTAGATTTAACTCTCGAATGCAAAATTACACTCTTTGCATTATATTAGTCATATGTAGACAATGAAGAAAAATTACAAGTATTTAGGTTTTTAGTGCATAAAAGTGAACATTTACTTTATTAGCACATCCTATCTATGAAATTAAGGAAATAATCTAATGTTCATAAGTTATTAGGGCACACTAAAAAGTGTTAGATGAAAATTACATATCTATCTTACATAAATATATGAAAAATATGTTGAGAGGTATCATTATCAAGGAGTTTATTTCACTTATGTCACAAATTGAGAATAGATACATTAAGAATGATATCTTTTGGAAAATTTTACATAGAATTATCTAAGATATGTATGATAGTATATTAAATCTGATTTTTTTTCTAAAAATTAATTTTATTTTACATTACTATATTTTACAAACTATACACTAAATAAATAATTCTTTTTGTTAAGGATGAAGTTTTTTTTACTGGGGCCCCTTGTTAGGTAAAAAACATCTAAAATCCTAGATAAAGACATTAACACACCAAGATGCAAAAAGAAATAGCTACCCAGCAACGAATGAGATAACTACGTAGGAGAAACATTTTTCTTGGGAATGGAGTTTTTCTTGTTTTGTACCATTTTGTACCATTCTAAATATTCCTCAACAGGAATAATAAATTCAACAACATCAATTGGAAGGTATGCATTTTTAAAAAGGAGAGCGAGGAGGGAAATTTTCCTTAGCCGCTTTACAAGAATTTTCCTAAACATTTTTTATCGTCTTAATTTTATCATTTGACCTCCCCTTGTTTCGTTTAGCTGGAATTGCACTTAGAGGAGTTTCTAGTACCGATTCGGCCACTTCCTCGAAATCAATATTTAAATCTAGATCTCCCTTAGTATTAAAGACCAAATATTCTGAGAGGGGTTTTTTATACCAATTACCTCTCTCATTTTTATGCTTTTCCATCTCACAATTAGTAAAAGTATGTCTTAAAGAGAAACATCTCCTGCATGTGAAAGGTAAAACTTCATAGTGTAGAGGACGTGTCCATATATTTTTTTGAACATTAATCTCAATCTTAGCGGGAAGGTTTTTTGAGGTATCAAACTCAACAAGAATTATTGCATAGGTTGTGTGAGTAAAATCAGTTTTTTCTGAGTCAATGTTTAAAATCTTACCCAAAGCATTTCTAATGGAGACTAGACAGTCATGGTCCCAGATTTACAGAAGTAAATGAGCCGGTTTAATCCATATTGGTTTGCAAGAAAATGATTGAATGGTTGGGTTAAATTAGGGCAACCATGGTTTTATTACAAGGTACTCTGATTGACATACCCATAAATACCCATCTATGGTGTTCTTATCAAATATTGAGTAAAATACTATAATAAATTTTAATTTAACACAAGGATAAAGATCTAACTTCTTATCTAGAAGAGGAATTCATTATTTTTAAATCCAATCATGAAGAACTAGTAGACGAGGCTAAAAGACCTTGAATCTACATATTAGGGTGTGGTATTGATAGTATGATTCAACTTCATCCCCAAAAGAGATACATGGATTTTTGGCAATAGCATCCAATGGTTTTGTTGACTATATTTGCACTTGTGCAAAAATGGGCAACTTGAAACTTTGTTTCCGATGGAAGGAAATGATGAAATGGACCTAACTAGGGGGACTCGTAGAGTTTTATTGTGTTTTTCAGTTGCAACAATTGATTAACTACATGTAATCTGTAGCTATGTGTGCTATTACAAAATGTAACACCTCACATAATCTGCCTTCCATGTACGTCTTCAACAAGTAAAAATAGAATCCCTGAAGGACTAATGAATTTCCTTGATGGAGGTGAGAATCACAGTTTAGGTGAAATGTTAAATTCAAGAGCAACAAAAAGAGTTGCTTTACATAGAATTGAGGAGAGTTCATTATTAAGTTACTGGTACATCAAAAATCATTATTTCTACGTGTTTAAAAACATTTTATTATGTGATTAAGTTATTTATTTCATTATACAATCAATAATCATCATAAATGTTGAATGCAGAAAGAAGTATACAACTCAGTTATAGAAATTAGTGGTCATTTATTCATCAAGAATTCAATGTTTCCCACACAATTCTTGGGATGTACTCATGAATACTAAAGAAATAATTACATGTGCATAACGCTAAAAGTAAAAGAGTATAGAGGAAACCCATCATTGCCTTTGGTTTTCTTATAATCTCTTGTTTCCTAGTTCCAACTCCATATTTCATCTGTGTTACCCAACAAATACATTGTACCTAAAAATGAAAGAAAAGGCATCAATAAAGAGCTCGTGGTTTAATATGTACTCATGTACTATTTAGTTGCATGCAAATGGATTTCCTAATATCAGAGGCATAAGGTACATCCAAGTAACATATAAAAATTGATAAAGCAGTATCCTTCAGTGTTAATATGATTCCCAAATCATAACAACAAAAGAAAGAGAAAGAAAGACTATGGAACATAAGAGAGGACAAGAAGCCTAAAATATTTTCTAACTATTTTGCTTTATTGCAGGGACAGGTACAACAAAAGTAACTACATGTTTAAAATTTTTGCTATCATTATAATTGCCACTCAATAATTCAACATACTTAAGAACAACATAAAAGGATACATTCATACATTTAAAATTTGAGATAGCTAGGATCCCTCTGAAAGAATCGAATAGATAAGCACGTACAAATGAATCAATAGTATAATGACTTCAGATAACGAAATGGATATCTACTTATCACTTTCCGGATTATGAACCATCAATGAATATTAATTGGAGAAGTTCTGATAATCAGATTTATAAGGTTTACTAGACATGAAGCAGGAGAAGAATTAAAGAATTTTCAAGATAAGAAAAAAATTCATCTTGCAAAATATATATTCCTTGATCAGTTACCAGAAAAATAGTCAACATCACAACCATAAATGCGTTCCAATCTTAAAAAAGTAAGATAAAAAACAACTCAGTTTTCAAGTACAGATTTCATTGATGTACAATCCTGTTAAACAACTTGGGCATCATCAGGTAGCTTTCATATTTAAAATAAATCTAATGATAAAAAGAAATAAATTATCTTTCATTATCAATTCTCTAGGCTCAAATTAGGCCAACCGAAGATATCTAATTCACATGATAATAAGCTTTTCCAGAAAATTACAGTTTTTGTCAATTCTTCATGAACTTCAAGATAATAATTTCATCATCAAGGTGACAACTCAGCATGCTTAGAAGAATAATTTTCAAAAAAAGTAGCCATTCTAATATAGATCCACGTTCAAATCTAAGAGGTTCATCTTGCTAGTAAGACGATATGAGTTACAACTATGGATATGTTTCTCCAGAAATCAATGAAAGATATAAATACAAAGCTCAATTAATGTCACAAGTGAAGACAATAGAATAATATCATGCATTGACATCATAAGATTTCCATGAATGTTTCACCATTATGCATCCAGGGCAGAGTGGTGTACTGACTCCCATTTCATAGGACATTCATATACTGGACTATATTTCTGCATAAACAATACCAGTATATATGCCAGACATAATTTTTGATGCATGGTTTGTAGAAACACGCATATTGGCTCATAATTAATGAAAATTAATTAAAGGGACGTGAACTATTAGCGATCATCACCAAAGTACATACTTGTGGATCTTCATCAATTATTCTTAAAAGGCAAGAACCATTCTACCCTTTTTAAGAGGAGTATTAATCAAATGCTACATTCAAGAAACAAATTCAACAAGTATTTAGGTTTTTAGTGCATAAAGTGAACATTTACTTTATTGCACATCTATCTCTGAAATTAAGGAAATAATCGAAAATGTTTTTTTTCATAAGTTATTATGGAGCACAACTAAAAAGTTTAGATGAAAATTACATATCTATCTTACATCCATTATATGAAAATATGTTGAAGGTATCATTATCACTGAGTTTATTTCCCTTATGTCACAAATTAGAATAGATACATTAAGAATGATCTTTTGGAAAAATTTTACATAGAATAATCTAAGATATGTAGGATAGTATATTAAGATCTGATTGTTTTTCTAAAAATTAATTTTATTTACATTACTATATTTTACAAACTATAATCACTACACTAAATAAATTTCTTTTTGTTAGGATGAAGTTTTTTTTAACTGGGCCCCTTGTTAGGTAAAAAACATCTAAACTAAAATCCTAGATAAAGACTACACACCAAGATGCAAAAAAGAAAACTACCACCCCCGCCAACTAATGAGATAAAACCTACGTAGAGAAACATTTTCTTGGGAATGGTTTTCCTTTTTTTTGTACCTTTTGTACCATTCTAAAATATCCGTCAACCGGAATATAATCCACAACATCATTGGAAGGTATGCATTTTTAAAAAGGAGAGCGAGGAGGGAATTTTCCTTAGCCGCTTTACAAGAATTTTCCTAAACATTTTTTATCGTCTTAATTTTATCATTTGACCTCCCTTGTTTCGTTTAGCTGAGGAATGTGCACTTAGAGGAGTTTCTCAGTACCGCTTGGCCACTTCCTCGAAATCAATATTTAATCTAGATCTCCCTTAGATATTAAAGACCAAATATTCTGAGAGGGGTTTTTATACCAATTACCTCTTCATTTTTATGCTTTTCCATCTCACAATTAGTAAAAGTATGTCTTAAAGAGAAACATCTCTGCATGTGAAAGGTAAAACTTCTAGTGTAGAGGACGTGTCCATATATTTTTTTTGAAACATTATCTCAATCTTAGCGGGAAGGTTTTTTTGAGGGTAATCAAACTCAACAAGAATTATTTGCATAGGTTGTGTGAGTAAAATCAGTTTTTTCTGAGTCAATGTTTAAAATCTTACCCAAAGCATTTCTAATGGAGACTAGACAGTCATGGTCCCAGATTTACAGAAGTAAATGAGAGCTCGGTTTAATCCATATTGGTTTGCAAGAAAATGATTGAATGGTTGGGTTAAATTAGGGCAACCATGGTTTTATTACAAGGTACTCTGATTTGACATACCCATAAATACCCATCTATGGTGTTGCTTATCAAATATTGAGTAAAATACTATAATAAATTTTAATTTAACACAAGGATAAAGATCTAACTTCTTATCTAGAAGAGGAATTCATTATTTTTAAATCCAATCATGAAGAACTAGTAGACGAGGCCAATAAAAGACCTTGAATCTACATATTAGGGTGTGGTATTGATAGTATGATTCAACTCTCATCCCCAAAAGAGATACATGGTATTTTGGCAATAGCATCCAATGGTTTTGTTGACTATATTTGCACTTGTGCAAAAATGGGCAACTTGAAACTTTGTTTCCGATGGAAGGAAATGATTGAAATGGAACCCTAACTAGGGGACTCGTAGAGTTTTATTGTGTTTTTCAGTTGCAACAATTGATTAACTACATGTAATCTGCAGGCTATGTGTGCTATTACAAAATGTAACACCTCACATAATCTGCCTTCCATGTACGTCTTCAACAAGTTAAAAATAGAATCCCTGAAGGACCCTAATGAATTTCCTTGATGGAGGTGAGAATCACAGTTTAGGTGAAATGTTAAATTCAAGAGCAACAAAAAGAGTTGCTTTACATAGAATTGAGGAGAGTTCATTATTAAGTTACTGGTACATCAAAAATCATTATTTCTACGTGTTTAAAAACATTTTATTATGTGATTAAGTTATTTATTTCATTATACAATCAATAATCATCATAAATGTTGAATGCAGAAAGAAGTATACAACTCAGTTATAGAAATTAGTGTCATTTATTCATCAAGAATTCAATGTTTCCCACACAATTCTTGGGATGTAACTCATGAATACTAAAGAAATAATTACATGTGCATAACGCTAAAAGTAAAAGAGTATAGAGGAAACCCATCATTGCCTTTGGTTTTCTTATAATCTCTTGTTTCCAGTTCCAACTCCATATTTCATCTGTGTTACCCAACAAATACATTGTACCTAAAAATGAAAGAAAAGGCATCAATAAAGAGCTCGTGGTTTAATATGTACTCATGTACTATTTAGTTGCATGCAAATGGATTTCCTAATATCAGAGGCATAAGGTACATCCAAGTAACATATAAAAAATTGATAAAGCAGTATCCTTCAGTGTTAAATATGATTCCCAAAATCATAACAACAAAAGAAAGAGAAAGAAAGACTATGGAACATAAGAGAGGACAAGAAGCCTAAATATTTTCTAACTATTTTCTTAAGTGTGCAGGTACAAGTTACAACAAAAGATATTAATACATGTTATAAAATTTTGTACTATCAAGTATAGATTGCACTCAATAATCAAGCATATTTAAGAACAACAGAAAAGGATACATTCATACATTTTAAATTTTGAGATATCTAGATCAACTATGAAAAGGAATCGAATAGATAATCAAGTACAAATGAATCAATAGTATAATGACTTCAGGATAACGAAATGGATATCTACTTATCACTTTCAGATTATGAACCATCAATGAATATTAATTGGAGAAGTTATGATAAATCAGATTTATAAGGTTTACTAGAACATGAATCAGGAGAAGAAATAAAGAATTTTCAAGATAAGAAAAAAATTCATCTTGCAAAATATATATTCTTGATCAAGTTACCAGAAAATAGTCCAACATCACAACCATAATGCTTCCATCTTAAAAAAGTAAGATAAGAAACAACTTGCAGTTTTCAAGTACAGATTTCAAATGAAGGTACAATCCTGTTAAACAACTTGGATGCATCATCAAGTAGCTTTCATATTTAAAATAAATCTATGATAAAAAGAAATAAATTATCTTTCATTATAAATTCATCTAGGCTCAAATTAGGCAACCGAAGAATCTAATTCACATGATAATAGCTTTTCAGAAAAGTACAGTTTTGTAAAATTCTTCATGAACTTCAAGATAATAGATTTCATCCATCAAGTGACAACTCAAGCATGCTTAGAAGAATAAATTTTCAAAAAAAGTAGCCATTACTAATATAGATACAAAGTTCAGAATCTAAGAGGTTCATTTTGCAATAGATGAAGCTATATGAGTTACAACTATGGATATGTTTCACAGAAATCAATGAAAAGATATAAATTACAAAGCTCAATTAATGTCACCAAGTGAAGAAAATAGAATAATATCAGGCATGGAAATCATAGGATTTTCCATGAATGTTGTCACCTTATGCAGTCAGGGCAGAGTGGTGTAATGACTCCCAAGTTCAGAGGAACATTCATAGAAGCCTGGACTATTATATATATAGCATACAATACCAGTAATATATGACCAAGACATATTTTTGATGCATGGTTGTAGAAAACAGCATATTGCTACATAAGTTATGAAAATTAATTTAAAAGGATAGTGAACTATTAGCGATCATCACCAAAGTACATACTTGTAGGAATCTTCATCAATTATTCTTAAAAGGAAAGAACACCAATGCTACCATTTTTAAGAGGAGTATGAATCAAATGCTACATTACAAATCAATCTTAAAGTAGAGTTACATATTTCATTGCATGAATAGAAACTCAAGAGTCAATGGTACAAAACTGATTCTACAAATAACCATTGATCCTGAATATGAAAGAACATCGGGGAATAAAATAAATCACAAGGGAATAGCTACATACTCTATAAAGAGGCATATTTAAGGTAAGGAAGTTCCATAAGAATTGTATGTTATCATGAAATTTTTGAAGAAATTCAAACTCAGAAAGGACATAGTAACAGATATAGCTCTCAATTTATGCACATATTAGAGCTAAAAGGTGACTGTGACATTTTTTTAAAAAAGTACAATGTTACAAAGTTATACAATGATCACAATGCATTTGAAATGAGTATCCATCTGGGAGATATGACGTGAAATAGGTAAAATAATAATAAAGTTGAAACTGTCATATGTAGAGTTCCATGGTTTATAATGTATTTTCCAAGTAAATGAAGTTAAATAGAGAACTCCAGGTATACAAAATAAAAGGTAGGAACATCTATATAGTTGCAGAGAATGACCAAATAACAACAAAGCATAAAACTTCTAAAGGTTCACGCATAGAGTGAATGAAACAAAGTCTCAAGAATGGAAGGAATGTATATTTATGGGTTGTAAAATTGGTTCTATAAATAACCATTTATCACATTGATCCTGAATATGAAAAAACATCGGGGCATAAAATAAATCACAAGAGACTAACTGCGTACTCTATAAAGAAGCATATTTAAGGTCAGGAAGTTCCACAAGAATTTTATGTTCTCATGATTTTTTTGAAGAAATTCCAACTTAGAAAGGACATAGTAATAGATGCATCTCTCAATTTATGTTGATATTACAACTAAAAGGTGGCTGTGACATTTTTATTATACAAGTACAATGTTAGTAAGTTTTACAATGATCACAATACATCTTAAATGAGTATCTATCTAGGAGATATGAGATGAAACAGGTAAAAAGAATAATAAATTTGTAGCTGTCATACGTAGAGTTCCGAAGTTTACAATGTATTTTACAAGCAAATGAAGTTGAATAGAGACCTCTAGGTATACAAAATAAAAGGAAAGAACATCTATAGAGTTGCAGAGAATGACAAAATAATAACAAAAGTATCAAGAATGGAAGGAATGTATATTTTTGTGTCACAAAATTGGTTCAATGTTTTCTTTTTTATTGAACTGACAGAAATTACAAGGTATAGATCAAATAATGTTTCCTTTTACATATTTCAAATGGTAACAATGACAGAGGATATATATATTTTCAAAGCACAGTTATAAATCTTCAAGATGCAAGTATAGAGCACTATATGTCCACATATCTAAAAAGAAAATGAAGGGAACTTAAAGAAAACACTCAAATCAAAGAAGTTGGACATACAAAGTACGGTTCGAATATAGGTCACGAAAAAACAAACAGATCCAACGAAATGTGCAAACAATAGAAAATGATAGCAAACACTCAGATCACTGGAAAATCTTAATATGGCCAAGTTTTAGTAAAAGTATTAAAATCAATAAAAATTCAAGAAGAATAGCGTGAAATATAGTGCCAACAAGAATTATACACAAAAGAATGGAGGTTTATCATTTAATTCCATGGTGGCAAGTTAGTTTTACAGAGTTTTTCAGCTTCTCAGAAGGTTTCAGGGTTCTAACAATGACCATTCACAGAAATATTTTAGGCCTCAAATTTTAAATTCCCAAAAGCTTACCCTTGTAATGGAGACACCAAAGAACAATTACCCAACAACGTTTATCAGAGAATAATCAAAGGAAAACAAACCCATTAATGGGTATTCTTAGGTCTAGCTAGAAATACAATGATCTAGTTGAAGAAGCACGAGGGGTTGCCCAATTTTTTTCAAAGAAAATAGCACAAAAATGATACCTCAAATAGCATGCAAATGAACCAGAGCTTGACAAAACCCAAATCTTGTTTTCTTAAAAGTTCAGCAAATACAATGTCAAGTAATGGAAGACATAGATCAAATTACCCTGTTGAGGAAACAAAATATGATGAAAGATAGAGACCAAAATGTTTAAAATAGTGGCCACAGAATAAAACTTGCAGAGTTATTTCCATAAGAACCTTCCTGAACATGCCCACAATAAAATATGGCTCAAATAAAAGATATAAATCTCAACAAGCAAGGTACCAGAGTTGGAATAATAGTAGAAAATAGAGGATTGATGATCTAGAAAAAGGGTTTACTTCCACGAAGTACAAAATTATAGCCAAGCAATTTTCCTCCAAATACAACTACAAACAGGAAGAACAAAGATCAAATCATTACAATAATGACCACCATACTCAGAACTTACAACCAAATTAAACAAAATATCGAAACCCCATCCGTGAGAATAATAATGGTGTCCACATTTGAAAATCATAGAGATAAAGAAAGGCCCTAATGAACCTCATAATGTTTTCGAATCACTCACTAGTTTTGAAAAGGAAATAAAAGCTTCAAAGGCTCAATGTTCGCCAAAATTAAGTTTTCTAGGATGTTCAAAACCAATTCAAATCTCACCCTTGTTCATCAAAATCCATTGGGAAAATAACAAAACTCACAGAGCTCAAAATTATCAAAATTTTCCATCAAGAAAAAATTCGGCAAGGCTTCCCTGCTCGCAACAAGCGAACAAAATGGCAAAATGATAACCTCGAAATTTTTTTCACTCAAACCTAAGTCATCCTGAGTTAACATCAATGACTAAGATTAAGAAAATACTAGATGAAATGATCCATATGAAAACCAATGCCAACTACCTTACTTACCATCATGGGAAGATCAACAATTATAAATCAAACCAATAAAAGATAAAACGGCCAAGGAATAGTTGTAGGATCCATGTAACCCGTAATCAATGCAAAATCCATCGTTAGAGAATCAGCAGTTGTAAATTGAAAGGACAAGATCAAACAATATAGATTAAATCCACAGTCTAACTACCCCACTTATCATGGTATGGGAATCAATGAAAAATATGTGAATGTACAGTGATCAAATGGATAAGACCAAATCACCAATTCTAATGCAAGCCCTCAAGCTAGTCATAATTTAATTAAAGTTAGGTTAGTTTCCACCGAAAAAACATGAAGGGTCAGAGCATCGGTTGGGGGGACATATTTTCCAAGTCAATCATTATGCCTTTAGACTATAGTCTATGAAATGATTAATTAAAAACCAAATGATGATGCCCCCACAATAGTTTATGCCTCAAAATAATTAAAGGGAGCTCATAATTGTTTTGAGTGATTAAGGTTCAAAAACTATGTGATACCGACCAAGTCAAAATTTGGCCAATCAATATATGCACAATGATTAATCAAAGATGATAGAGACCTTTAAATATGTTCAAATTATGGTGTATAATCAAACAAAGAAGACCAAGATAATTTATTCAAATGGAGCCACTTTCAAACTAAGTGTGAATCATTACCTTAAAAATTACAAAATAAATTATTCTTTGCAAAAGAACCTCGTATCCTCAAGGTGGTCAACATACAGGTGGTCCCTAAAGACTGTAAGAAGACAAAATTTGAACATATGCACATCAAAGGTGGTCCCCATACTAGTGTTAGATATTTATGCTAATTATTGGAGATCAAATGAATTATTTTGATTACACAGGGATATTATTTTTGCATGTGCATCCAAGGGGTCAGAATTGCAAAAGTGCCAAATTTATCGTTGCAATTGGATCAAATTATAGGTGTCACATCAAGCAGAAGAAGACAAAGATTTCATGCACATTGGATAATACTTGCACAACAAGAAAGAGTTATTATTAGCTAAATTATTCATCCAAGTTTTATTAAAAATAGACTAGTCAACTAAACTTTGACTTGATTTTATTTTTGTAACCAAGGCTATTAATGCTTCATTGTAATCAACATGTCTATTTTTATTTCTCTATTTATTCATGATAAAGGGGTAAACTTAACATGCACGGGAAAGTACAAATTTTACGTATTTTTAGGATGGGTTGGGTGACTAATCTTGCTATACATTGTGTGCACTGGCAAGGCACAAAAGATGAATTTTTGGACATAGGATTGCTGAAGTAATTTTCTAGCAGTTTTGCCTTGAATGAGAATTGATTTTTGCCTTTCCAATTATTTGCAATGGGGTGTATCTTTCCATTAATCCTTGTGAATTTTAATTCCTTGATTAATTATTTGACCTTTCTATAACTCTAGTATTTTCTACATAGTCTTAGTGTACATGTTTTTTTATTGATATTGGTAAATAGTTTTGAAGGGACTATACCCTATTACAAGAAGGGCTCAATAGCCAAATAAAGCTATAGAAGGACAACAAAAGAGGATCAAAATACAGATAAAGCATTATGCCTAGTAGTAACCAAAAGATAGTTACTAGTAGAAAGCGAAAGAAAACAGAAATTACAACAAGACAAAAAAATAGCAACAAAAAAAAGGTGAAAAGACCAAAATATAGTAGCGTCTAGAACGAAGCCCTCAATCCTGAGGGAGATTATTTCCTAGAAGCTTTGTCGATCCTAGATTTGACTGTTTGTAGTGAAGTGAACAACAAAAAAGTGGTGATGTGCATGGGTTCACTTGTTTGATATGGTCTGACTTCTCTCCTTGTCAGTCCCCCAGATAGTTTTAGGGACCGCGCTAAGCATGGAAATGCTGTGAACATGTTGTTCCAAAAATTCACTAATGGCATTGAAGATAGCCTTGTTGTGGTTATGCTTGATTTTTTCTCTCCCCAATCTGTTGTCCAAAGAATTCAATTTCTTGTAGATGTCTACAATATGATCATTCCCCTTATCAGTTTCATAATCAGCCTTTCTTTTTCCCTTATGTTTGGAAATGTGCTACAGGTCCTTCTTTAACTTCATCATCTCATTTTTCAAAGAATACAACCTGTGAGGAATATTATTCCCCTCTTATTGCAAGGTCGTATCCTACCTAACAATACTAATATGTAGTAGATTATGCACAACTTCCAACTCTTAAGTTCTTCTAAGAACCCGGGTAGAGTGAGGGATGTCAATTTTGGGAAGTTTTGGGTTCTTAGTCTTGGGTTTAGAGGTGTTCAGGATGGAAGTGGGAGTAGTGATGGTAGGGATGTGTAGATCGTTGAGAGAGGGTGGGAAACCAGGGAACTTAGAGACACTGAACTTATGAATCAGAAAAATAAGGCCTTGGTGAAGAGGAATGGAACGAGATTTCTTTTAGAATTCTAAAATGGAGCGCTCAAGGGAATTTAACAAGTAATGTGGGAAGTAGACCACAAATTATCTTCTAAAGTGGTTATGAAAGACCAGGTGCTTGACAAGTACTGTTATGTAGTGTCCTTCTAAATAAATGTACCTATAATCATTTTTGTAACCACATCAAAAGGTTTGGGGATAGAGCTTACCCTAACACCCGTAGTTACAAATTAGAGCTCCTCACTGTTGTCAGAGAATTTATTTGGCTCGGTAGTCTTATCAATCCTTTTGTTGAAAAAATGATATACCTCCAACTCAAGTCCTGTTGGCTCAACTATCAATTCTTCATTTATAATTACTCGGTGACCACCATACTCTACCTTTCTGTCCTTCTCAGTCCATTATGAAATGAACTGAAATATTTTGGTCGTGCCCCTAAATGCGTTCTATGAAGTTGGAAATGCCGTCCATTTTGAAGGAGGTTCTATAGCTCCTCATTTTTCTTCCAAGCCAGATCACTGCAAGGCTCTAGTTGGCATGGGTCACCTCCCATATCTCATTCTCCCTACTACTCTTGTAATTTTTCTTCTTGAAACCCTCGTTTGAATCGTTTCTTTCCTTATGTTTGTCTCCAGTTTTAAGAACCTAGCCACCTATTTGATAATCATGGGAGTTATTATGGCCATATTTTAGGATGATATTTCTCACATGTGTGATCTTTCACACCCGCTAAATCCCACACCATCTCATTATAATTCCTACTCCATTGTATGATTTCCCATATTTATCTGCATTAATGCTATTATAGTACCTCCTTAGGGATGAAATTTTTCATTATCCCCAAATGGTTAGATTATTGTTGATGCAAATATTGGCCAAGGTATTCTGCTAGCTTATTCTCCCCTCCCTATAATTATACCCTAATGTTGATATTCTTGAAATTTTGAGAAATATTTATGGATTCCATAATGAAGTCCTTAATAGTCTAGCTAGGAGGAGAAAACTGATGAAGGCGATTGATAATTTTTAGTGAATCTCCTTCCAGAATGATGATTCTATATGTTATAAGTCCTTAGCAATCCTTAGCCCCCAATAGAGAAGCTAGGGCTTCTAAATAATGGTTTTTTCCGAATCTCCATTTTTCCATCATATGCAACAATTAATAGATGCCTTTATGATCGTGGATTACACTTCCCCTTGCATCAATCCTAGGATTACCCTTGTAGGCACCATCAAAGTTTATTTTGTGTCAGTTAATATCAGGAGGGTTCCAATGAATCGAAGACCTATCAATGTTTGAAGTATTCCTATTCTACAGATTTGCAACTCCAATCTTTCACTTGGAAAGAATATATTCTTCATTCTCAGGATATTTCTTATTCTTGGGAGGTTTGAATCTTTCAATATTTTCTTTAATAACATGAGCAATCTTAACAAAGATAATATTTCAATGTTGTTTATTGTTTCTGATAATGATGTCATTTCTATCTTTCCAGATCCTCCAGATAATATGGGGCACGACTAGTTTCCAAAGTCTTCTCACAACATAGTGCTTAAAAGGAGGATTCCATTGGGTCTAAAACTAAATGAAATCCTTTGGCACAGTCCATAACACTTTTAATATAGAAAATTCATAACTCCAGATCATTGAAGCATACTCACAGTGGACAAACAAATGCTCAATATCCTCAGACTCTTTTTTGCAAAGGTGACATGTATTTGGCATTATGAATCCTTTCCTTATTAGGTTGTCATTAGTAATAATTCTACCTCTGAGAACAATCCAAAAGATAATTAATTTTAGGGGTTAGTTCATTCATCCAAATATTACTCTAATTAAACTCACTCTGGATATTTTCAAAGTAAGAGTTATAACCAGATTTCACCGTGTAATCGCCATCTCTAGAATTGTGCCAGAAAATTTCATCCTTAAATTCCAATTGATTCAAGGGAATGAGGTCCAATTGTTCATATAAAGAGGACATCATGAAGTTCAGTTCATTCCTATCGACCGAGAGATGTTTCTATCTCTTCTTGTTACCATCTATTTCTATGTAATCAATGACCTTAGTATCATACTTATGTTCAAGGCTATCTTTGACTACACCAAATATGTCATTGAGGATAAATTTAGACCAATTATCCCCCCAAAAATTGATGTCTCTGTCATTTCCCACTTTCCATCTACATCCTTGCTTAATGAAATTCTTGACTTGAATCAAGTTATTCTAGAAAATGGAACCTTGGGGAAGTTATTCATCATGAAGGAAAGAGATAGGTGTTTGCTGATCAAGATACTTGGCCTTAATTAGATCAATCCAGGGTTGTTCTTCTGAGAGCATTCTCCAACCCATTTCTGCAATTAAGGCCACATTAATTTTTCTGATATCTTGTATGCCCATTCCCCCAATTATTTTAGGAGTGCACACTTGATCCCAAACTACCAGGTGATATTTAAATTTTTTCTCCAGCCACTACCATAAAACTGCTTCTAAATCCTTTCAATTTTTTCTCTGAAGGCAGAAGGAATATTATAAAGAGACATAATTTAGATATGTAGATTTTGAAGAGTCCTTTTGATAAGTAGACATTTACCAGCACTCGAAAGAATGGCCCCTTTCCAACCAACAATTTTTTTTTGGAATCTTTCCTATAGATCATTCCAGACTTTGGTTGAGACTTTTTTAGTACAAAGGGGGAGTACCAAATAAGTATTGGGAAGTGAATTGATTTTGCACCCCATTATTTTAGCAATTCTAAGTTGTCTTTCCATAGGAGTGTTGAAAAATAAAATTAAGCTTTTATCAAAGTTGATCTCTTTCCCAGAAGCAGACTCAAAAAAATTTAGAATGGACTTGATCGCCTTAGCTTCGAGGATAGATGTCATTAAAATTAGGATTGTATCAGCTGAATTTTTTTGATGAGAAGATGTTTGATTTGTAGAAGTAGGCTTAGTGTCTTTAAGAAGACCATCTTTAACTGCTTTGTCAATTGTTCTGCTGAGGCTATCCACCATAATAATGAAGAGAAAAGGGGATATAGGATCCCCCTATCTTAAACCCCTACTACTAGTAAAGAATACCATCGGCTCACCATTGACCACCACAAAGAATCTAGCTGTAGAGATGAAAGCCTTGATAATTCTTCTAAATTTGTTGAGAAAACCAAATTTGGCCAGAACCTTGTCAAGAAAATACCAGGAGACTCTGTCAAAGGCTTTATTCATATCAAGTTTAAGGACCATGCTTGCTTTTTTATTATAATCCCTAGAATGTATAATCTCATGCACCATGATCACACCATCTTGAATTATCCTTCCTCTGATGAACCCACTCTGTTGTTTTGAGATTAAATCATTCAAAATGAACTGAAGTCTAGTAGCAAAAATCTTAGTAAAGATGCTATAGACAACATTAACCAGGCTAATGGGTCAGAAATCCTTGAAATCTTTAGCGTCCATTTTTTTGGAGCAAGCACAATGATGGTATTATTAAGATCTTTAAATGAATCACTAGTTCTAAAGAATTCATTTGCTTCCCTAAGGAGATCATCTGAACAAATTTCCCAAAACTTCTGAAAAAAATTGACAGAGAAGCCATCAGGTCTCAGAGCCTTATCCCCTTCAAGAGTAAAAATAGATTTTTGAAGCTCCTCTAAAGTGACGAATTTAGTAATGTCTTTAAATCTTTGTTACTCAAGTTTTTTTTTGTGGAATAGCCTCTAACAGAAAAGAGGCATCCTCATCATTAGTAGCACTCTTCTCATTAAGCATTTTTTCATAGAATTTGAGAGCTTCATCCTTGATGATCTACGGATATTTTATGATGATGTCATTTCATTTATAAACTTCTACAATCCTATTGTAGGATCTATGCTTAAAAGTGGTCATATGGAAGAATTTTGTATTTTTGTCACCCCCTTTTAGCCAGATTGCCCTAGATTTAAGTCTTCATAAGGCTTCTTCCCTGATACAAACTATGTGTAGCTCTGAGACAAAAAATTTTCTACTAATTGATCCTCTAAAGACCTCCCCTTTGAATTTATTTTTATTTCCAAATCCTAGAGTTTCTGTTTTAATTCCTTTTTTCTCACAAAAAAATTCCCAAAGATTTCTTTATTCTAGATTTTAACCTGCTTTTTGACATTTTTAAGCTTCTGAATAAGTCTAAATTGAGAAGTTCCCTCACCATCCCAATTCTACCATTCCTTAATATTATCAAATATGTCATCATGCTCCATCCACATATTTTTGAATTTGAAGGAGCTCCTGGTGGGCTTAGCTCAATTGAAAACATTTACAACTATCGAATTGTGATCAGATCAGATTCTGGGCAGAGAAGTGAGATGAATGTCTTGGTGTAGAATCTAACTAATATAGATAAGAGATCTATACATTCTGACCTGAATCATATCCCTACCCAACCTTCTTCTTTTCCAAGTAAACTGATTTCTATGAAGATCCACATCCATGAGATTTAAATCAGCAACGAATTCAACAAATTCATTCATGCTAGGGGAAAAACTAGAGTTTCCCCCTTGTTTTTCCTATGGATTTAAAGGAGAGTTGAAGTCACCCATAATAATCCAATTGTAAGTACTATGCTTATTTCTAAAAACCTTTAGATCATTCCATAGTTTCCTTCTCCCAATAACCCTATTAGGTGCATAGATATTAGAAAGGATCAAAGTACAATTATTTCAATAGCATGGAATTTAACAGCAAGATGGTTACTAGTTTCAGATAGAATCATACCAGTATAATTATTTTAATCCCAAAAAGTAGCTAGGCCACCTAGAGCTCCCTGAGAATCCACAACAGCCATGTCCAAATTTTCCCAGAAATTATTTTTACAATTTTCAAGTACCTTAGAGTTCATCTTGGTTTCCTACAGAAGCAGAGTGCTAGTTCTACTAGAGACTCTTAACTCTTTGATTGTTATTTGTTTAGAGTTCCCATCCAGACCTATGATATTCTAGGAGATTATATTCTTCTAAATGATATAAGTGTTGAAATTTACTGATGGCTCAATCGGATTTGAGTTGCATCTGTAATATCTTCCTCTGTTCTTTTGGTTCTGAGTGTCTTCTTTGAGGGTCTTACTCTTTTAGAACTACTTCCTAAATAAACTATTCTTCTAGCAGATGATCTAGTAGTTATGGATGTTGAAGCTCCCTATTTATCAATTTTCTTTTTTTTTCATTATAAAGTGAATCCGGGATCATCTAAAATCCCTTCAATCTTTTCTTTTTTTAGAGTTAACCTCTAAAAAACCATTGGTCAGTTCTGAATCTACATAAAAAAGCATATTTTTTTAGTGGCATTACTTCCCCCTCCTCTTTCTCTCCCTGTGTATTGTCAATGAGTTGTAAAGTTGTTGATTTTTTAACGGGTAGGGGGCTCCCACTTTTAGGTGAACTTTTTTTAATCAACGAAGAATTTTTCTTCAATGAGGCTTCTGATTCTGCATTTTCTTTTTCCTCATTTATATATTCCTCAATGATGAAGAATGGATCAATATGAACTTTCTCAGTTGCTTTTATCCCTGACTCAACACTAGTGTCCTTATTATTATCCAAAAGTCCAGTCTAAGCTAACTCCTTAGAAATAAGATTCACTTTAACTATCCCAATTTTCTCTTCAACCTCCAGAATCACCTTTACTGGAGTCTGTATATCTAAATCTTCTTTTGAGGTTGGGTTTACTTATGATGCTCCCTTCGCTGGGGTTTTAGGACACCTGAGCTTCCTACAAATTAGTTGTTTCCCGATTGGAGTTCTAAACCCCTTTTTTCCTTTCTTATATTTCAGCTCTGGTTAGTTAAAGGATATCCCTTCCCTTTGTCCTTTATCTTTATTTTTTCCAGTATCCTTATTTTCCAACCTAGCTTCCTATATCTTATCTAAGTCTTCATCAGGCTTATCATTTTTTCCCTTTTTTTCCTCTTGAGAGATCTCTTTGTTAGGACACCTACTGGTGAAATGTCCTATTCGATGAAATTTCTTACATCTCAAATGAAAGGTTTTGTATTCAATATTTTGATGCCAAATTCCATACTTAGATTGTAAAATGATATGTTCCGGTAACTCCTGATCCATTTCAGAAGAAATACAGAATCTAGCAAAATCTACTCTAGATCTGTTCCTCGTAGGTCCATCAAGCCTAATTGGAGATCCAAGAGATTTAGCAACATTTAACAAAATCTCATCATCCCAAAATTACAGGGGTAGTCCTGGGAGCCTACACCAAAATGGTATGGTGTGTATATTCTCAGTATTAGGATCAAACCCAGGATACCACCGTTTTAGAAAAATACCCATATTGTCCAAAAACCATGGGCCTCCTAGAAGCACCGATTCCAAATCAATCTACTGATTAAATTTAGCCAGAAAAAACCCCGTGACATAATGGTAATGCTCAGATCCACTTTCGGTTGCCAATTTCTAATGGCCCATTTTCTAATGACATCAATATTATGTCTAGATCTCAGAAACTTACTAACAAGGGAAAGATTCACTTTCTCTAAAGCCTGATGCAGACAACCATCTGGCACAATAAGGCATGTCACACCTTGTTTATTATTCTCCCACGTGAATTACACCTTTGCAAGAGATTGGGGACCGATATTCTTAATCGGATGGTTTTGGTGTTAAAGAATCTTATTCCAAGCTAAAGGTGTGGATCCCATCGTGGAAGCAGACTGTGTTTTCCACTTAACAACCGTCTGATTCAAGTCAGTGTTCATCCCCTTCGCAGTTAGGTTTGGATGAGAAAATAGACATTTTGTAGCCAGTACAGTAGAAACAATGCTAACTGTCCCTCTATCGCTCCTTTGCAAAATTTAAAATATAGTATATAAAATATAGTATTATTACATGATTTAAATTATTGAAATATCTTGTTGTGTCATTGTGATTTATCCCTCAATACATAAGTGTTTTACCTTAATATTATGCTGAAAAAACCATTGATTTGTGCATCCAAAATTGACTCTCAATTTTATTTTCCATATATTTAGTCAAATCCCTCAACAAGTTTTGTGTATCACACTTTTCAAATTTCAATTACAGTCATCTTTTTACTCTCAAAACCCCAAAAAATTAGTTTAGGATACACTAGTAAGGAACTGGCCTTGATACCAGAGACTCACCTCAAAAATAGGTATACCCATAGACCTGAGGTGTTTCCATTGTATCTATGAAAGTGAGAGATCAAAGTAATATTTGAACCCATGTTGTCATCTCTCAACTAGGGTGCACTTTCGAGAGATAAATTTTTTTGGCATGCCCGGTGGGACACATATCAGATATATAATGGATTACAGTAGATTATAGTAATTTACACCATATTTATAATGAAATAAAGACACTTTTGGAGAAGCAAGTTGTAACAATTTATTCTAAAGATCAAAATATTTATTTTACAACTTCGTAAGGTTGATTTCAAACTAATTTTGTAGCATGTTCCATGCCTAATGTGACTACAAGATCATCGGTAAGAGGAATTCCTACTGATTTTATTTATTTATCTTTGAATTCTACAAGAAGAAGAAGAGTTGGAAATATCTTACCTTATAATACGCCTAGTTTTGGCAACCCTCCTCCTAATCTTCCTTCACCTCATATTTATCTTGTTGTTCAAATCCCTATTATTCTAATGACTATACAACCACCTAGAAATTTTGTGACCTTTCCTAATGGTATTCGTTTAATAATTCCAGTTTACCATGATATACTCGCTTCTTCCCTAAAACATTTACCATCATTCACTGGTGAAAATTAGACTACCCCCACATAACAGATTAAATATTTTGTAGCACTTTTTTTTGTCCATAATATAACTCATGAAGACATAGCCTTAAGACTTTTAGCTACATCATTTAATGAAAATGATTTGTAATGATATAAAACCTTAGAGATAGGGAGCACAACAACTTGGGATGAGTTAGGAGAGAAGTTACTTAAGCAATTTCAATACCATTCGGATCATCTATCTCCCATAGAATAACTATCTACAATCAAAAGATGTTGGAAGAATTTTGTCACCCAAAACAGGTTCAATGTATGTTTGGGTTGAAAGAGAGTCTTAAAAATAAGTTCAAGTTCTCAGTAGATGTTGGATGCAATTTTGATAAACTCAACATTTGATGAAATAATGAGTGAACTTACACAATTCACCCAATGTTAATTTGATATAGCTTGAAAACACACTATGGAGGATTAGCGGAAGAAAGCTAATGAAATTGGTGCGATGTTTTGGTTCTCGTTGTTGGATTGCATGGACATTTTTTCTTGGTATTGAATTGATCGAGAAATGATTTTTTGTGGAACACAACTAGGGTTTGAACTTTACAATAAACACATTAATATCAGCCAAGTTTTATGATAAAAAATAATGCTAAACTATTTTGTTCACAATCACCAAGCAGTCACGTGTTGATCTAGAGGATCCTCATAGAGAAACACCAATCTAAGATCTTCTTAGAATAAGTTGTAGTCATTTTTAAAGCGTGGAGAAAAATTATACGATTCTGATGATATCTTGTTTGCAGGAAACAGAGCTCTTTTGCAAAAGTTATAGCCCGCTGAAATTTTTGGGAAACTAGCAAAATTTGGAGTTTTGTGCTGGTTGGACGTGTGCACGCTCACCAAGTTTTTCAATTATATTGTGACATGTGGATGAATTGTGTGACATACTAAAAAAATGGTTTTTGGAACGCCAGTCTTGGACACTCGTTCTCGGACAAATGGACCCCGCTATTTACTGGCTGGGGGCCCTCAGCCAGGTTCAACACACTCGATTATGGAGGGGTGTCTTGGCCTCCTTCTCATTTAATCATTAAACCAACTTGTGTATATAAACTCCTATAATTGCATCTGCGCTATGCATGTGGGATTATTAGACATGCATTTTTAAACTATGCAATTTCCCACGCATTATCCTTAGCTAACTTTCCACGCATTAAACCCAAATCTTTATTGTTTCCCACGCATTATATTCTTCCTTGATTTTGGCACCTAAAAATAGCACATACATGCACCCTACACATCAGCCAACTAATGCGCCTAATTCCATGGCTAAGGTGGCTCTTAATCCACTTAAACAATGCGCCCACCTACCATTTAAAACCTCTTCCAAGATTTTATGCGCCAAATGTGGGATATTGATCCCAAGAAGATAAGTCAAATGCATGGGGAGGAGAATGGAACCTGGGTGGGCCGTGTAAAAGGATAAGTGCCCAGCCAGCATGCTAGGAGGCTTAGAAACAATATAAAAGGAGTGATATTTTATTTGTATAGCATTCGAGACTGTGTGAAAATATTGTAATGCTCAGAACTTGAGCTAGGAGTGGAATTTGGAGGAGATGTAAAAAGCAACCCCTATTGTTTTTGATAGGGGAAGACTGTGAGAAGTTCAGAATTTTGTAGAATTATTTGTAAAGAATTATTTTCAAGATTTTAATAGATCAGTCCCATTCAACTGGACCCAGAGACGTAGTCCTCAAGCGCCGAACTCCGTTATCAATTATTGCATCAAATTGCTGGTGAATTCTCTTCATTTCTTTCAATATTTGCATAGTACTTGTAGTTTTTATTCTTTTATTAAAAATAAAAAAAGGATATAATGCTCAAATTTTACATCGAAAATCAATACAAAGCAAGAAAAATGTGTGTGCACAATTGCTAGTTAAATTTGGTTTTCAGATCATTGGTATCATAGCTGGTTTTGACTGATTTTTGGTTAAGATTAACGTGTTTTGGATTGCAAGTTGTGTGTTGGATGTTAACAAGGTCTCGATCTAAGAAGGGTGAAGGAGAGTTAGTTGAAGGATATCCCAAAATTGGTACCAAACGATCTCGAAGTCCTACAATGGCGGATCGAGAGGAAGTGGAAGAATACTTTTGTCAATCATTCCAACAGATGAAGGAAATGGTGGAAGAAATGTACCAAGATAGGAAAATGGAAAAGGGAACTAGAGGAGGTAAGAAAGAAGAAAGCTCTAGTTCTGATATTCCAAAAAGAGACTCTTTAAAATCTGATTTTCCTTCATTAAAGTTAGATATCAAGTTTGAATTGCCTATGTATACTAGAGAGCTAAATGCAGAGAAGTTGGATAACTAGGTCAAGCAGATAGAAGTATATTGCAGGGTTCAGAGAATTGTTGATGATGAAGCAAAGATTCATCTGGTAGCTCTTCGGATGGGTGGAACAACACTCATTTGGTGGGAGGGTAAGCTTCAGGAAGTGGAAGGAAACAAAGGTATAGAAATCACTTCTTGGTCTGAATTTGTTTCAAATCTTAGGCAACAATTTTATCCTCTTGGTTATAAGCAACAAGCTATGATGGATTGGAAAAAATTAAGACAAACTAAAGGACAAAGTGTTCAAGAATACACACAAGAATTTAGGAAAAGGGATCTAATTCTGGGAATTTCCCTAAACACAGAAGAAACACTGCTCAAATATATTGGTGGATTGCATAGTTATCTAAGGCATATGATACTTGTTTTAGGTCCTACTAATCTTGATGCAGTATGTGTTCAAGCAACCCATTTGGAAGCACGAGGGAAAATGAAAAAGGAGTCCTCTTTCTCTTCTTTTAATAAGAAGAACAAGCAATCTGAAGGGAAAGGATCGAAAGAACAAGGAAAAGGAAAGGGTAAGCATAAAACAAACTCTACTATTAAGAAGGAAGATGAAAAACCATTTTGTAATCATTGTAAAAAAAACCATGATGAGTTTAAATGTTGGAAATTACATCCTGAAAAGAATCCTAAATGAATGGTTAAGAAAGGAAAAGAAAAGAAAACAAACACTGTAGTGCATGATCTTGGTTTTGATTTAGGTGATGAAACCAAAATCACAGCTATGAGTTTTCAAGGAGAAATGAGCTTTTCCACATTAGAGTAATTTCAAAGCATACGAGAATTGATACTCTTTTTTATAGTGGATCTCAAGATAATCTAATTTCTTAGGAGGTTGTTAAGAAACTAGGACTCAAAACTAAACCACATCCTAAGCCTTATCCTTTGGGCTAGGTTTGTGATGATGCAAAACTGCAGGTAACTAAAACTTGTACTTTCAGATTTGCCATTACAGACAAGTTTATTGATGAGGTTTAATTGGATGTAGTTCCTTTGGATATTTGGGGGGTGGTTTTTGGAAGTCCTTATTTGTATGATCGTGAAGCAATCTTCTATAGGGAAGAAAATAAATATTTTCTTGTAAAGGATGGAATTGAGTTTATTATTAGAGCTCACCATGAAAAGAATAATCTATCCTTGGTAACTACAGGTCAAATGAAAAGGATTGTAAACTCAAGAAAAAAATTTGTGCTCATGGTGGTCAAAGCCAAGGAAAAAGAAAATGAGATTGCTTTTGAGACTTGCAATCTAAAACATAAGGATGAATTGGTAAAAAATGTTTCTCATTTTGATGATTTTTTTCAGGATCCACAGGGTCTACCTCCCAAAAGAGGGGTTCAACATGAGATATAGTTGCTTCAGGATGCACCTCTTCCCAATATCAAAATGTACAGGTTGTCAGTAGTAGAGAACGAGGAAATCAAGAGACAGGTAATGGAACTTTTGGCTCAAGGTATAATTCGTCCAAGTACATCCCCATGTGGTTCACCAATTATATTGGTTCCTAAGAAGGATGGCACTTGGCAAATGTGTGTTGATTTCTGTGCTTTAAACAATATTACTATAAATAATCGTTACCCTCTTCCTAGAATAGATGATTTACTGGATCAATTAAATAATGCAATTTATTTCACTAAGTTAGACTTAAGAAGTGGTTATCACCAAGTAAGAATTGCAGAAGGTGATGTTTGGAAAACTGATTTTAAAACGAAACAGGGATTGTTTGAATGGTTAGTGATGCCTTTTGGTTTGTGCAATGCACCGACAACATTCATGAGAGTTATGAATGAAATTTTTAGACCATTCATTGATAATTTTGTTATTGTCTACTTAGATGATATTCTTATTTTCAGTAAGTCATGGGATGAACATGTTAAACACATCCAGAAAGTCTTAGATGCACTAAGGAAAGAGAAATTGTATTTGAAGATGTCAAAATGTGAATTTGGAAAAACATATTTAATTTACTTGGGTTATATTGTAGGAAATGGAGAATTGAGAATTGATCCTACAAAAATAGAGGTTATTGTGAAATGGCCTAGACCCACAAATGTGACGGAAGTTAGAAGTTTTCTAGGTGTAGTTCAGTATGGAGAAAATTTATTGCTAAATTCTCATATATTGCATCTCCTTTGCATGCTTTGACAAGTATTTAACAGGTCTTTCAGTGGGGAGGAAAACAACAAAAAACATTTGATACACTGAAAGAGAAGATAAGTACCGCTCTGATCTTGGCACTTCCGGATTTACAACATTCATTTGAGATTGAGAAAGATGTTAGTGACTACGCAATGGGGGCAGTTTTGATGCAGAAAAAATGACCAGTGTGTTACCATTCACAAACCTTTACAAGTACGGTAAGAAACTATCCAACTTATGATAAAGAGGTTTATTCTTTGGTTCAAAGTGTTAAAAAGTGGAAGCATTATTTAATGGAAAAAGAAACAATTATCCATACTGACCATCAACCGCTTCAATACTTACAAACAAAAACCAAATTGCAGCAGTCTAGACATTTCAGGTGGATGGGATTTTTGTAACAATTTCATCTTGTAATCAGGTATAAAAAAGGTATTCAAAACAAGGTTGCCGACATGTTATCTAGACCACTAGTGGTAGTAGCATCTATTCTTTTGCAGCATAGTTCTTTGGCTCATGTTAGTTACAAGGAACAATATGTAAATGATGTTGATTTTAGAGAAGTGTATGAGGATCTAGTAAGTGGGAAACAAGTAGGAGAAAAATATTATCATTTGCATGAAGGATTGTTATATCATTCTGGAAAACTTTGTATTCCAGAAAATGAGCGTGTGCATATGATTAGGGAAGCACATACTTCTCTTATTTCAGGGCATTTTGGTGTTAGTAAGACAGTTGCACATTTACAAAAATATTGTTATTGGCCTAGAATGCATGAACATGTAAACCGGTATATTAAGGGATGTGTTCTTTGTGACACAATCAAGCCAAGTAACAGGAAATTAGGACTTTACACTCCTCTTCCTGTTCCAACACGGCCTTGGGAAAGTGTTTCCATGGACTTTGTAGGAGGCTTGCCCATGACACGGAAGAAACATGATTACTTATATGTGGTAGTGGACAAATTTAGCAAAATGTGTGTGTTGGTTCCATGTACTAAACAAATAACTGCTGAGGGAACTGCACATTTGTTTTTTCAGTTTGTTTAGGTTCATTTTGGTTTACCTACTTCAATCATATCTGATCGAGATTCTAGATTTCTTGGGGAATTTTGGTCAACATTGTGGGGGTTAATGGACACAAAAATGAAAAAGAGCACTGCTTTTCATCCACAGACTGATGGTCAAACAGAGGTTGTAAACTGCACAGTGGTACAATTACTTAGGGGCTATAGTAACAAACATCCTAAATTGTGGGATGAACATCTTTATTATGTGCAACATGCTTATAATCGTGCCTTACATTCTTCTGCTTTGAAGTCTCCATTTGAGACTTGTTATGGATATATTCCTAATTCTCCATTAGATATATATTATGGACATGAAACTGTTGTTAATGGTGCAAGTGATTCTGACAAGGCTAAAATATTTGTGCAGAGAATACAACAGGTTCATCAGTATGTCCATGAACAATTGGAGAAAAGTCAGGCTAATTAAAAAGCTAGGTATGATAAACATAGAACTGATCACAAGTTCAAAGTTGGTGATTTAGTTTGGCTTCACATCAGCAAGGAAAGAATGATAGGTGAAGGTAAAAAATTGAAACCTATATGGCATGGTCCGTTCCAAATATTGGAAAAAATTGGTAACAATGCTTTCTGGTTGGATTTACCTCCATATAGACAAATCTATTCAGTTGTAAATGTTGAGAATTTAAGATTGTATGAACCACCTATGATTGTTGATCATGATGATTCTAACATAATGCCTTCCATTGATGATTTTGCTCCTGAGTATCTTGATGAGTTGCAGGAAGACATCATTTTGGATAGGAGAGTAAGAACTTTGTGAAGGGGTTATATTGAGTATCTTCGTGTTGGGTTCAAATGCATGCATCCGAACAAGGCTAAATGGATGGAAACCGGAAAGGTGAGGGAGAAATACCTTCACCTATTCACCAATTAAGTTGACTTTTGGGGTCCAAAAGTTTCTTAGTGGGGAGGAATGATCCAGAGGATCCTCATAGAGAAACACCGATCTAAGATCTTCTCAGAATAATTTTTAGTCATTTTTAAAGCGTGGAGACAAATTATACGATTCCGACGATATCTTGTTTGCAGGAAACGGAGCTCGTTTGCAAAAGTTATAGCCCGCTGAAATTTTTGGGCAACTGGCAAAACTTGGAGTTTTGTGCAGGTTGGACGTGTGCACGCTCGCCAAGTGTTTTGATTATATTGCGACACATGGACGAATTGTGTGACGTACTAAAATAATGGTTTTTGGAACGCCGGTCTTGGACACTCGTTCTCAGACAAATGGACCCCACTATTTACTGGCTGGGGGCCCTCAGCCAGGTTCGACACACTCGATTATGGAGGGGTGTCTTGGCCTCCTTCTCATTTAATCATTAAACCAACTTGTGTATATAAACTCCTATAATTGCATCTACGCTATGCATGTGGGATTATTAGACATGCATTTTTAAACTATACAATTTCCCACACATTTTTTATTAATTACCATATTCCACGCATTATCCTTAGCTAACTTTCCACGCATTAAACCCAAATCTTTATTGTTTCCCACGCATTATATTATACCTTGATTTTTGTGCCTAAAAATAACACATACATGTGCCCTACACATCAGCCAACTAATGCGCCTCATTCCTTGGCTAAGGTGGCTCTTAAGCCACTTAAACAATGCGCCCACCTACCATTTAAAACCTCTTCCAAGATTGTATGCGCCAAATGTGGGATATTGATCCCAAGAAGCTAAGTCAAACACATGGGGAGGAGAATGGAACCCAGGTGGGCCGTGTAAAAGGATAAGCGCCCAGACGGAATTCTAGGAGGCTTAGAAACAATATAAATGGAGTGATATTTTATTTGTATAGCATTCAGGACTGTGTGAAAATATTGTAATGCTCATAACTTGAGCTAGGAGTGGAATTTGGAGGAGATGTAAAAAGCAACCCCTGTTGCTTTTGACAGAGGAAGACTGTGAGAAGGTCAGAATTTTGTAGAATTATTTGTAAAGAATTATTTTCAAGATTTTAATAGATCAGCCCCATTCAATCAGACCCGGAGACGTAGCCCTCAAGCGCCGAACTCCGTTATCAATTCTTGCGTCAAATTACTGGTGAATTCTCTTCATTTCTTTCAGTATTTGCACAGTACTTGTAATTTTTATTCTTTTATTAAAAATACAAAAAGGATATAATGCTCAAATTTTACATCGAAAATCAATACAAAGCAAGAAAAATGTGTGTGCACAATTGCTAGTTAAATTTGGTTTTTAGATCACATGTATCAAATTGTTTTGGCTCAGGAGGTAAATTCTTTAGGAATGATCATTGTTTCATGCAAACATAAAAGTATGCCATGGAATGATGGATGCATGCTCTTATCACTCCAAAATATGCTTCCTCCGATATACCCTATTTCTGATATACCTAATTCTATACGGGGACTAAATTGGTACAAGGAACCCTTAGAGCACTAGAGGAGACTCACCAATTCTTACTTACCTGCTTCGGAGTGAATCACCACGTCTAAAATAGGTTTTGTGAAAAGGTTGAAGGTGATGGGGGGATGAATGTGTATGATGTCCTTATAACTCCCCGAATATTTATAGGGATGATGCCTAGGCTTGGTTGTTATAGCTATTTAGCATGACTCGCATGCACCACATGACAACATTACCTATAAGTGAAGAGTAGGGGTGAGGTAAATACTGAACACTGTGATGAGACTATGTCTCCAAGTGTAGTACAGATGTGAATGGTGTTGGTACGTGGTATTTAAGTCCACGTCATTGGTGTAGCTTTGGTGGTGATGAAATCCACCTCAACTATGTGTAAAAACAAAATGATGAAGTGATTAAACATAAGGTTCTTTCCAACTTGAAATAAATCACTAGTGGAAAATAATTGCGTACTTGAGCTTGCTAAAAAAATTTGTTTCAGCAATTTTCTTTTAAATGGTGGTAGTTTTGCAGGATATTTTATTTGTTTTTCATTTTTGACAGTATTATAGCGACATGGTCCTTCAGAAAACAAATTAGTATTTATCCTGCAGACAAAATGTTAGGAAGAAAAACAATTGTGGTTGTTTTTGATTTTCCAAATCGCTCGAAGGCACAGGAAAAGAGCATACACAACCAATGATCAAAAAAATATAAATAGTGTGACAAAATAAAATTGATTGAGATAATAGCTAGAAATATAAAATAATAAGGAAATGGATCCTGTAATGTTAGAACAAGAAACTAAACAATCACGACCGTTTCTGATTTTCCACATCACTTAAAGGCACAAGAAAAGAGCATACGTAGATACAATTGGAATAAATTTTGTTATTTTTTTAATAATTATTACAATTAATCGTGATTGCAGAATAGTAATAATGATTATCTTCTCAAAGAAAAGAAAAATAATGAAAGAAGAGTGTTAAAAACGTTACCAAAAGTGTCGTCGTGGAAAATTGGAATGTAAAGCAAGAAAAAATTGTTTTGCAGAGCCTAGGTGGCCTCTAGTGTGCAAAAGATGATGGGGAATGCAGACCTAATAAGTGTGGTGAGAGAGGTGTGAATAGGCCCTGTAGTTTCGAAAATGGTCATGCAAGAAAATGATGAATAGTTTGTATCTGCACACAACGTTAATAGAATGATTATTGAAAGTAATTAATTATAAGCACAAAGTGTGAAAAATAAACAAACTATGTTGATAAATTAAAATTTGGAGATGGTGAATGAGGACTTAAAAATCACAAAACATGATTACGAATGATATTGAAAATTAATTACTGAAAAAGCGATAAATATCGCACAATAAGTGGGAAAATGGATCTCAAAAAAGTGATTTTTTTTATCATCATAAAGTTTTTGCACAAGAAATTACTACATCAAACAGAAAAATTAAATGGTGAAAAATTGTTAACAATGGTGCACAAAGCTACCAAAAGCGATGAAAACTGTTTATCGATAAAAGACTTAATTAAATAAGAGTGTTATGAATATTGTGATAAAGAGAAAATAACTTTAAGTGGCAACTTGATGGGAGTGTGAACGTGGTGGCTTTGAATAAGTTCTTATACGACTTTGAAGATGAAAATATAAACTTATATTGAAACAATATGGATTGAGATGATGAAAAGGTGGAAGATGAGGAAGGGACAGTCGATTTGAAGTGGAGTGGAAGTTGGTTTTGTTGACACAAAAGGAGTCGTGAATATTAAAAAAAGAAATAATAAATAAATAAAACGAAGATGAATGTCAAGGGCATAGGTGAAAGGTGGATGAACTGTGAATACGTACTACCAAGTGGTGTAATGGTGAGGTTGTAGGGAACGAATGAATTAGTGTGTGAGGAGTATCACGATGAGTGGCGAGTGGATGGGTATGTAGGGGTTCAAGGTGGATGTGGAATGGGGAGGGTGGTCTGTGGAAGACTAAGGTGGATGGTTCTATGGGAATCGTGACAAGGGCGTGGGATGTTGGAAGGGTTTGAGGTGATAGGGAGCAAGAATAGGGAAGATATTTCAGAGGTGGGAGGAAGGAGTGCGAGAATATGATGACATAAAGGTTTGGGGGGAAGCGTTGGTAGTTGGAGATCAGATAATATGGGTATGGGTTTGGGAGAGAGGATGGAGGGAGGAGGACTTATAGGGAAATGGCCAAGCTAGCCGGGGTCGGGACAAGCAGGGACATGGGGATTGTGGGGAGGAAGATATGTGGGAAGCCTAGGAGGGATAAACGGGGAGAGGAACTGTGTGGGATGGATGAATGGTTGGGGACATGGGTAGTCAGGTTAGGGGGTAGGAAATAAGGTGGGTGGATGGAGAAATAGGGTGAGGAAAGGGGGATGAAGCTAGATGAGGGGAGAAGGGAGTCGTGGTAGAGAGGATAAGGGATGGGGAAATATGGGGAGGGAAGTGGGATGAAGCTCGATGAGGGGAGAATGGACTCGTGGCAAAGAGGATACTAGATGGGGAAATAGGTGGAGGGATCTATGAGGAAGGTGAGGTGTGATAGGTGTTGGGGATATGGTGTGGATTGGGGTCAATGTTGGGCGTTTAGGAAATTGGGAGAAGAATAGCAAAGATCGGAGGGAGGATTTGAATGGATACGAGAGGTCTGAACGGGGATGGGGAAGTGAACGGAGAGCTGGGAGATGTGATCGGTGGGTGACGAGTTTGTGGTTGATAAAAAGTTGGATGTAGGAGATAATGGGGTGTGGAGTTGTGGGTAGGTAGGTTAGGATATTTACAATTTGTTTTTATTTAATAAATTAATATACATGTTTATAGTAGTTAAAATGAAAAAAAATAGAGATGGGAGAATTGAGATCTAAATAAATAAAACTTGCTAATTGAGATAGTATTTTTTTTGGTTTGGAGAAAATAATGAAATGTATTTAAAAACTAAGCAGTTAAAAAAGTGTTTGTAAGCAAGATTGATTGGTTTTTTTTAAAAAAAATTTGGAAGGAAATCAATAAAACTTTAGATAAACTAAGATTTAGATATGCAGGGAAAAATAAAAAGTGATTAGTAAATAAGATCGATTTCCTACAAAATAATTATTTTAGCTTAAATAAATACATAAATTCATTTTCCAGATTGGTTTCCCATGATAGTAGGATGATAAGCTAATGGCTAATTCATTTGTTTCTGCAAATTATGAGTGAATAGAAAAACCATAACCAAGAACCATTCGAAATGTAACCTTTGTAATGACCATAGGATTGAATATTTCCATCACGATCCACATGTATCCAGATCAGGTGATAGATGTCCCTCTGTTAAACATCGAGCACCGAGGAGATGAAAGAAAAGACACACATTGTAGGTTCATTAGTACTATAACTTGCAGATGCACCACAAGACACCACAAAAAAAACACTACCCATAGCATGAACATGAACCAAAGAAGGACATAAGGCACAGAAAAGGAGATAATAACGAACAATAATAAACAAATAACGGATAAAACCACAAATTGGGAAATCAATGGTAACATACCAAAAGTAAACTAGCATTCTAGAATGTGTGCTGGAAAAAATATGCTACTAATAAGGAAGTAAAATACTAACAATACTACATCCTCCTTTGCATTCCGTAAAAAACCTCAAAATATGCTAGGAAACATGGATTGAGCCCTGATTGCATGATATGTAGGTTCTTTTCTTCAAGACGGAGCAAGGCCTTCCTGCAAAAATAATTCACTTACTTTGTACCAAATGGTAAAAGGATTATGGATTTTGGGTGCTTCAGGATGAGGCTATTTGGGCATTAGGATGAGGCAGAAGGATGTTCTTTTCTCAAAGGATGCAAAAACATAGACGGGACATTCAAACTTATTATCTGTGTGTTTGAGGGGAGGGGTAGGACTGTATTTATAGCCTAGGGAACTGATTAACTTAAAGTAATTTAAGTAATCATGGTTTGAAAATGTGGGCAAGGATTTGATTTTGGATTTTTAATTTGTAAGTGGAGGATTTTAGGTGAGTGGGGACCACGGAGAGTGGGTGAGGATTTTATTTTGAATTTTGAATTCAATAGTAGAAAAACATGGAGAATAATGACATGTGGTAAGGATTAGTTTATTTTTAGATTTGAAATGGATAATTAATCAAATTATATTTGATTAATTTAAAGTGTATTTTTGTGGGGAATGGGGTAGGGAAATTAATTGATTTAGGACAGATGTGAAATTAGGGTGTCTTCAAGAACAAAGATAGGAGTTTATCTTTCTTTAGATTGATCACTTTTATTCTTTACTACAAGGTATGGAACTAAAGTTATTGTTAATTCAGAGCCTATGGCTAGATTCCATATTGAGCCTCATGCTTCAAATGCTGAAATAAACTATGCATCCATAGATCAATCTAATTTTGATGTTACATCACATGTTTTTGCACTAGACGATGTTTCTAATCTTTTTATGTATGAAAAGACTCAAGAAGAACATGCTTATGATCCTTTCAAAGAAGTAGAATAAGGATTTATTTAGCGTGTCTATTGCTTGCATGAAGAAAATGCACCAATTTCGTTGCTTTCTAAAATAGAATAAATCAACAGAAGGGATATGGAAGATTCATTTCGATGGAGCTAAAAATAAATAAAGCACAAGGTGCAGGTTTGATGCTTACTTCCCCTATCAAACATAAAGGTAATTTTCATCTTTAATTTTGTAGTTCTCTGTAAACTTGTAATGTTGTTGAATACGAAGCATTAATTCATGGCTTGCAATGGGCCATAAAAAATGAGGTATCATTACTTTGCAATTCTTTGGTGATTTGGAGTTAGGTCAAAAAATTTAATGTCTGTAAGAATTCATTGTTGAAATCTTACAAGCATAGAGTTTTAGACTTAATGGATGATTTTGATGCTATTAACATACAATCTATTCAAAGAGATGAAAAAAAACATGCGTACTGACTTGCAGCAGTTGTTTGTAGCTTTGATGTAATAGAACAATTTCAAACAATAGTAAAGTACAACCACATATAAATCTTGATTATCAGACCTTCAGTACCCGATAATGAAGAAAATTGGCAAGTTTTCAAAGATGATGAGACAAATCTGTAGATTTTTGTAGGAAGAAGCTGAATTTTCTGCAATAAATCAAGAAAAACTACAAAAATTTCTATGGTTACTAGATTGTTCAATAGAATACAAATAATTTTCCTCAAGGTTTGGTCACACTATAAGATATTTTCAGTTACTGATGACCAGGTTAAGAAAGGATACAAAGGCAATATTTCTACTAACGTAGATAACTATGAGGAGGTCTTGGTGGATGATGAAAATAAACTATTTATCGGAAAGGTATGTTCCTCAGCTGAAAAAATAGTTAGTTATCAATTTATGTAAAGAATTCAAAGATTTTTTTTCTTGTAAATACCAATAGTCTAAGAGGTTTTGATCCCAGTTTAGCTCAGCACACAATAGAGTTACAACCAAATTCCATGCCAGTAAGGCAGAAACAAAGGCCTGTAAACTCAAAATATTGAGCCATTAATGCCAAAATGAGTTGTCCATAATGATCGAATCATGGTATTATATTTTGAGTTAAACATTCAAGTTTCGTAGCTAATCTTCTTCCTATTAAAAAAAGAATGGGGAAATCTAGGTTATGTGTGGATTTTAGTGATCTTAATAAAGTTTCATTAAAAGATCATTATCCACTGCCCAACATGGATCAAATTTTAAGAATAGTTTCAGGTTCAGACAGATTGTCTCTTTTAGATGGTTGCAGTGGATGCAATCAGATCCTTTTGCATGAAGAAGACAGATATAAAACAATCTTTTACTACGAAAGTGGAGTACTTATGATTACAAAAGAAATGCCTTTTGGAATTTTGAATGCAGGTGCATTATTTCAACATGACAATGGACATGAATATTCATACATCTTATTAAATAAATTCATATTAGTTTACTTAGATTAATGTCAATATATTTTCAAAGAATTATGATTAATCATCTAATGCATTTGAGGAAGAAATTTCATCTTTGCAGAGAGTTTGGAATATCTTTGAATCCCAAGAAGTCCATATTTTCACTACATCAAGGTAAATTGCTTAGTCATATTGATTTCTAGACAAGTTTTAAATATTGATCCTTTAAAGAATCAAAGCTAATTTCATAGTTATCCTTGCCTCATCATAAGAAATCACTACAATGTTTTCATGAAAAAATCAACTTTGTTAGAATATTTGTCTTCATATTTTGCAGCATTAGTCAAGCCATTAACAACGATGTTAAAGAAATATAAAACCTTCTCTTGGACCAGCGAAGGGAGAAAAATATTTGAGGCCATCAAGTCAACTATTTCACAAGCTCCTACTCTTGCAAATCCAAATTTTGATAAGGATTTCACAATGTATGCACTTGCAGGATTTGAGACTATTTAAATTATACTAACTCAGGTCAATGATGAAAACACTGAGACAACCAATTGATCCTTCTTTGGGACAGATTTTGCATGACTACAAGACAAGGTACACCTTTCTTGAGAAACATAGGTAATTTAAGTAGTTATAGGAATAAAAAAATTTAAGCACATGATTTTGAATAATAAGATACGTGTATTAGTTTCTCATCCAAGTGTTAAAGTGTTCTTATTGAACAAAGAGTTAAATGAGAAGAGAGCAGGATAGATTACAAAGGTTATGGAGTATGATGTTAACATTCTTAGTGTTACAAAAATAGTTTCGAGGAAAAGGTTTATGTATGACATGTAATCTAATTGATAATATGGAAAAACATAAGGCTATAGAATCATAAGATTTAGAACAACATGCTGAAATTACGTATCAGCAGTCAAAGATATCATGGTACTATCCTAGGAAATCAGAAACCCAAACTTAGTCTAGAAATTCACAGAATCAAGATGATATGATTGATTTGGTTAACTACTTACAACACGGAACTTATCCAGGAGGTATGGGCAATAATAAATGAATATACTTCAGGTTACAAGTTATACCTTATGTTTTCATTTATTTTGTGTAGTTTAAAACATATATAAATGGAATTTTGTTGCGATGTATTGATTATGATAGAATCCAACAACTATTGTCCGAATTTCATGAAGGACCTACAGGAGGTCACTTTTCAACCACGTACTACAGCCTTAAAAATCATGAAAGTTGGTTACTATTGGCCTAGAGATATTCAAGTACTAGTCTTAGAATGGATTAGAAAGTGTAGACAAATGTTCTTTCTTTGTTGTAAAGGAAAATTTATCTTCGTTGCTCCTGCAAACTATTTTAGTGGATCAGCCATTCATGTAGTGGGGTCTAGACTTCATTTGCATAATAAATCCACCTTTTTCACAAGGACACAAGTGGATCTTGAATACTACATATTACTTTACACGTTATACTGAAGCAATAGCCTTGAAATAAGCTAACGAGACTTCAATCTTATCATTTTATGAAGGTATAGTTAACAAATTTGATGTCCCATTAACTAACATTTTAGATAATGCCTTAGCATTTCTTGGTGCAAACGTAACAAATTGGGCTATTATGCATGAAATTTATTTAAGTACCTCATCTAATTATTACCCACAAGGTAATCGATTAGCTTAAATTACTAACAAAAATATTTTGAGGATCATCAGAAGAAAAATCAAGGACAACCAAAGAGCTTGGTATCTGATGTTAAATTCAGCACTTTGGGTTGACAGAGTGACTCCTAAAAGATCAATTGGAAATTTGCCATTAAAGCTTATTTATGGAAAAGAGGCAAGAATTCCCATCTCAGTTGAATTGCGTGCATTGGATTTGTTGCACAGATGGAAAGGTTCATTATGTAGAATTAATGGAGTTGTAAGAGCTAAAAGATCAAGATCATCTGAACATGGAAAAGAATAAAAAATAGATCAAGAAAACATTTGATAAGAAGGTTAAGTTCAAATTCTTCAATGAAGCATAAATTGTCTTAAAATGGGATGTTGATCGTACAAATCTAGGAAATCATACGAATTTTGATATAATCTGGAGTGGTCCCTATATGAAGAGCAACTTCCCATTCCTATGAATAATATGTTTCTTAAACATTGTTATTTAAAATCCTACAATGTTTGGTTAGAGTAGGATTTCCCTTTCAACAATGGTGTCTACAAGCTAAACATAAGGCCTAAAAATGAGCTTGAAATACACTAGAATCAAACAAGAAAACCAGAATCATTCAAGTTTTAAATTTTTTACATGATATACCAAGCTCAAGTTAGGAAAAATAATACATGGCAATGAATAATTCAAGTGATGAAGGCCAAGTATGAAATTTCAAATCTGATATGAATAAATAGAGTTCACTATGTAAATGTGACTCAAAGAACCAGCAAAGAGAAAGAAAAATGAGCCTAATCATCCAAAGTGAAACAAATATCATAAATAGAAGAAAGTAACAGATGCCCAGATGGAAATGGAATGATAAGCTTGACTTACCAGAACAATGACAACCATAAGACCTCGCGGAGAGCTCGAATTAAGTGCAAAATGACAAATAATGGAAGGTACAAATACTCCGAAGTCTTCCCGCTCTTAGAAAGTCTGTAGAAGAAAAAGACACAGATTACCAAATATCAGTGTAGAAATTTTCCTGATAAAGGGTATTCACAGATAAAGCAAAAGAGTACCAAATATCAGTGTCCATTGAGGAGAGTTCTTGATAAAGGGTTTCAAGGACAAAAAAAAATATCGAGCTTGCAAATGACAAAAATCACCTTCAAAAGAGGTTATAAAATCAGTGAAATAAATTAAACAAGATTAATATTATCATCAATGGTGGTCAATACTATTTTATCAAAGATGAAAAATGCAAAGAAAGTGAACCCTAAAAATATAAAAATCTTCGCAGATGCTCAAAGACCACAAATCATGAGTTCGCATAGCTTCCAAAAGTAGAACCTTCTCAAACAAGAGAAAATAAAATCAAATAGAGAGTTAGAAGATATCCTTAATGGCAGCCCTTCACCTTTCAGAATCTCATAGAGATCCAAATTCAAGAAAAAATGAGCTAAAAAACCAAGTTAATTGTGGCCTGAAATAATTTTTCCAAGGATTCACCCACATAATGAAAAATGCAAGTGAAAATGAGTTAGGTTTAAGTGGTTTTACCAACCCAACTCAACCTCGTATCAATCTAACTCAACCTAAGTTAAAGGATCAACGATCGAGAGATTAAATTACCAAATATCATCGGTGAAAATCAAAACCATAGGCCAACTACCAAAGTAAAATTTAATGGTATAAATCAAGTTGGTACCAAAATTAAATGTCCAAGGATCAGTCATAGGATCAATGCAGCCCATAATCAATGAAACCTCTATACTAAAACAATCAACAGATGAGAAATCGAGGTACCAAGGTCATCAAGCAATCCACAACAAATCCATAATTCACCTAGCCCTCTTTCTGGTGCAAATCCATCAACGATGGATATGAGATAATACCATTGATCGACATACTACATTGGTTAGTCCCCCTTTTAAAGAAAAATCCTGATATAACTTGGGTTTAAAATAATGCAATGTGTCGAGCTCTAAATAAACCCTAACTCCACTTGAGTAAGCAACTAAAACCGACAAAACATGTGAGAGGGTGATTCATCATGGAAAGGGGGCCAACCCCATGATTAAAATAAAAACCATTTTCATTGACCTGACTAAGTTCTAAAACATATACACGTTGACAAAGATCACCAAAAAGGTAAAATTTACCTTATCCCATGTTATTTCCCATGATTATTTAATCAAAGGTGGTTAATATAAATTCCATGATTAACTGAAAGGGTACAAAATTTATACATGCAATAAAATATAAAGGACCTGTTAGTGAAAAATCACAGCACCCCTGGATGTTTCTTAGATTTCTAGTTTGATAATGGGCATCCAGGTGTGATTGCACAACATTGAACTTTTTTCATTACCAAGTGTGGGACTTTCAAAAATGGGAAAAAACTCTCCAGATTAAAGGTTGGTTCCTATCCCTCTGTTCAAGTACATGCATTCATTTTGAAGAGGATCTATATTAAGTCGTACTCTAATTTTTTCCAAGGGACCAAGGTGAAGAAGAAGTTGCAAAAATAATGAAATCAAAGCTAATAGAGGTGATGCACCGAGGAATGATGATCTCCCACTCTATGTTGTTAAACACAGACCATAGAAATAATACAACTCAGATGCACAAATAACCAGATAGTTGTAATGGAAAGATCAGAAAACATGCAATGGAATTAAGAAAGGGGCTGAAAATCACCCACATGCTAAGAGGCAAAAAATGTGTTACAGATTTTATGTAAAGGCTAGAAAAACTCCACAAACTCGCTATAGAATAGAGAGAAAGGGAGATGTAGAGTAAAAATGTACAACCTTTACAAAGAATGAATCCTTTCAATTTATAGCCGAAGCAAGTGAGAGAAACTAGAAGGGGAAGAAAATATGATCTTTTCCACAACCACCAGCTATTAATCTCTTTCTAATCAGCTTGCAAAATCATTAAATTGATTTTTTTATTTTTCACCAACGTGCTGGAGAAGCAAAAAAAATGGAATAAAAAGATGTCTTCGAAGCAATCTGATCTTGCATTCAAGGTGTGAGAAGACATTCTAGGGTTTTTTCCAATAAAATCGAGCTTATTCTCCATCCTTGGTGTAATGGAGAAGACAACCATGGCAGCTCGAGCAAAAAATGACTTGTTTAAAGTACTCTTATACGCACTGAAGGCGTGAAAGATGTTTTTCACATTTTCTACATTGAAATCCACAAAAATGATGTTTCTACGCCTTTAATGCATAGAGGGGATTGAGATATTTTTCAAAAATAATATTTTTTGCAAATCTGATCTTCGAATAGAAATATATGCCCTCTGTAATGTTCTTGGAGAAATAGAGAAAAATTAGGTCAAAAATCGTGTCGGCGGGCCAAAAGCTTACATTTTCCCCCTTTTTTGTAAATTTGGAAAATTTTCAAAAAAACCGCCTCGCCCCACCAATCCGATGACACGTGGCACATTAACTGAATGGTCCATGGGTCTCAAAATAACATATTTTATCCTTTTAGCCCATAAGTAGAACTTGTTTTTCCCAAGGCCTTCTATCGATGAAATCCCCATTGCTGATGTGGACACATGACACACTCTGATGAAAGCTGTGGAAATGCAACCCCTTTCTTGTCCTTTTGTGTTTTTGCAACTTTGGCAAAATTTCAAAAATCCTCTCAACGCCTTGGTCTCCGCCAATGAGTGGACACGTAGCATCTTTTGATTGGCCGATGGGTTTCCATTTCTATTTTTTTCCTTTGAGAAATTTTGGTAAAAAGAGAAAAACTTAACACACTTCCTTCGAGATGCCCACATGCATTATGCCTTGACACATGGTGTCTTTTCAGATTGACGTGTGTTTGGACCTTAAAATTTGTTCTTTTTCTTGCGGGCATATGGGCATGAAATTTGACCTTAGAGTTTTCATAACCCTAAATATGAACTATATATGTTTGATTTGATTTCATTGCATGTGATATCCTTCTATGTATGTTTTCATAACCATTTAAATTAGTTCTCTGATATGTACATGTTTGATTTAAATATTTAATCATGTCTTCTTGTATTTGGATTGAGATGAAATTTTTTCATTAGATTAGGTATTTTCATATGGTTTCCTACTTAAAATTTCAAGTGTTTTCGATCCCTAAAATTGCAAGGATCTAAAAATCAAAATTTTTTCTCTGAAATTTTAAGTGGGATGCTATAAAAAATTAGGGTACCAATGGAAAATATTTTTAGATCATCTTCAAGGAGTTCACATGAGTAGAAGTTATGGGAAAAATTACAGGGGAAATGGAGCAAAAATGAAGGAGATATGAGCAAACATGTGATTTTTGCAATAGGGTTTCTTGAAAAATTAGTAGCATAACTAAATATACTAGCAAAAATGAAGGAAAAGGAAATATTTTAAAAAGGGATTAAAAAATGGCTAAGTGTATGTTTATAATCACCTCTTAACATTAACCTAGCTAACTCACCTTCTAACTCATCCTTGACCATTCTGGATTAACCCGGGTTACATGGCATGACAGGGTAGGGTTACAAGCCTTAAGTGACAAAGGGACTTAAAGGGGCACTATGAGAAGGGGTTAATTATTCATGAGAGGGGGCAACATAATCAAGTTGGGGTGTTGAGGAATTGAATACCTAGTGAGAATGTTACAAGCCTCAAGTGACGAAAGGGAGAGATTTCATGTGGTGGTGCATTCTGATGTCCCAAGTTGAAACTTGGGTAAAAATTTGACAGTAAGCCCTTATTAGTATTCTTAGGTTCCACCCATCACATAACAAATCCTCCTATAATGAAGGATTCTTAGTATTCTTAGTATTCTCCCTGAGAGGTGTACCAAGCGCATGCATTCTTATGCCAAGAATGCACAATGGCTTCTTTTAGAGCTTCAAACCTCTAGGTGATGGTATGGGACAAAATGTCATACAAGTTCTCTAAGTCAGATGAAAACACAACTGAGCTCACCAAGGAATGAAAATAAAAATTACTCATCTCACTCGCAAATGGGATATTATTTTCCTAATGGAATTTCTCTTTCTTGATCTCAACTCTATTCCTATTGATTTTCAAAAATATGACCAAGAACAATCTAAACAAAGAGATAATCTCAAGAAATAGACCGTGTTCCCTCATGCCTCAGGACGTTGTGGTACTGAACCGACTATGCTAGCACATCTGGGTTGCTAGGTGAATGCTAGAGGAGGTGGTGTTTCGGTGCGCGAAAGGGTCGTTGCTTCCGAGCTACTTCGTTCGGGCGTAGTCCCTTAAGAGCCCTGAGACAAAAATATCGTTCAACTTCGACGGGTGACTACTCGGACTCCATGGCACCTAGAGACAGCTCATATGATCTGACACCTTAGTGTAGGGACCCTCTATAATAGCCTCTCTCATTTTTTTCCTTCTCATTTTGGTGCTCTCGCTGCCCTATTGTTTGCAAATGCATGAAATAGTGTAGTTGGAGCCAATGATTGGTTGTCAAACGCTATATTTTGCAAACGGTGGGTTGTGACACCAAACCAACTACACGGGCATGTCTGGGTGGCCAGGTAAATGCTAGAGGAGGTGGTTTTTTGGTGCAAGAAAGGGTCATTGCATCCGGGCTACTTCGTTCGGGCGTAGTCCCTTAAGAGCCCTCAGACCAAAATATCGATCAACTTCTACGGGTGACTACTCAAACTACGTGGCACCTAGAGACAACTCATCTGATCTAACACCTTAGGATAGGGACCCTCTACAAAATCCTCTCTCAGTTTTTTCCTTCTCATTTTGGTGCGCTCGCTGCCCTATTCTTTGCAAATGTGCAAAATAGTGCAGTTAGAGCCAGTGATTGGTTGCCAAATGCTATATTTTGCAAATGGTGGGTCATGGCACCAAACCGACTATGCTGGCATGTCTGGGTGGCCAGGTGAACACTAGAGGAGGTGGTGTTTTGGAGCATGAAAGGGTCGTTTCTTCCGGGCTACTTCGTTCGGGTGTAGTCCCTTAAGAGCCCTGAGACCAAAATATCGTTCAACTTCAACGGGTGACTACTTAGACTCCATGACACTTAGAGATACCTTATCTGATTTGAAACCTCGATGTAGGGACCCTCTACAATATCCTCTCTCATTTTTTTTCTTCTCATTTCGGTGCTCTCGCTGCCCTATTGTTTGCAAACACGTGAAATAGTGTAGTTGGAGCCAGTGATTGGTTGTCAAACGCTATATTTTACAAACAGTGGGTCGTGGCACCGAACCAACTATGCCAACACATCCGGGTGGCTAGTTGAATGCTAGAGGAGGTGGTGTTTCGGTGCACGAAAGGGTCGTTGCTTCCAGGCTACTTCGTTCGGCATAGTCCCTTAAGAGCCCTGAGACCAAAATATCGTTCAACTTCTAGGGATGACTACTTGAACGCTGTGGCACCTAGAAATGGCTCGTCTGATCTGACACCTTAGCATAGAGACCCTCTACAAAAACCTCTCTCAGTTTTTCCTTCTCATTTTGGTGCTCTCGCTGCCCTATTCTTTGCAAATGTGCGAAATAGTGCAGTTAGAGCTAGTGATTGGTTGTCAAATGCTATATTTTACAAATGGTGGGTCATGGCACCAAACCGACTGTGCTGGCATGTCTGGGTGGCTAGGTGAACACTAGAGGAGGTGGTGTTTTGGAGCATGAAAGGGTCGTTTCTTCCGGGCTACTTCGTTCGGGCGTAGTCCCTTAAGAGCCCTGAGACCAAAATATCGTTCAACTTCAACGGGTGACTACTCAGACTCCATGGCACTTAGAGATACCTTATCTGATTTGAAACCTCGATGTAGGGACCCTCTACAATATCCTCTCTCAGTTTTTTTCTTCTCATTTCGGTGCTCTCGCTGCCCTATTGTTTGCAAACACGTGAAATAGTGTAGTTAGAGCCAGTGATTGGTTGTCAAACGCTATATTTTGCAGTGGGTCGTGGCACCGAACCAACTATGCCAACACATCCGGGTGGCTAGTTGAATGCTAGAGGAGGTGGTGTTTTGGTGCACGAAAGGGTCATTGCTTCCGGGCTACTTCGTTCGGCATAGTCCCTTAAGAGCCCTGAGACCAAAATATCGTTCAACTTCTAGGGGTGACTACTCGAACTCTGTGGCACCTAGAAATGGCTCATCTGATCTGACACCTCAGCGTAGAGACCCTCTACAAAAACCTCTCTCAGTTTTTCCTTCTTATTTTGATGCTCTCGTTACCCTATTGTTTGAAAACGCACGAAATAGTGTAGTTGGAGCCAGTGATTGGTTGTCAAACGCTATATTTTGTAAACAGTGGGTCGTGGCACCGAACCAACTATGCCGGCATGTCTGGGTGGCTAGGTGAATGCTAGAGGAGGTAGTGTTTTAGTGTGCGAAAGGGTCGTTGCTTCCAGGCTACTTCGTTCAGGAGTACTCCCTTAAGAGCCCTGAGACCAAAATATCGTTCAACTTCTACGGGTGACTACTCAGACTCCGTGGCACCTAGAGATGGCTCGTCTGATCTGACACCTTGGCATAGCGAACCTATACAAAATCCTCTCTCAGTTTTTTCCTTCTCATTTCAGTGCTCTCGCTGCCCTATTGTTTGCAAATGCATGAAATAGTGCAGTTTGAGCCAATGATTGGTTGTCAAACGCTATATTTTACAAACGGTGGGTCGTGGCACCGAACCGAGTACGCTGGCACATCTGGGTGGCCAGGTGAGCACTAGAGGAGGTTTTGTTTCGGTGCATGAAAGGTTAATTGCTTCCGGGTTACTTCGTTCGGGCATAGTCCCTTAAGAGCCCTGAGACCAAAATATCATTCAACTTTGACGGGTGACTACTCAGACTTCGTGGCACCTAAAGACGCCTCGTCTAATCTGATACCTTAGCATAGGGACCCTCTAAAATAGATTCTCTCAGTTTTTTCCTTCTCATTTCGGTGCACACGCGTAGGTATGGTCTTGTAAACACTTGGGGAGGATTCGTTTTCAAAATTTACAACATTTTCAAAATTTTCAACTTTTTCAAAATTTACAACATTTTCAAAATTTACAACTTTTTCAAAATTTACAACTTTTTCAAAATTTACAACATTTTCAAAATTTATAACTTTTTCAAAATTTACAACATTTTCAAAATTTACAACATTTTCAAAATTTACAACATTTTCAAAATTTACAACTTTTTCAAAATTTACAACATTTTCAAAATTTACAACTTTTTCAAACAATGAAAGCTTCTCTTAGCTTCGAGAATTTAAAATTCTCTACTAACAGTACCAACCACGTGAAGGTGGAAGCTTTTCTGGCACCACTAACGTAAACATTAAAGTGTTAATCAAAGAAATTTAAGTTTCAACTCAAAACCATATACTATCTATATATGTACAAAATACACAGATTTAAAATAAAATATATTCAAACTTAAATTCATTTCAATGAACCTTCAAGATTGGATCTACTCTGAATAGCAGACAAGATTGCTTCATGATCTGACTCTTGAACCTTCCAAAGAATCTTGTTATTACGCCTTCCTCGATATCTATATAGCTGAATATTTGTCGCTAGAATTAGATGTGAATATAAGAGTATTTTCCTGTGTGTCTCAAAGTCTTCAAACACCCAAAGAGAGGAGTTTTTTAATGGATACCATCAAAGCCAAGTTCCAGTAACTACCACTGACCCTGTAGGATACTCAATATCTTCGCCATCTATAATAGGAGAAGTCAACTTCTTTCTTTCCTCTATGCAACAATATAAGAAGCAGTTTGTTCCTTCTTCATTGTCTTTTATTGCAATTACTGCAAACGCATGTCCTAAAAAAAATAACTTGGTCAGAACAACTCAAATTTAAATTACATATTAAAATTTCAATGGACATAACTCAATACAAAAATTAAATAAATAACCATAAATACCTTGTCGCACCAAAATCAAAATTTCGTCAAAGTCCTTGGATGTTGTAACTTTATTTACAGAAACAAGTCGTAATGCTTGTGGAGGTTGCTAACTAGGAAGTGGAGTTAGAGGCCTACAAATCCATCCTTCCACCCATTCTTGTGAATCACACTCAGCAGTGACAAATTCAATACAAGATGCACAAAAACATGTCAACTTTCTTGTCCATACGGATCACGAAGTAGCGTATGAGCTACAAAATGAGTGCATATAACTGGACCCAGTGAGTGTCATACAATCCTCGTAGTTAACAATATGTTGTTCCTCTATCAGGGTAAGTGCAGGAAGTTGATGGACAAATATAGGGTCATCCATGGACATCATATTGCAAATAACAACATAATATCAACTTGTAGGGATTATTAGCAATACATACACTCAAAATTAGACAAAAATTATATTAATATGAATTGTAGCATCCGGAATCTAGTTTCTAAAATACTATTTTTTGTAAAAAATGGACAAGATTAGCTATATTAAACACTCAAAGTTCAATGACTTGGTATTTTTTTTTAAAAACGCTGATAAGATTATAGTCCGTTTGCCCACAATTTGGATGACCAAAAATTGATATATATTTTTTTCCTTTGGTGAGAAGTTATATGCCACTATCTATCTTGGGATGGATTTTATTTTGTTTTTTTTGAGTAATATTTTATTTTTTATGATTTTTTCCGTGAAAGTGGTATGAAAACATAAAGAAAACAGAGCACTTTCCGTTTGCCCGCCATAACTTCATCAAAAATTATTGAAATAAAATAATTTTTTTTTGAACATGTATATAATTTCACCACGGTTGGGATGGTATAAGTTTTATCACATTCTAATAAGTGAAACAAATTTTGCAGTCTTAAACGTAGACATAAACATTCACAGGAAAAAGTGTCTTAAAGACCTACTATTAGTAAAAAATTATAAAATGATATTTATCCTCTTCTATTCTCTTTAAAATCAGTATTTCTACTAAGCTAATAGTCTCCCCTATGCAATGGTACCATTTTTATGACATAGTTTTTACTTTTTGGCATGGTTCAAGTCTGCGGAAGACTAAATTTGATGTTTTGCTATTTTTAATGTAAAATTCAGGATTTGATGTCCACTTAATTGTCCCCCAACTTGGTGCACTTACCCATCAACCAAAAATATCTGTGAATTGTGGAATTTTCTTGAGAACCTTCAGCCATGTTGTCAGTACACCATTCCACTATGCTCTTTGCATCTTTTAATTTAGCACCATCTTTGTACTTCAACTCTTATCTTGCAAGAGATCTTTTCACACATGCCCCTACACTGTCATGATTTCCTTTTCTATGTCTAGCCTTGGTGAAACTCCAAACATGTTGCACACCCATCTTGACATGTATTCTTCTCATCCAGTAAAACATTCGTGCATTCTTAAACTGAGACATGCAACTATCTAACCATATATAATGTTGTTTGAAGTGGATGTCCCTATCAAACAAGTTTCCATAAAATAACTGGAAACACCCTTGCAAAAATTCAGTAGAATGAGTGCGATCATCACTGATATAAAAGTGGTACTCAATTAAAAAAATGTGATCATTCTCTGTACTGTCAGGAGAATGTAGAAATGCTATATGCACAAAAATGGCAACTTGTACTGAGTTGTAATATTGCGATTGAACCTCCATTTATGGTTGCAATGTGTAATTCTCTGCAAAATCAACCACTGAAACAATAGTACCAATATAAAATGTGTCTTTGCATAGCTTGAATTTTTCATCCAACCATCGAGCTCTATGTGTATGCCTTGCATACTCATAAACAATTTCATCCTTAAATTTTCTCAAAAATCAGAAAACAGGCATTTGTTCTGTAACTAGATCACACCGTTTAGACTCTTTTCCATCTTTCAATTGGTATGCAACTGATTTATATTTATCAAACTCAACTAAATTATGTCCTATTGTACCTTCAATTTGCTCATGGATGCAACTTTGTAATTTAGGTAATCCGCTACATGTACTACAACTTCCATCTAAACAATCCTGACTATAAAAAAAATTTCCAACTTCTTTTTCACAAAATATAGTAGAATGAAATCCCTGGAAGATATTGGTGGAACTTGAACACCACATTCTGATAACATAGTTTCAGAATGAAAATTAGAACGAATATGTAAAAATTTAGCATAATCCATCACAAATTCAACATGTTGCCTACAACAAGTGGTGCGAGTGTAGTTGATTTTCACATAGAATGGTTTCAACATTTCAAAAAAATGTTGACTAATTTTAATTTCCAAATTCTCTTATTGAAACTTACGAAAAAATTGAGTTTGAGTCATATCTAAGAAATGCTTTGGATGTGGTTCACGATTAGTAGAACCAACTCTCCATTTTATAACATCTCTTGTATTAGGTGAAACTCTAGTGTTATCATGCCAAAATTTAATAACAACTTCTCTTATAGCATTAGAATTATTTTTGTCCTTATGCAGTGCTCTAGCATAAAATGCCCAAAAATAGGCATTATTGAGTGATTGAAGGATATTATGTCTTTCAATTTCTTTCATTAGATTTTTTCGATTAACTTGCAACATTTGACTTATTTGCCTAATCAAACGTTGTTTTTTTATTGATTCACTTACAACACTAGTAGCAAGTACACGACACACAATATTACTATCCCTAGTGCATCTCTTGACACCAACAGTGTGATATGCATCATGAAGGTTTTCAACAATTGTAGAGGTTTGACCACATATATTAGATGTTGTCAATCCTAAGGTGTTTAATGTAGGTCTCATTTTAATCAATTTCATGAAACTAACCAACAACTGACATCTTTAGGAATCATTTAAAATTTCAAAATGATTATCCCAAATTTCAGTGGATTTTCTTCTGATTTTTCATTCAGAAAGTTTGTCAGACATTGGTTTCAAAATGTTTTCATCAATCTCAATAAAAAAATTAGGTTTCTTACATAAAATCCTAGGAGGTGTTTTACTGAAATTTTGCTTGTCTATAGTTTCAACATGAATTTCCTTATTCACATTTTCATTGTCTCCTTCAATTTCAACATTTGCTACATCATGAGTATTTAATTATTCTTCAACATTGATAGTAAAAACTTCTTCATCACGAGTATTTAATTCAACTTCAACATTGACAGTAGAAACATTACCTGGTTCTTCATTTCTTATAATAGTTGGGATTGAAGATGAACCTCTTCTTGATTCACGAAGTTTCTGCATTCACTCAACATTTTAAATTTTGCTGGCCTCTAATTCATTTGGTGTTGTTTTACTTAATGACTTCCTTTTTTGACTTCATTTTTTGTCTCCCATGATGTTTTGCTTCCAGTGATAAGAAAAACGTGTAAAAAAGGATAGAATTTCACAGTAATTCGTACGGTAAGGTCAGAGAGTAAAAATCACATGGTAATTCAGACATTGGGATGTGTGTAAATATGATTTATGAACCGTGAGCATGCTTTATAAACCACGATCGTGGTTTATAAAGTGCGCTCATGGTTTGTGTTAAAAAACCACGATCGCGGATCTATCTCCAAAACCTAAGCCTCGGAAAATCTTTGTTTTTCCCCAACCAAAGCTATAGAAGGTCATTATGAAGTGTAAAAGGTCAAAAAACCTCAAATCTGCTCTTCCAAAGACTTGAACCATGCTAAAAAACTGAAAACATTTCACAAAAATGGTGCCATCACGTAGGGGAGACTCTTAGCTTCATAGAAATATTGTTTTTAAAGTGAATAGAATAAGATAAATATCATTTTATATAATGTTTTACTAACAATAGGTCTTTAAGACATTTTTTCTCGTGAATGTTCATGTCTACGTTTAAGACTGTAAATTTTGTTTCGCTTATCAAAATATGATAAAACTTATACCATCCCAAGCGTGGAAGAATTCTATACACGTTAAAAAATATATATATTGGATTTCGATATTTTTTGATATAGTTATGGCAGGCAAACGGAAAGCGCTCCGTTTTCTAAATATTTTCAGACCACTTTCACAGAAAAAATCATAAAAAAAATATTGCTAAAAAAAATACAAAATAAAATCCATCCCAATATAGACAACTACATCTAACATTTCACCAAAGGAAAAAAAAAACAACAAGATTTGGTCATCCAAAATGCGGGCAAACGGACTACAATCTTATAAGTTTTTATTAAAAAAAACTAAGTCATATAATTTTAAGTGTTTAATATAGCTAAACTTGTCCGTTTTTTTAAAAAAAAAAGTATTTTAGAAACTAGATTCTGAATGCTACGATTCATATTTATATTATTTTTTCTAATTTAGAGTGCGTGTATAACTAATAATCCCTACAAGTTGAGATTTCACTATTTTTTGCAATATGACGTTCACGGATGACCCTATATTTGTCCATCAACTTCCTGCACTTACCCATTAAATATATAGCATACAATGCCAGTAACATATGACCAAGATAGATTTTAGATGCATGCTTGTAGAAAATTACAGATTGATGCATAAGTTATACAAATTCATTTAAAAGGATAGTGAAATATTTGCAATCTTCACAAAAGTACATACTTGCAGAAATCTTCATCAATTATTCTTAAAAAAAGAACACCAATGCTACCATTTTATAGAGGAGCATGAATCAAATGCTACAGTATAAATCAATCTTAAAGTAGAGTTACATATTTTACTGCAGGAACAGAAAGTCAAGAGTCAATGGCAGAAAACTTATTCTACAAATAACCATTAATCACATTGATCTTGAATACTCTATAAAGAGGCATATTCAAGGTAAGGAATTTCCACAAGAATTTTATGTTCTCATAAATTTTTTGAAGAAATTGAAACTCAGAAAGGACATAGTAGCAAATGCAGCTCTCAATTTATGCTCATATTACAGTTAAAATGTGACTGTGACATTTTTTAAACAAGTACAATATTATGAAGTTTAACAATGATCACAATGCATTTGAAATGAGTATCCATCTAGGAGATATGACATGAAATAGGTAAAAGAATAATAAAGTTGCAACTATCATACACAGATTTATGTGGTTTATGATGTATTTTACAAGTAAATCAAGTTGAATAGAGAGCTCCAGGTATGCAAAATAAAATGTAGGAACATCTATATAGTTGCAGAGAATGACCAAATAATAACAAAGCATAAAACTTCTAAAGGTTCGCGCATAGAGTGAACGAAACAAAGTCTCAAGAATGGAAGGAATGTATATTTATGGGTCATAAAATTGGTTCCATCTTTTCTTTTGCAATGAAATGACATAAATTACAAGGTATAGATCAAATATTGTTACCTTCTATAGATTTTAAATGGTAACAATGGAAAATGATATAGAGTTTTTCAAATCACAGTTATAAATCTTCAAAATGCAAGTATAGAGCACAATATGTCCACACATCTAAAAGGAAAATGAATGGAACTTAAAGAAAACACCCATATCAAAGAATTCAGAGATACAAAGTATAGTTTGAATGTAGGTCATGAAAAGACAAACAGAGCCAATGAAACATGCCAACAACAGAAAAGGATAGCAAACACTCAGATCACTGGAAAAGCTAAATATGGCCAAGTTTTAGTAAACGTATGAAAATCAGTACAAATTTAGGAATAATAGCATGCAATATAGTGCCAACCAGAATTATACAAAAAAGAAATGGAGGTTTATCTTTACCTTCCCTAGCGGCAAGTCAGGTTTTCATATTTTTTCATATTCTTAGGAGCTTTCAAGGTTCCAACATTGACCATTCAAAGAAACATTTTAGGCCTCAAATTTCAAATTCCTAGAATCTTACCCTTGTAATGGAGACACCGAAATAAATTACCCAACAACATTTATTAGAGAATAATCAATGGAAAAAAAACCCATTAATGGGTATTTTGAGGTCTAGCTAAAAATATAGAGATCCAGTTGAAGAAGCACAGAGGGTTGCCCAAATAAAAATTAAAAAAAATAGCACAATAATGGAACCTCAAATAACATGAAAACAATCCATATCTCGACAATACCCAGATCTTGTTTTCTTAAAAGTTCAACAAATACAATGTCAAGTAGTCGAAGGCAAAGATCAAATTACCCAGTGGAGGAAACAAAATATGGCGAAAGACAATGACCAAAACGTTGAAAATAACTACCAAGGAGTAAAACTTGTAGATTTCTTTTAAAAAGAACATTCTTGAACATGCCCAAAATCAAATATGGTGCCAATAAAATATGTAAATCTCAGCAGCAAGGTTCCAGAGTTGGAATAATAACAAAAAATAGAGGAATGATGATCCGGAAAAAGGGTTTACTTCCACGAAGTACAAAATTATAGCCAAGCCCTTTTCCTCTAAATACAACTACCAACAGGAAGAACACAGATCAAATCATTACAATAATGGCCACCATACTCAAAAATTTCTACCAAATCAAATGCAATATCAACACCCCAAGAGTGAGCAAAATAATGGTGTCCACATTCGAAAATCATAGAGATAAAGAAAGGCCATAATGAACCTCAAATTGATTTCAAATCACTCACTAGTTTTGAAAATGAAACATAAGCTTCAAATCCTTGATGATCACAAAAATTAATTTTTCCAGGATCTTCAAAACCAAGCCAAATTTCACCCTTCTTCATCATCATCTGTCGAGCAAAGAAAAAAATTCACAGAGCTCGAAAGGATTTAAAATGTCCATCAAGAAAAAATGGCAAGGCTTCCTTTCTTACAACGAGCAAACAAAATGGAAAAATGATAACCTTGATGGATTTTTCACTCAAACCTAACTCATCCTGAGTTATCCTCATGGCTAAGATTAAATAATTACCAGATCAAATGATCTAGATTAAGTAAGTACCAAATTGAGTCAGTTTGCAATGCGGTATAATCTACTACTATCTGGTAGGGTTTATACTTCTAGTACCAACTATGTGTGTGCCCCTACAATGTCGTTGCAAACTGAATTGACTTCCACTCACGGGAAGTGATCCCCTTTGTGCACCATAGTAATTCACACTTCTATACATGCTCTACAACATCCTCAACAACCTTATAGTTTGGTAAATGTAAAGAAATTTCAAAGAATACTTACTAAAGTGGTTGAGGCCCTTGTCCATCTGATATTGAACCTTGATTCCCTCTAGTGTTTCCTATACCACCAAATACACTAGATCAATTAGGTCCTGTAGCTCCTGACCCACCAGATCCTCTAGGTCCACTAGTTCCTACTCAACCTGACCCACTAGATCTACCTCCTATAGCTAGTAAGGGTCTTGAAGTGGTCACACCTTATGTCCCCACTATCACGCTAAACTGCACGCTGACACTTTTTGATATTGCACAACTCCTAGAGGTGTTTCCTGCACCACTGCCAGAAGTGATACCCAAGTTTTGTGTACTCGTACTTTATCTAAATTTTTTGCCAGAAAATATGCCTCCAAACATAGGAAATGACTGTACAGCCATAGATGCACCAAATCAAAAATTAAACCTCCTAGGTGCCGATTGATCACCACTACCAACACCAACTATGAAATGCCCCATTCTGGGTCGAACCTTGTTATTTCCTTTGACCCCTATTGGTGGGATTGAATGGTTTCTTAATAAGCCCTATGATGAGTTATGAAACTCTATTTTTTGAACCCAATATTTGGTTTTGACACATTCTTTTGGAGCTATGGGAAAGTTACCTTGTAACAAATTTTGTTACCAATACCATAGTTTATTTATTTTTAGAACGGTCATGCCTGAGATGAATTTCAGTGATGCAAGGCATACCTTTGATCATGAGGTAATTTTGACCTTGTTGTGAAGTGAGGTTAGTTTTTTTTATTTCCATCGTACCTCTTAGTGCCATTGTTAGACTATCTCATTATTGAGTCTTCCCCGTAGCATCTCTTGAAAGCATCCCCATTTTTAGACTTATCAAATTCTTGGTTAAGTGGTTTGCGTAATGACGCTATTATTTAAAGTTCTAAAGGATTATTATTATTATTTTTAAAATAAGTGTTTTTGGATTTTCATTCTTTTAAACCACCTTTGGGTGTCGGTGGCGCCTTCATGGCTTTGTGGGACCGTGAATTGCTCAGGTGCTCTTGTAGGTTTCTTAGGATATATTATTAATGTAATGGGAAATCCCTTTTATAGACTTAAATCATTACATATAACTGGTTGGACTACCTTGTTTTTTTTAATAGTAAGATTGTTGGTGAATTTAGTGGATGTAACAACCCTCCTTGGCCACTTTTGAAAGAACCTCACCATTTAATATTCCTTTTTAGCCGCATACACTACATTTATTGCTTATTTATGACCTATTGGTCATTAGTGGAAATCATGCTTGGCATGGGGAAGAATTTTCTCCATATTTCTTGGTTTGGTCCTTTTTTGGAGGGAGGTGGGTTGAATTGATGGCCACCTACCATTCCTTGATTTCTATCTCATTAAAAAAAAAATTTGTCTTGTAAATGTGAGGTCACATCACCTTTTACTTGTTCATTGGTCGCTCCTTCTTTATTCATTGTTTTTTTTTGGTCCTGTTCTTGTAATGTGGTGGCTGGTTGCACCATGTTTGGCTGCATGAGCTACTTTGGGGGGAATTTTTTTTATTGAGGTTATTAATGAGGAGTGCACATCCAGGCAAGTGCGATGGACATGAGCAAGTCCATCCTCCATGGGAGCTGCCACATTTCTCTCCTATCTATGCCAAAATGTGGTCGTGAATGGAGTTTGGTCCTCCATCAAGCTAAAGCAGGGAACGTTTCCAAAGAGTTTACTATTGCTAGAGCCTAGTGGGTGTTTTTTATATTTAGGATCTTATTAAGAAATTTTAAACACTACTCATTTAATGTTTATGCTAGCTTTAACAATATCATGAAATGAAATGCTTTTATGTGCTGAAATCAAAATTTCCTTTGGTTCTTTATGTGTCGTATAGTCATTCGGAGCCTGTAGGAACTATTCCTTATCACATTTTGACTTGTTCCATTTACATCTTGCATAATGAAATGTTTGCAATAGTTCTTTTTTGGATTATGGAACTATTTTTTTTAGTGCTCTTGTTTTTGGCTAATGTCTATTTTCATTTTTGTGGATTTGGGTATTTTTTTGTTCCTTGAAGGTTACAGAATTGACTGTAACTACGACTCTATGAAATATTTGGATGAAAATATATATGTATTTATTTATTGATTTGTAATATCATGTAGTAAATTTTTATTCTATGGTAATGAATATAGTGAAACCATGGATCAAATATAGGTTAGTGATGGTTGCGAAATTTGGTATGGGGTCGATAATCCATATTAGCGGAAGATATACTTTTAGTTTTAATGTTATGGAGAACTAGGTTATATTTAAGTTTTTGCTAATGCCCTTCAGTGGTCAACATGTTGTGACTATTTGTAAAAATGACTTTGAGGATATCAGCCGCCTGTTTATACATTGTGATTATGCCATAAGAATTTGGAACTTTGTCCTTTCTAAATTTGAAGCTCTCTGGGTGATGCTGAAGAATCTTAATCAGCTATGGAATCAATGGAACCCACCCTTCAGACATTGTGTTATCAAAAGGATCTGGAAATTGGCTATCCCACATTTAATTTGGAGGATTTGGAAGGACAGAAATGATATCATTTTCAGAAATAAGAAGCAAAACTATAAACTCAGTATTGGCAAAATTTCTAATGGTATCAAAGAGGATATTGCCAGATTTAAACCTCCCAAGAACAAGAGTTATCCTGAGAATGAAGAGTACATCTTATCTAATTGGCAGATTGGAAATTGGAGCAATCCTGGGAATAGTATTGATAGATCTTAGATCAAATGGCATCCTCCTGATTCTAATTGGTACAAGTTGAACTTTGATGGGGCCTCTAAGGGAAACCCTGGGACAGCGGCAGGAGGAGGAGCAATATGGGATCATAATGGTAATCTGATTGCTGCATATGCTGGAAAAATGGGAGTTCAAACTAATCATTTTGCTGAAGCATTATCTGCTCTCTTGGGCTTGAGAGTTGCCCAGGCTAAGAATATTCAGAACCTAGTTGTTGAAGGGGAATCCCTTAATATCATTAAACTTCTTAATCAGCCCTCATCTCCTAGTTGGAGTATTAAGGATTTTATCTCTGAGTCCATAAGCATCAGTCATACTTTCAATAACATCAGAATCAGGCATACTTACAGAGAGGGCAATAAATTGGTGGATGCACTGGCCAATTATGGCATTAATGTTAATTTCACCGTCTGGGATAATAACAGCATCCCTAATCAGCTCCACAACAGCATTCATGCGGAATTTTATATGCAAGCAATCCCTAGAGATGAGACATAATCTTTGGATGAAGATCAGCATCAATAACACTCTCACACGTGTTTCTTTAATGAATATGATGATGCAAATAATATCTAATATTCATGATAGTAAGAATTATTTGGGGAACTCCAATTGGAGTTATTTTGATTTGAAAATCACACATGCGGGATGTACTACAGCTGTTAAAATCTAGATTCATAGCTCCTCAGAAATCAATGGAAGTTGTAATGTGATTTTTGACAGAGAGAGAGCTACTCACACACGTGACTTCCCGCAGGCTCAGTTCAGCAGTCACGCAGCCATTCGTGGGAAGAGCAACGGCTATAGTTTCCAGTTTTGTGCGGCTTACAATAGCAAGAAGCGGACAGGTCTCTACGCACATAGGCATCTGGGAAATTGTTGTAATCAGTCTATCACAGAGAAGATGGGAGGACCTCCCTGCCAAATTGAGCCATGTGTGGACCCCGACTGGAAGGAAAATATCGAGCTTTGGAACATTCTCAACAAAGGTGGCTTCACCAACTTCATGGAAAAGGTGCAGGGGCATGACCAAAGCATTTCTATGCGTTTTGCTAAGGAATGGAAGGAACGGACTGTCGACTACGGGGGACAGAAGATATCAGTCAATGAAGATCTTATTGCTGAAGCGACCGGTCTTTGTTTGGAGGGATACCGCTTCTTCAACAAAAGGGTTGATAGAGATGCTGAAGAAAGAAGATTTGTGGAGGGATCTGAGAAGCTCACATTTGGTACAGCGGGCCTACTTGTCAGCTCAATTCCTCCACCCTATGATGAGGTTACTCGCATGATGATTTGATTCATCTCCTTGGAAGGTAGGTTTGTCACTGTCCCTGCTAAACATCTTATCTTTCTAAACCACTTCTGTAGGAATCGATTGGTTTGCTTTCCCCATTATCTGCTAAACTCCCTTGAACACTCCATTTTGGAGTTTCAGAAGCACACCCGAGTGGTTCCCTTGCATCAAGGACTTATATTGTTGATTCATAAATGTTTCCTTCTAAAATACCCTGGTCTTCCTTCCTCTCCTAGCCCGGCTACCCCTTTGATGGGCTTTGCTGCTGTCAGCCCTGTTTCTCTTGTTGCCCCTATCACCACTGTTGTCACCCCCCATCCGGCTGTTCAAGCTTCTCCATACATTCCCCCTGCTTCTACTCCTGCCACCCACCTCACCTCTACCTCTAAAAGACCAGTCACCAGGGCCTCCAGGAAGCTCAACCTTGAGGCTCTTGCTGTGGAGAAGGAGCCTTTTGAACTAGAGATTGCACATGACCTTCTGAATATCAGCAATGCCAGTCCCCGGGAAGTGCAATTGGATAGCTCTTTAAAGAGGTTAGAGGCCTTAGAGGCTGAGATGAAATTGTTGAAGGATGAGGTCAAGAACCTGGCTAAACAAAAAGGCAAGAAAAGCATGGAGGGGGAGGGGAACATTGATAGCAATCAGATTGAGGACATTTATAAGAAGCTGACCTCCTTAGACTCCCACTTAGGGATGGCCAAAACTATACATGATTACAGCATTTACGCCTTTAGGGCAATTGAGGAGTTCATTGAGGGTCATGCCAAAAGTGTTTCCAACCTCAGCGGTGTCTCGGCTACACTTTGGGGCAACGAAAAAGAGAGCAAAAGAACCATTGAGGAGCTTGATAAAACTGATGCTACCCACATGACAACTTTGGGTATGTTTCGCACCTGGAAGAGAGTCAAGACTAGCATCGAAAAAGCTACCAAGAAGTAGTATTGGTTGCTTCTGCTGCTTCTGTTTGTTTTTATGCTGTTTTTTGCGGTCTCTTTACTACTTTTTTGCAGTATTTTTGTTGTTTTGTCTTGTTTAAGTAGCTGTTTCTGGGCTACTTCAAGCTTCATTGTAACACTCAGATCTTGATCCATTCTCTTTGATTCTCACTCTTATTCCAGATCTTAGGCCTTCTTTTGTTCTCAAGGGTATAGTCCCTTTCAAAAAACTATTTGCCAATAATAAAAAAAAAACATGTTGTGACTATTCCTGTATCTTATTCTAACTCTCAACTTATGTTATTAGTTTCATCCTTAGATTTGTTGAGATACAAAATTATATTAAGTCATAAAATAATGTAAGGTAAATTGAAAAGATTAACAAAGTAATGCTAATGGGGTAAATGGTAAAAAAATCATCAAAACTAATCTATCAAGTTATGAACTTTGAAATATAATCATAAACAAATTCTTATCCTTACACTTATTACACCTTCTAGCTTATGCAAATAAAAGTCCAATTTTGTGTGGTCGTCTTAACTGGTATGCATGGTTTCATCGCCATAAACCCATCTATCAAGGATCGAATAACTATACCTTATCCTGGCCTTTTGTTTCCCCACATATTTTAATGTTGGTTTAGGCTTTCTTCTTGGGTAGTGTCCTTGGATAACCAACTTATTTTATGGTAAAACACTCTTAGACCAACAACTGTTGTTTTTCTTAGACCACTAGCTAATCTTGAATGTCACCTTGAGAGTTGGAATCATATTTAAACCCATTACCCATTTTGGTTACCAATTGGATTTTTGCAACATTAATTTTGTTACTTGTGAAAATTATCAACCTTGAGTGGTGGTAGTATGTTGGTTTGTAGCCTCTTTCACTGTGCTAGGAGAAGAATACTTTTAGGTCGTTCATTTGCTATGTTTAATCCTTTTTATGATGTTTAAAAGGTTTTGTGTTGCACTACGTCTATGGAAATTTGAGCTAGATCTTCTTTTAATGTGTATAAACTCCCTTTCCTTGGTTAAAGAGCCTAATTTTTTTCCTTTAACCACCTTTATTAATAAAATGAATCAACAAGTAAATTGATGTATTAGAGATGATCTTAAGCTAATTACTCAATAGTGTAAAAGAAAAGAAATCTAGCTGTATAAGAGAAGTTGCTTGAATATCAACTTGAACCTTCTAGAAGGTAAGTTAAGATTTGAATGACGTTTTAGTAAATAAGAAACCTTAAATGATTTTCACCATGGGATGACGCTAATTATAAGTGTGTCCTGTGGTTGGACCATTATGCCGTGTCTTGATAAAAATAAAATATAAATGTTTGTGATGGGTGTCGTATGCTCTTTTGTTGGCTATGTGGTAAATGTTGTGTCAAGATTACCAAGAGTTGGTTGTAGCCCATTGTGATCACTTGTGGTGTCTTATAAAATTCAAGAAAGTCAAAAAAAATTATATGTTATTTATCATTTTGTCCTGGTATGTGTGCTAGTTGGGTGTTACACTTGGTATTAGAGCAGAGGTTCATGCTCCCAAACCTCTAGGACATAGTGGAGTTGTAGTGGTTTTACTTGATGTTGGTGGTAGATATTCGAAGAGTAATGTGATTTAAGCATGATGTGAACTATGTCATAATTTTGATATCGTGAACATACATGTCGTGTATTTCTCTTAATGCGTAGCTATTGGAATGTTGATGTGTTAGAGGTGATAATATTCTCTCTCATAGTCATGAATTCAATGAGAATAAGAGTGTTAAACACCATATTTTTGTGTGTGTGAAAGGAATGTTATTGTTGATTATAGAGTGTTGGATCCTTTTTGAATTTGTGATATGTGGTTTTGTTGGTGTCTTGTATGACAAGGTTAGTTTTTAGTGAACTGGAGTACATAGTGATGTCGTCATTATGATGTGAAGAAATGTGTATAAGACCATGTTGTATTGCAATTGATTGTATGTTGTAATTATTCTCATCATAATTATAACTTGTGTAATATGTAATGGTTTATGTCATGATTTAGGGACATATGGTGATTATATACCTATCGTGAAGTGATTTCACTCTGGGTGCAACATGTGGTAATGTTGTTTGTTGTAAAACGTGAATGTAATGTGGGTTATTTACCTTGTTTATGTACCATGCGTGAGACGTTATGGTTAATTTGTGTGAACCACCATTCTATTAGTAATGTGCATATGCGTTATGTCGTGAACCCTAGACTAATCGATCCTTAGGGGAATAAAAAAAAGTGTATGTTTTGGAGTGAGGGAATGTGTACCATGGGCATACAACTAAAGTCGATCTTCGGTTTAGTAGATGAAAACTTGTGCTTCTTTTATGTCTCCCTGTGTGGTTGTCATATGGATGCAACCTAAGTGTAGCTGTGACTATGTTTAGACTTGTCGAATTGGTTGCAGGATGATTTAGATAGAGATTATGACATTTATATTATTGATATGTTATTTTACGAGCTAAGGCTTGATTTTCCGAGTACCAGCAACTCTTGAGTACCCCCTTGGTGGCCACAAAAGGCCACATATTCATTGTAATGTGCTCCTTATATATATATATGTATTTTTTTTTTACATTGAACTTTTTCTTTTCTTTTTGCAAGGAATGGCAGTTTTCTTGGTTGATATGTTTTATATCTTGGACATTTCCTTTGTTGTTGTACTAACATGTGGGTTTTCACACTAACTATGGCTACTTCGCCATTTTTTTTCTTGAATTTTGACCTTCCTTTTAATTTAAAACTTTACAACCTATCCCAAGGCTTATATATTTCCACTTGGCATTTCAAACAAATTTTTATTCTGGTCCTATCATTGTAATGTTTGTAATAGGACCACGGGTACACCATGGAATGAATAAACCTATGGAACTACTTTGTTGTATGGGGGTACACCCCAAGGAGTTACAAATAACTATTAGGTTGTTTAACCACGAGTTGTTATGTCACTTGGGTTAGGGGTTCTTGGACTCTATATTCCTATGGCCATAGAGTGACTGATCTCTTCAGGGAGTGAAAAGGAAATTTTTTCTATATATTACTTCTTGAGGGAGGAATAAGAGACTTGAAGGAGGAATAAGATATTTTTGTGCATGTGATTGATGCTTTAGGAGTTATACAGAGTTTTTTTGATGTTTTTGGAGTGGTGTTATGATGTATGTGTTACTCATGTGAGTTGGCTACGTGTTTTGGTGTTGTAGATACGTTCTTGAATCCCTTGTTGACTCTATGTGTCTGTAACTATTTTCTACGTTGTGTGAAATCTTCATCTGTGAAATTGTGGGAATTTCAAGTTGTTATAGTACACTTATTTATGAGTATTTATGTGTCGGTCATCTACGTGTGACGCGTACTATGTTTTTTGGATCATGTATGTTCCTTCCATGTTTTGGTCTAGCTCTTGTGATGTGGTTCGGTTGTGATTGTATGTGAAATTTCCCATGAATCATCAATGTTGTGTATGACCTTGGTATGTTATTATGATAGCGATTCCTATTGGTAACCCATAAGAATGAAAAAACTAAAACTTTATAAAAATGAAATCTTGAGGACTTAAGTTAAAAAAAAGAGAGATTAATTAACTAATGAAGTAAAAGAAAACTACTAATCTTCACAAAATATTAAAAGTGTAATAATCTACTAAAGTTTCTAGTCTTCACTGTGGCTGTGCTTTAACGATAAATTTTTAACCATAGTAAGAATCCTTGTATTTTTCAGTCCTTGTTGTTTATCGCTTTTTTTCTTTCTTCAGCATTATGTCGCATTGAGGACAATGCATTCTTAAGGGGAGAAGAATGTATTGCCTCATTCGGGGTCAATCCCTGTTCTTGCCTTTGAACCTTGTTGGTGGTGTTGAATGTCTGATTAGTACTCCCTATGATGAGTCATGAAATTCAATTTTGTGAACCCAAATATTTTGTGTTGACGTGGTATTTTGGAGCTACGAGAAATTTACCTTGTAATAAGTTTTGTTACCCATACCATAGTCTATTTTATTTTTAGAGCAGTCATGCCTGGTATATTTTTCAGTGATCCAAGGCATATCTTTGATCATGAGGTAATTGTAACCGTGTTTCCAAGTTAGGTTAGTTTCATTTCTTTACATCGTACCTCTTGGTGCCATTGTTATACATGCTCGCTGTTGAGGGTTCCTTGTAGTGTCTCTTGCGAGAATCCTCATTTTAAGACTTATAAAATTCTCGGTTAAGTGGTTTGCGTAATGACATTATTTCTTAAATTTCTAAAGGATTATTATTATTTTTTTTAAAAGAAGTGTTTTGGGATTTTCGTTCTTTTAAACCACCTTTGGTTGTCCATGGTGCATGTGTAGATTTTTGGGACCATGAATTATTTGGGTGCTCTTGTAGGTTTCCTAGTATATGTTATTAATGTTATGGGAAGTCCCTTTTATAGACTTAAATCATTGCATATAATTAGTTGGATTACCTTGTGTTTTTTTAATAACAAGATTGTTGGCGAATTTAGTGGATGTAACCACCCTCCTTGGTCACTTTTGAAGGCACCTCACCATTTAATACTATTTTTTTTCCACATACATTACATTTATTACTTATTTATGACCTGCTTTTCATTAGTGGAAATTGTTCTTGGAGTGGGGAAGAAGTTTCTCCATATTACTTGTTTTGGTCCTTTTTCGGAGGGAAGTGGGTGGAATTGACGGACACCTAGCATTCCTTTATTGCTATCTCATTAAAACTCTTCTTTTTCTTGTAAATGTCAGGATGCATTGCCTTTTTCTTGTTCACTAGCCATTCCTTCTTTATTTTTTGTTTTATTTATGTCTTGTTCTGGCATTGTGGTGGATGGTTGTGCTATTTCTGGCCGCGTGATCTACTTTGGGGGGTAGTTTTGTTGTTGGAGTTGTTGATGAGGAGTGAACATCTAGGCAAGTGTGATGGACAGGAGCAATTCCATCCTCCATGGGTGCTGCCGCATTCCTCCCCTACCTGTGCCAAAATGTGGTCGTGAATGGATTTTGGTCCTCCAACAAGCTAAAGCAAGGAACGTTGCCAAAGAGTTTAATGTTTCTAGATCATGGTGGATGTTTTTCTTGTTCAGGAGCTTATTGAGGCATGTTAAACACTACCCATTCTAATTTTATGCCAACTTTAACAATATCATGAAATCAATTGCTTCTATGTGCTGAAATGGAAATTTGCCTGGGTTCTTTGGTTGTCTTACAGTTAATCGTAGCTTACAGGAACTATTTCTTATCACATTTCAGCTTTTTCCATTTACTTATTGCATAAGGAAATGTTTGCGATAGTTCTTGTTTAGATTATCAAACTATTATTTTAGTGCTCTTGTTTCTAGGTAATGCCGATGTTCATTTTTATGGATTTGGGTATGTTTTTGTTCCTTGAAGGTTGCATAATTGACTTTAACTATGGCTCTATGAAATATTTGAATGAAAATATATATGTATTTATTTTCTGAGTTGTAATTTTCTTGTAGTAAATTTTTTTTCTATGGTAATGAATATAGTGAAACCATGACTCGAATATGGGTTAGTGACTGTCGTGAAATTCGGTATGGGGTCGATAATCCATATTAGAAGAAGATATACTTTTAGGTTTAATGTTATGGAGAACTAGGTTATATTTAAGTTTTTGTTAATTCCCTTGAGTGGTCAACATGTTGTGACTGTTCCTGTAGCTTATTCTCATAAAAAACATCAAGTATTTTATGAGTTTGGTTCTTTTCAGATGAACACACCCGGCCACCATTTGTTTTTAATACGTTAAAGGGAATTTTTTACATCTACTATTTTTGGGATTTGTGGGTTTTTCTCTAACCAATCATTATTATGGAGGTTGATCTGGGTATTATTTAAGATTTGTGTATGGTCGATTTGAAGTATTTAATATGGGAATTGTATCTCATGAATCCATTGGGGTTCCCCACTAATAAGAATAATAATTAAATGATTAAATTTTGGAGACATAACGTTTTACCATATAATTCTTCTTTGTTGCTCTTTGAGCATTTACAAGTTCAACCCTTACCAAATAGATGAAGTAATTTGATTACTTTATCAGGGTAAAAGCTTATCGTTTACAGTTTACAAACAAGATGATCTAGGTTTAGAGGTTTATGGTTCACTTGGAAACCCTGTAGAAAGGACCAACTTCAAGAAAATTAATATTTACCTTTATACCCTTGAATCTGCTGAGTAATGTGGGAAAAGTGTTTACATTTGTAAGGGCATGGTGTTACATTTGGTGAAGGTTGAAATTTGGTTGATATACGGTTAATACATTTAAGGAAATGAGTATTACCTTACCCATGTCGAGCATGTGATTATATCAATTGTAATATAAATTGTTTTTTTATTATTGGTAAATAGTTTTTTGAAAGGGACTATACCCTTGTACAGAAAGACTCAAAATCTAGATATAACTATATCAAGAGAACAAAAGGGATCAAAATATAGATGTTATCAAAAAGTCCATCGGCAGCAAAAAACCTACCATGAATAAGGCTAGCAACCAACAAACCAACAGCTGAAAAACAAAAAAGTCAACTTAACAACTACTTTTTTCAATTCGAACATTTTTCTTCTTGTTACGAATTGTAATCCATTCATTCATAGATTTCTGTAAAGGATTGTTTGAGCAAGGAAATCAAGGAATATTCTCCTTATCCACTACAAAAAAATTTGTTTCAGTGTTTCCGATCCACTGAGTCTCATCCCTAGCTGAATATTTATTTGCATGGTTTGTGAGCTCATTCAAAGGGATTTCTGGGACCGTTTCCAGCATGTCTTCCTCCTCAGCATCAGAAGTAGGGATATTCTGAGGTTCGAATCTCAGATGTTTCGGGAGGGCATTTTTCCACTAGTTAGTGTTCTCCTTTTTGCGTTTTATCATCTCACAATTAATAGCAGAATGTCCCAAAGAGAAACATTTACCACATCTAAAAGGTAGACCCTCATAGTCCAGAGGTTGAGTCCAGATCGGTTTAGGGGAGAAGGATTCAGTGAGAGGGTTGAATGCTAGGAACCAAGGTTTTAACATAAGGTATTTTTTCTGGTAGATCCAAAGCTGATTAGCAATAATATCCTTATCAGCTATGGATTCAAAAGCAACAATGAAGATTCCTTTAGCACATGGGTAGAGATCTAACCTTCCTTTTAGAAGTGGGATCCATTTGTGTAGGATAAGTAAACTAGGCCAAAGACTAGCAAATCTATAAATTAAGGCATGGTCTTGATAAAAAGATTTTGTTTTGAGGACTTCATCTCCAAAGGATATGCATGGGTTTTTCTCAGCAGACTTCATATTAGTATTTGCACTAGTCTTTGACTATTTAGATACTATATCTGTGAAGGATGGACCACTGGCTCTCTCGATCACTATATCACTTCCACTGCCCAGGGTAAGCAGTTCTAGAAAGAGTGTAGGTATCCTAGATACGCCGCTCATCCAACTCACATTTTCTCCATTGAGGGGAGCATTCTCCTGCCATGAGCTAGATTGAAAACTCATTTTTTGATATACTCGGGCCTGTGAGATCATGACATCAGAGGAAGGGGGTCTGTTTTCATTTTTTCTATTCGGCTTGGTGTTACCAGAAGTGTCTGGTCTATCGTCATTTTTCCCAGCACTGAAGGTTGTGCTGCCTTCTAGTGGATGTTCATTTACTCCTCCAGGCATAGAATTGTCTTCTCCAAATGTAAGATTTATCCATGAAAGGGCTTGGCTCTCTGTGTGGTCATTTTTTTCTCCATAGCTACCTCTCGTATTAGGGTTTTCGGTAGAGACGTGCAGAGGGTTACGTTTTAGGGTTTTTTTACCATGTTGCAAGGTAGAGGGAAAAAGTAGCGGCAGCAGAAAATTATACAAAAAAATTGATGTTGATAATATGATCTCTAAAATAATATAAATTGTTGACACATGTGAGAATCATGTATTGTGTTTGTTCATCGTAGCAACCGAAAAGGCCTACATCCTTGGTAATATAGAAGTTGTTAATTAAATTAAATTGTTTGATTAGATGAATATGGGTTATTTCTATGATCATACATGATGTCTATTATGCATGGAAAGGTAAGATAATCATATGTTTGAACCTATTTATTTGAGTTTACTCTATATCCCTTTTGTAAGAAATTGAGTTTTGGAATGTTGTGAGGTTATTTTTTGAAAGTGGTAAATAATGTTTAAGTAAATAATGTTGGAATTCTAACTATAAATGTATTAGATAATATGACTTATTTAGGGAATTGTTGATTGATGTTCGAGTATTGGATTTCAATCATATAATATATGTGATTACATGATTGAAAACCCAATACACTTGACACTGTGTTTTGATCCTATCAGTTCTTTGACTCCTACTACAATGATGGTTAAACTTTTATTTCCCTTGAAATAATGTTCATAATAGGTTCCTATGGCTTCTTCTCAATTTTTACATGGTATAATTTCTAACTTGATTAATGATGTTGTTAGTGTTTTTGATCATATCACCATTTCACTAAATACAAGGTCCTTTTTTATGATATTGTTAATGGTAGCATTATAGTCCAATGTGTAGTATTTATTCATGCTCAGTTCCCGTGAACTGACTTAGGGTAATAATTGTGTAGATGACTTCTATGAGTAGAAAAGAAAGGGAGGAAATGACTAGTAGAAAATTAGCACCAATGTTGATAGTGAATCCCATTTGCTCGAATGCTTAAATCTATTGAAATGTCTTGGAAAACAATTTGCTAGAAAATTTATAAGGATTTAGTACATTAGTAATTGTGTAATTGTTTAATTGTGATGTAGAGTTGTCAATTTTCACTGAGGTTAAAACTTGTGAAAAATTACTGTGAATAGATTAAAGTGAACTCTTCATTTTTATGAGTATCTTGTCATATATCTCCAATTTTGAAAGATAGTTTAGCTTTGATGTGACCAATATTGTTCTACCTAGTTAAAACTGCTTCAAGTACATAAGACTTTTCGTTACCTTGGTGTGGGTTTCATTTTGGATAAGGGATACTGGGTTCCATGTTAGAAACAAATGTGGGGTAATTACATTTGTGATGATAAATTTCAGTAGTAAATCCTTCTACTTAGGGAAATAATGTAAGGCTAGGCCTAATAGAATGTTATTGCAATCCTTATAATGGTTTCAAAAAATTATACATATATTTGTATATGAGGTTGTAATCAAGTTGATGTAGTAAGAGACCTTAAGTGGTAAGAAAATGGAATTTTTTGTCAAAATATATACCTTATTACTCTCAACCTATGTTAGTCATTTCATCCTTATATTTGTTGAGATACAAAATTATATTAAGTTATAAACTAGATATATCTAATATAAAGGTGGGTGTTATAAATAGGGTTAACAATACTAATATCTAGATTTGGAAAAATAATCTTTAAGGTTTTCTCACCAGGTGGACCTCAGATGTGCACCTATGAATCTCATTTATGCAAGTGACAAACTTTAGCCAAAATAAAAGGGGGTCTCTCTCTTGCGCTTATCAATATGGAGTGGCACAAACTGCTCAAGTTGCACATCCTCTACGCGAATCTTAAATCCTTCACGCAACATCTACTTCCATAGATCCTCTCCTCTCTCTCTCTTTCATTATACTTGAAGTGCCTCTCCTCTCTCTCTCTTTCAGCCACAAGGTCTTCCATCTTCCTTCACTCTAGCTTCCGCGCCTAGTGGTTAGAGGAATTTTATCCGTTCATAGGAAATTCCTCCAAACTTAGAGTAATAATCAAGATCTTTATAGCTACGGGCATATCCTACAAAAATTATCCTCTTAGTTCCCGAAATAACTCAAACTCAACAACCTCTAGAAAAGAATACATATGAATCGCATACTCCAATGTGTTACTATTCAAAACTCTACCCCACAAGTGATCAATAACACGAGTCTAGGTCAGACAAAAAACATGCAGCCTCTGATACTCATCTTGGGTCCATACACAAGGTATATAGTACCAAATTGACCTAAATTCATATGATGATAGCCATTCATACAAATCTATAAGGAAACAACAGAAAAATCTCTCATACAACCCATGATTCAGGTAATCCTCTACCCATTTACATGCATCAAACTCGGAGTCAGTATTAAATATCTTAGTAAACTTATCCTTTGTTATTTTAAGCCATGATTCAACAATATCTAAGGTCAAGTGCTCCGTCATCACACACCATTCTCACAATAACTTCGAAAAGAAGTCCCATCAATAGAACCAAAACATAGTCTCTTTTTAGCTCTTTCTTCACCAATCAAACCCCAAACATGTCGACACACCATCCAAACTGTTCTACAACCTCACGCAAGGTGTGCCTAGGCATCACACCCCTTTATTATGTGAGATTAGTGAGAATTTTATCCCTTTATATGGGGATGTTTTCAGAAACAGAGAATGAATGCACCCATTCTTGGAATCAAGATTAAGAACTAAATCCTAGTCTAGTGCACAAGAACCTAGAATAGCATGATCATACTACAATAAAAGTAGAACTAAATCATGATTAGCATTAAGAAAACCAATATTACACCAATGAACATAAAATAAAATGCATAGATCAAAATCCATCCTATAGATGTTCAGAACCATTCCATTATATCCATTCATCAAATTAGAGTAGCCAATAATACATCAAAAGAGTTCCATGGATAGAAAAATTACATCAGCAGAGCTCTAACATGATCTCTATATTTTCTTCATTACAGAGCTTCCAATCACATATTACCCATTTTCAATATATATATATATATATGTTATCTATCTCTCTCACTTGCCCTCTCTCTCTCACTCGCACTCTCTCTCATGGCATGGAAGACCATCCAGAATGAGGAACTCAAAGGAATATCTTCTAACCTCTCATTATTACAAGAGAATGCTTGAAGGAATATTTCATGATTTCCCTACCACTACCCAAGAGCATGCTAAATGTCATCATGCATCTCCTCAATCAAGTATCTCTTGGCATGAAAGTACCAACTAATCCATAACAAACTTAGCTCCTTATCCTTTCATGATAACCGTATTGATTGCTAGGAATATCCTTTTCTTGAGTTTCAAGTCTCCATAGTTTATCCATAACTGTATTTGGTCACTTTTCCATCCATTCCCTAAATGCATCTTTACCCTTTGTCCAAAACCCACTAAGTCCTGAATCCATATTTCCTAGGCACAGTCCCTCGTGCAACCCCAAAATATACTTCCATGCATGTCTTCATGCCCTAATTCTGCACGCCACAAAGCTTCATGCCTTAGGTACTTAGTTAATTTAGGCATCCAACAGAATTTCTATACGTGATAACTCATATTTACTTTGGTGTTGAGGGCTATGTTGAGAGATTGGGGCATGTTTAGTCTATGTAGAATGTTTGGTTGGACACTGTTTGTTGTTGGATAACATATCTATATGATATATGTTTTAATGCAAAAAAATACACACATATGTGCATCTAGTCACCAGATTCATCAGTTCTACTTTATCATACATTCATGGCCAAGACAAGAAGAAATGTAAAATTTAATTATTTAAAGTGTATAATCTAATTTGAAATGAAGCACTAAATAAACCAACACAAAAAAAACCTCACAACAAGGTACTTTTTAATGTATTACATAAATTATGGGTGAAAGTGTTCATTTTCTACCAAAGTTATGGTGTTCTTTAGAAAACTAAGTGCACAAAATATTATGGACTAATATATTTTTTTACAAAGACTTTAGTGACAAAACTAAACATATATTTGTATGTCTTAGATATAAATAAATAGAAAACATATGTGTCATACCATTTTATTTAAAGGAATACATAATGCATAAAAATAAATATAATTTTGATTGCATAAATTAAAGAAAGAAATTTCAAAGGAAATTTTACCTGAACCAACACACCCTCCATGTTGTAACCATGCATTTTTTGAAGTGATGGACAAGAAAAACATGTGTATTTAGTAAACACATAATGTTCATATAAGTTGTGTGTGTTTTACAAATACATGTGGACATCAATATTATGTGGAAGGTAATGAAATCAAATGCAATCTCACATCTATAAGCAATGACGTATGTATCCACATATATGGAAATATTTAGTATTTTATTCATTGTAACCTAACCTTTATTGATAAATTAATGTAGACACAACAAAATTATTAGTTAATATTTAATTATTAGGAAAGAAGTCTCATTAATGAATTTTTTTGAATGCACATATAGGATTTATATTATGACATACATAAAATAATTCCATATTGAAACATCTTGCCAAGACACCATTTTGTTCATATGGAAATGGAATATTTTCTATTGTCAATATTAGGAGTGAAGTTAGCTAATGGTGTATCACTTTGTTATTGAGACTATAAAATCTTTCTCAAATAATAGTTGGTTAATGTCTACTCTATAGAATTTGCAGTCCATTACGTTAAGGTAGCTGAAGATAGAAATTGCTAAGCGTGTTTTCAAAATACCTCTAAGTACATAAACTATCACATGTTTGTTGAGTTGTGAAGCTCAATTAATTTGGATTAGCATGCAATATAAAACTTTTTGGAAAACAAAATAACTGAAATTAGTTATGGAGGGACCGGCATTAGTCACCTATGACCGTCATCGCTTAGGGCTAACCGACATCAGTTACACGTGTATGGATATTTTAATTAACTCACGGTAGTTTGATCTATTTTTAGTATTAAATTAGATCTATTGATTGTAATTTCATGGCTAAGTGACCTAAGTTTGTATACACCTATATAAGCATGAAAGATAGGGTTTTAGAAAAAAAGAATTAACAAGAACTTGCAAAATTTGATGATTATTGTGAGAATAATATTGAGAGAGAGAATTCTTGGTGAAGAAGAAACTTTTTGAGAGTAAGACAATACTGCACATCACAAAGGTGTGGAATATTGTAAATCTTCATTTTATATCTTGTGAAATATTTAGATAATAGATTGGATTTTTTCTTGGTGGACATAGCCCAGACTAGGTGAACCACGTTAAATCTGGTGTTTATTTTTATCTCTTGGAATATATATTCTTCTGATAGAATATCCACTTTTATTTGCATATATGCTTAGACCAGATGTATTATTTGTACAATCGGTGTGTTAACCCCAACAACTGGTATCAAATATTTGTTTGAGGCTTTTGTGTGTTGAAAAATTTACTCACAGAGGATTTTATGATTCATTTGGAGCTATATCAATGACAAAATAATACAAATACAAGGTAGAGAAGTTTGATGACTGAAATTATCAATTATGGAAGATGTAGATTAAGGATTATCTGTATCAAAGATATTTTTATTTACCATTGGATGAGAATTCTAAACCTAAAAAGATGACTAATTAAGAATGGAATATTCTTGACATAAAGGCTTTGGGATCTATAAGATTGATCTTGACAAAATCCGTGGCTTCCACTATTACAGAAGCGACTTTTACGGTAGTGTTAATGAAATATCTTGCTAATTTATATGAAAAACCTAGTGCTTAAAATAAATTTTATTTGATGAAGAAACTATTTATTTCTAACATGCATGAAGGTGGATTTGCATCTAGTCATTTGAATGATTTCAGATCTATTGTAATTCAATTAAAATCAATTGATATACCGTTTGATGATAAAGTGAAAGAACTTTTTTTATTATGTTATTTTCTTGATATTTGGGATAACTTGGTAATGGATGTTAGTAAGACATTAGATTGCTAATAATATTTTTAAGTTTGATGATGTGGTTAGTATAATCTTGAATGAAAAAATTCATAAGAAGAGTAAAGGGGAATCGTCATCTAGTAATGCTTTGAATGTAGAAAGCAGGGGCCGGCAGAAGGTGAGATCCAAGAGTAAGAGTAATGGAAAATCAAAGTCAAGGGATAATAGATCTAAATCTAGAGGTAAGGGAATTACTTGTTGGAAATGTGGAAATAAAATACATGCAAAGAAAGATGATAAAGAGAATCAACAACCAGACAAAGGTAGAGAAGTAAACATTGCTGCAGTAGAGGTAATGAAATATGATCTTATTATTTCTTTAGATAATAGAATTGAATCATGAGTTTTAGAATTAGAAGCTTCTTTCCATGTAACCCATAATAAGGGTTATTTCAGAAATTATGTCCAGGGAAAGTTTGGGCATGTTTACTTGGGTGATGATGGATCTTGCAGTATTACTGGTAAAGGAGAAGTTCATCTAAAATTACAAAATGAAAATATATGGGTATTTAAATATGTGAGGCATGTGTCAAGCCTCAGAAGGAATTTTATTTTTATAAGGAAACTAGTTGAAGTTGGTTGCATGGTTACATTTACAGGAGACTCTTGGAAAGTAACCAAGGGTTATTTTGTTGTGGAAATAGGTAAGAAGGTAGGAAAGTTATATTTATCTACCTTTGTTACTCATTTCTTTTCTACATTATCTACTTCAGATTCAGATGCATGTATGTGACATAATCGGTTGAGCCATATGATTCAAAAAGGAATGCATATCTTATAGGCTAAGGGTAAGTTATCAGATTTGAAAGATTAGATATTTATTTCTGTGAGCATTATGGTTTTGGAAAGTAAAAGAGAGGGAGATTTCTCAAAGTTGGGGAAACTAAGGAACAGAAATTGGATCTTGACACTCAGATGTTTGGGGACTAGGTCAGGTAGGTTCTCATGGAGGATGTAGTGTCCACTTCCCTTTGACAATTTGTAGTGCCCACACTTTTATAGCTCAGTTACTTGTTTCTCATTACTCATAGACATGTTTTGACAGAGATTTGTTATATTTCAGACATCACATTAGAAGATTTGATCTAATTAGGCATATATGGACTTTTAAGCGTATAGCGCCAATTTAGCTTGATTACTATGTTGTCGCATTATCTTATGATGTTATGGATACTAATTGGTATGATTTTGTTTTGGAACGTATTTATATTGATGAATACTCAGGTTGTTGCATGTTGGGATTATATGGATACATGTCACTTTATCATTATGACTAACCTATGGTGAATTGTGTATAATTGTGTACATTATCACATTTCTGTTTCTAGAGAGATGATATGTTAGTTTAGAATTCATTGATATCTTATTTAGTATTTAATTTACATTTTATCAGATATGTGTGTTTAATGTGTGTAATGAGTGTGTAGGTGACAAGTCATAGGAGAACGTGGGACTCAGGCCAGCTACGTAACTTTGCACAAGCAACCCAAGGGGTTAAGTCCTAGCCATGTTTATTACTTTAGGCCTTATCGTTAGGATTATTGTTTGGGCACCATGGGTGACCCTCATTTGTAATGTATTATGTCTTGTAATTATTAATTTTTCTTAGGGTGCTTAGTGTTAGTGTGAGTTATCCTATGTGTCCTCCTCTCGTGTTGGAGGGTCATCTCACATGGGTTAGGCTTAGGGTTAGGTTTAGGTTTAGGGTTTTATGTGTGTCCTACACTAGGGTTACTCAGCACCCTATATGTCCCCCTTTTCTTTTCATTTATGAGGATGCCAAGACACTCCACTGTCTTTTTCTTATGAACAAGCTTTGTTGTGTTATGCAAGTTTATTCAGTTATTGATCGATTCTTACTTGTGATTACGTTAGAGCTATTTCGATTCAACTTGAGTGCAAATTCTTTGTGGTGCATAGTTTCCGATATGATCCGTCAACTCTTTCATGGTATCAAAGCTATGATCTAGTAAATGTGCACTCATTTTTAGTTGTGATTACTCTTGTTTTTCGTTCCTTGTGTAAGATTTTTGATCTTGATATTCTGTCCTTTCTTGCTAATGCATCTTTTAACAAAGTGTTCCTGGAAAAGTTTTTTTTGTTTCTTTGATAAGGTATCACCTTGAATTCTTTTCATAGTTTTTACATCAAAACAAGAGGTTTTCTAGTTTTTTTTCAAAAAAAAAACTAGTTCCTTTTTTTTCTCTCTCTTTGTTGTTTTTTTTGTTTTTTTCGCAGCTACAGGGTTATTTTTTGGGTCATTTCCAGGTGGAGGATCTCTGTTGTGCTATGTGTGGTTGCTCGTCTGATTTGTGTGTTTACTCCACTCATTAGCCATGGCCTGCAATTCCAAAGCTATCCCTGCATTTTTTCTTTAGTTGTGGACTGTTCTCTAACCATGTACTACACCTTTTCGTCATGGATTGTCAGTTTTGGATTGTTCTTAAGCCATGGACTATGCCTTTCAGCCATGGACTATCACCTTGGACTATTTATTCGTGGATTTTTTTGTTTTACTTCAGGCATCCACCCATACATGGATATTCCTTGTTTTCTCCAGCGAACGGCCTCTCTGCCTACCCCTGCGTGGTTCTCCCTACCACGACCTGGCCTGCCCCGTGCTCTGTGAAAACATTTTTTGGTTTCATCATTTCCTTTGTCGGCTGTGCCAAAATTCATGGAGGTTGGTCATCTATTGGGTAAGTTTCTTTTTTTTTTCATTCTTTTTGGTACGTTTTTTAAAACGCATTCTTTTTAAGCCTTAAAAATCTCTTATTTAAAAACTACGGCCTTTTACAAAAACCTTTCCTTATTTACAAATCTTCCTTTTAGTCAAATCACATTCTTTCTAACTTGTAAGTTTTTGTAAATATTGAAAAGTGCTCCTTTTTAGTATGTGTTTCAAAAACATATGCTTTTTCCAAAAAAAAAAATTCAAATAGATTTTTTTTTTAATTCATATGCTTTTTCACTTATGGCAAGTTTATAATGAGATCTAACTTAAATTAAATTTAATAGATCTTGTTTAAAAATTTATTTATTTTAGCTCTTAATTAGATCTAATTTTTCCATCTTAATTATTGTTGTAATTAATTAGATTTAATTTAATTAAATATATTTTTCTATTAATTACACCTTATCGGCATCTAAATATGTTTTTTGTCATTTTTAAAAAATCTCCAATAGCTCTAAAATTTAAGTGTTATTGGCATTTTTTTCTCTAATCGTGCGCTCAAGTGTGCAGTGACACTTCGTGCACCTCTTTGCCTTCCAACCTCTTTTCTGGTGTTTTTGAAGGCTATCTAAACTCCTTAAGTTCCCAAACCTTGTATTTCACCCTCCTTTTTGCTTGCAACTACTGAGCACATCCGCCACAGTCTGCAGCAAGGGGGTTTTATTTTATGATGTGAGATGTTTTTTCTCACCACCGGGGTTGGATTTCACCTCCTTTCTATTTTTTGCTTGTGCTTGTTTACGGTGTCCTTTTTTGTTGCGCTCCACGAAACACTGTTGTGGTGTCCTCTATTACGCGTCATTACTCTAATTGCTAGACAAGTTACCAAGTGTTTCAAACCGCATGCATGGACCCGATTGTAATCAACGCACTAAACTATAAAGTGCTGAAAGGAGGGGGGTTTTTATTGTCCTGGGTGGTTGTGTTTCTTTTCTACATTTCTTTCTCTCTCACTATGGATGCACTTACAATTCCTTTGCTTCGTCGTTCAACTTTTTCGAAAGTGAATAAAAATTGTTTCACGCGTGTCAAGTGGGTGTTCCAAACAAAGTATGGAGTAGATGGATATGTCAAAACGTTTAAAGCACGATTAGTAGCTAAGGGTTTCTCCTAGATAGATGGGGTTGATTATACAGAAACCTTTGCTCCAGTTGTGAAGATGACTTCTATTCGATTGACCCTAACCATTGCCGTATCGAATAGATGGAAAGTCCATCAAATGGACGTTAAGAGTTCCCTCTTTCATGGTGACCTAGAGGAAGAGATCTACAGGGAACAACCTCTGGGTTATGTCTAAGATTCCTCCCTTATTTATAAGTTAAAGAAGTCTCTTTATGGCCTTAAACAAGCCCCTTAGGATTGGTATGCCAAGATGGACTCCTTCTTACTCACATCAGGGTTTACTAGGTGTCACTCTGATCCAAATGTTTATATTCTATGGCAAGATGACTCCATACTTATTCTTGTTCTATATGTTCATGACTTGTTGATCATAGGTAGATCTTCCTCTATTATTGATTTTGTGAAGATCACCTTAGCCAACAAGTTTTCCATGACTGACTTAGGTCTCCTTCATTATTTCCTTGGGATCCAGATTTCACAATCTGACTCGAGAATATTGATTTCATAACCTAAGTATGCCCTTGATTTGCTAGCTCAGTTTCAGATGTTTGATTGCAAGTCTTCTCCTACTCCTTTTCTTTCTGGGGTGAAGTTGATTTCAGATTGCTCTACTCCCTTGGTTGATGGTACTCTTTATCGAAAGTTGGTGGGGAGCTTGATTTACTTGACTCACACTTGACTGAATTTATCGTATGTTGTTGGGATCATGTCCAAATTCATGCAAGAGCCACATGAGCTGCATTGGAAAGTAGCTAAATGGATCCTTCACTATGTTCATGGCACTTATACCAATGGCATTCACTATCATGGAGGAGTTGATATTAACTTGATTGGATTCACAGATTCTGATTGGGCCGGTGACTTAGATCATCATAAATCTACTTCTGGCTATAGTTTCTCTCTTAGTTCGGGTCCTATTAGTTGGTCTAGCAAGAAGTAGAATGCAACTACAATATCATCTACAAAGGCAGAATACAGAGGAACAGTTAACGCTACCACATAAGCTATTTGGCTACAGGGTATTCTGACAGAGTTTGGCATCCACTTTCGGTGGCCTACCATTATCTACTGTGATAACATGAGCACAATCTCTATCTACAGAAATCTAGTTCAACATCAGTAGATGAAGCACATTGAGATTCATATGCACTTCATACGGGAGCTTATTCATGATGGTATCATCGACATTCAGTACATTCAGACAGCTGATCAGATTGTAGATTTATTCACCAAGCCCTTCACTAAGATGAAGTTTATTCACTTATGGTCTCTTATTGGGGTGAGGTCTTCTGCAGCTGCCCATCTTCTTCAGGCTATGTAATCCTTCTTTTCTTCTTCTTCTTCTAGGAAGATTGTGTTTGTATATGGGCACCTTATCAGGCCTTTAGTTGTCTGGGCCCCATTGGCACATCTTTCCTAGTTGTTTAGTAGTGTCTTCCTCTTCCATCTGACTCATCATAGCCACTACCCCAGCTTCAATGAAGGGGGGGGTGATAGTGTGAGTTATCCTATGTGTCCTCCTCTCATGTTGGAGGGTCATCTCACATGGGTTAGGTTTAGGGTTATGTTTAGGGTTTCATGTCTGTCTTGCACTAGGGTTACTCAGCACCCTATATGTCCCCCTTTTCTTTTCATTTATGAGCATGCCAAGACACTCCGCTGTCTTTTTCTTATGAACAAGCTTTGTTCTGTTATGCAAGTTTATTCAGTTATTGATCGATTCTTACTTGTGATTACACTGGAGCTATTTCGATTCAACTTGAGTGCAACTTCTGTGTGGTGCACAGTTTCCGATACGATCCGTCAACTCTTTCACTTAGTTTGTGTTGTAAACTAATTTTGGGGAATTAATGACCACACTTGCATTAAGTTTTGAATTAGTTTAATGATGTACTTAATTAAAAGGGTTTAGGGTCACATGTGAACCCTTGGGTGGACCCCACACCCTCTAGCCTTGTGCCAAATTTTCCAAACCCGAAATTGGGTTATTTTGGGCATTTTTAGGGACCCCTTTTTAGTTTGGGAGTTCCCTTAACATGAAAATGAGCCCTTGGACCCTACCTAATAGGTAGGGGGGATTATTTCCAAGGCTAGAGGGAGTTTTCCCTCCCTTTTTACCTCCTCTTTGGTCACATCCATGTAAGGGGTATGGATTAGTGTGCTTTATTAAAAGTTACACAAGATTGTTTTGTTATCATTTAGAGTAATTTGGGAGATGAGGGCTAAAATCCATTTTATCCTTTCTCTCTTTTATCTTTGACATATTTGACCTTGAAGGAGGAGAGGGGTGACACATGTAACCCCCTCATTTGTGAGGATTTTTTCTTGCTCCTCTTCAAATTCCCCCTCATGGGAAAATAAGAGAACTTTTTTTTGGGAGCTATTGCTTGGAGTCTTGTGGATTTGGAGCTAGAGTTTGCTTGGGTCAAGAAGTGGAAGAGATTTAAATTTGGAGAGCTTTTCTTTGATATAGGCTTCTTGAAATTTATTGTGTTTATTATATCATGCTTGAAATTAGTTGTTTACTTGGAAATGTTGTTGTTGCATGAAGTTCTTGTTGTTGTTTATTTGATTTTTCTCCCTCCGTCATATGGCATGATGGATTTTTGGAGTTGTGGGGGAAGAGAGGGGAATTTTCCCTCTCAATCCTTATAGGCTTGATGGGCAAGCCTTTTAGGATTTATTTACTCCCCTCAAATGGTTTGAGGTGGGGAAGGTTGTTCATTTGGCTTGAACCTCCTTCCCCATTCTTGGTAAGTAAACCCCTTTGGGGTTTGAAAATCCTTCTAAGAAGGATTAGTGAAAGGGTGGAGGAATAAGGAGGGCTTGAATGAAAAATGGAGAAATAAGGGTATAGAGATCTTGTTTTCTACAAATGATGATGGTTGCAAACTTTGGAGAACTTTCTTTTCTCTTCCCCATTTTTGAGGTAGAACATGGTTTCTCCTCTTGTTCATCTTTGTAAAATTTGGAGTCTTGTCTTAGTCTTTGCCTTGTTTTTGTATGAATGTAATGTTCTTTGTCACCCTCACTCTTGTGCATAGTTGTGGATAGTTTTCTTCTTTCCCATGGGCTTGTGGGAGGCTAGCATGCATCCCAATCTTGGGAAAGGCATGTAATGATGCCTATGGTTGGGTGGAAAAACAAGCTTCTTCTCCTTGTATGGAATTCCTTGAAGGCATTTGAAGTGGGATCTCAAAGGTGGATGTTGGTTGGAGCTCTTGGTCATCTTCATTTTATTGTGGATATTACTTCATTGAAACCCTTTTTGGGATATGGCTTGTGGAATACTTCCTCTTTATTGTAATTCCTCTCCTTTTTGTATTGGGAAAAATCACTTGTAGGATATGTGTATCATTTGTAGTTGAAAACCTTCTTTCAACTTGGGAAGAAGTTTTTGGGTTTTCTCCTTATGTATTTTAGCATGATTTTGAAATATGAAATATTGAGGTGTTTAACAAAAGAAATCGTGTAAAATATTTATATTTCTTCCACATGTGTTGTCTTTGAATATCATTTTGATAAAGAAAGGTTATTTATTGGAAATCTATTATTACAAAAGAAATCATCTTACCTTTTTAAGAGCCTCATTTGTTTAAAAATAAATAAATAAAGAAATAAACTCTTAGTATTGCATTTGAAAAGAAAGTATTCCCTCTTGGTTTGTTTTGTTGTAATATCAATGATTGGAATGAGAGTAGTCTTGACTTCTTCCATGTAAAGTTTAATAATTTTCTCTCTTTAAGGAATCATATTAGAATAAGTAATATTTTTTTGAAAAATTTCCTTTAGAAATAAGTTTCTCATCTTAGTGGAAAATACTTGTTTTCATTCTTTTTCTTTATACAAAATAGGTGAAATATTTAACCTAAATAGTTATTGAAAAACGTTTAAGACTCTCAATTCACTAAGTTAACAAATTTAAATCTGTTATTTTGTATACTGAAATATTCCTTCCTTACCATTGTGCACAAGGTATTCATATTCAGAATTCTTTCAAATTAGTGCTATTTTCAAATGCAACTGTAGTATGGTTAAGGAAAGTCCTAGTTTAATTGTTATGTTGATATATTATTTATTGCAGATTTATATAGATATACTGAATATATATAATGGAATACAAATTTTTTATATACACACACACACACACACACACACACACACACACACACACACACACACACACACACACACCTATATATATAATATTATGTAATCTTATATACATATACATATATGTAAATATATAGTAATATTTTAATAATATATATAATCATTTATATTTAAAAAAATAAAAAATGTATTAAATAATATATATATATATATATATGTGTGTATATATATATATATGTATTATAGGTATTAATAAACTTAAAACCAAACTAACATTGTTTTTTTTTAAGTTTCATCAAAAACAATAATAATAAACAACAAAAGGGGGATGGCCGAACCCCTCCCCCCCACCTGTTCCTGTTCCCCCTTTACGCAGCCACGCTGCCCTCACCCTGACCCTCTTCCACATCACCCCCTCCCACGGCAGCACTGCCACCTACCCCCCCCGGTGCCCACACCACTATACACAGTCGTGGCCGCCCCCGAACCTGTTCCACGCACACCACCCACGTCCTGCTTCAACCTTTCATTTTTCCTTTCCCTACGCCGTTTCCCCCTCCACACTCCCCCTCTCTTCTGATCTACCACCTCCATCCTTTTACAAAAAAAAACTTATATAAATATATATGTGTATCAACAAAAAAGAAAAATAAACTTCTCTTGTTATGGTTTGAATCTCTCAAAAACAAATGCAATGCTGGTTTAATAATAAAAGAAAAATCCCCATAGCTCCTCGAACACAACCTGCAAATAAGAGAACAAAATAAAATGAGAAAAGAAGGTTAGAAAAGAAAAGGATAAAGATATGCTAGGGCAAGTTTAGGGTAATGTGAGATCTAGGGCTGAGATTGATTCAATCCTAGGGTCCATAAGTTACCCTACTCACTTTCTAGTCATGGGAAATATAGTGGGAATGAGAATAAAATGTAAGGGGTGTGTGGACAATTAAAAATAAAGGGGAGACTAAATTAACTAAAATGGATGTGTAAACTTAATAAAAATTGTGTTTTCAGTTGATACTATTAGAATGAAATAAGTAAGCTTGGTTGGTCTAGCATTTAGGCAAATTTAGAAATTAATAATTAATTTGAATTAAATATTAATGAAAAGGGTTAAGTAGAGCATTAGTTCACTATCAAAAAAAAAATTCTGACTTATTGGCCTAGTTTTTTCGGTGTCCCGAGGTGGGGCACGACACAATTATTATATTTTGATTTCAATTAATTTTGGTTATATACATGGATATTATTGTATCATTTTTGCTTAGCATGATGATTAGACAATAGAGATACTTTAATTACTAATGGATTTCGATTCATAGAATGATTTTTGTGGATTTCTTAGAGAGACATTTTATATTGATGATGATGTGTTGTTGACGTATTTATATATTTCTGGCATTCAACATTTTCATCATATTGAGTAGTATTTAGTAGTGAACTAATCTTGTGATCTTATATGTATTGATGAAATATAGAATTGAGATGTTGTTGAAATTTTAAAATAGTAACATTATTTTCCTACATGATGATTTAATTTATGTATGGATGATTGTTGGCTTATATGCATATATTTTATCTTGGATGTTTCGATGCGGCCACAAGGCCGAAGGAGGTATTGTGTGTTTTGCAGGAGATTATATCACAACAATCAAAGGGGGATTAGAGACCAACCACAGTGGAATACTATGTGGATATGACAAAGCTCACCATGGAAACTTGTGTTATGTTGTGTGTGTTTTATTTGTTGTTAGGGGGTTCCCATGGGGGGATGACCTCCAATTGTGACCAAGGGGTTTGTGTGTTGTTCTTTTCTTTTCATTTATTTAATTTTAGAGTATGTGATTTTATGGTGATGTAATTCCCTTTTATCATTAATTAATTTATGTGTCTAGATTAGTAAATTAATCATGTTACTAAACTAATTATGGATGGGAAAAAAATAAGTCATTTATTAGATTAGATGGTTCTTTGGTTTGTGTTTTTTTAGTTGAGTGTAAGTAACTTGAGTGTTGTACACTCTACCTCACCTTGGAAATTCTGATTTGGCATTAAGGGAAAAATTTTGAGGCTTGTGGGACAAGTTAATCTTGTCCCACACCTCTTAATTTCTTATACCAACCCTACCTATGGGTTGCGGTGTCAAAAATAGACCCCACTATGTGTTTTGGAAGGTAAAAGGTGAGTTTTAATTGCACTTTATCACATGTGTTTATTTATTTGTCCTAAAGGGTGTGGGTTGGAGTGGTGTGTGTAAGAGGTTTTTCATATCTCTCAACCACCCATTTATTATGCCTTGGGGTATGGGTTTGACTTTAGTGATGTGGGATGGAGAATAAATGATGTGGCATCCTACATGGAGCCAAATCATCTCCCTCTTCCTCTTTTCTATTTATTAGAATTTTTTGAAAGTATTTGGGATTACTTGCTTAGGTTTGGATCTTGGATTTTGGGGAATGCTTGCTTGTTTAAGTTGAAGGGAGCTTGGAGCTGTTTGAGTTTGAAATATTTTGGGACTTTCTTGAAAACTAGAGCTTTACCATGGCAAGGTAGGGTCTTTCACTCTTTTTTTCATCTTGTTTTCTTGTATGTTATGTGTTGTATGGATTTGTTTTCTTTATTAAAGTGTTGGGTAGTGAAATGGATTTAGGTTGTGTTGAGATAGTGAAACGGGGATGAAATATGTTGGGAGGCATAAGCTATTATTTGTGTGTTGAGGAGGGAGTGGGTTTTTGATGCCCCGCCTTGTTCTATTTTGTTATTTTGTGCATTGTGGGAGCCATAAGAGAGAGGGAGGCATAAGAGTGAGGGAGGAATAAGAGACATATTTTTGTTGTAGTAGGGAGGCATAAGAGATTTTTAGGTATATTGTGTTTTGAAGGATTTTAGATGTGGGAATCTACACCCTTGGGAAGCACAATAGTATCCCCATATTCCTATCTCTACTTGGCTTGTTTAAGATCCATTATTTAGGGAAGTTATTGTTCTTAAAAATGAGAATTTGTAGTTATATTTTCTTTTTGTGTTTGTTTCTTGAAAGTAAGTGTGGAATCATTATAGAGTTTTCATGTGTTGGATCCATCCCTTATTGCTTTGTTGTTGGGGCTCAGGGGAAAATGAGAAGAATTGCTTCTTTTTTCCATTGGAGTTTTGGTTGGGTGGAGAGTGTTGCCTCTCCCCCATTTTTGTTTTCGTGATCAAGTGAAGAGAATATGGAGCCTTGTTATATATTTGATTCTTGGAGCGTTAATAGAAGAAAAAATATATTTCATTATTGTTACCTTCCTTGTAAAATTCCCACTTTAAGTGGAAGATTTATTGTATTGATTTTTGGTTATTAACATTGTAATGTATGTGCAAACAAAAAAAAAATTACTGAGTTAAGTTTTTGTATAATGCAATTTAGATTGAAAGGAAAACCACTTAGTCCTCATTGTAGCTGGTTTTTTTTCTCAAATGGGTGTGTATTTCTTATTGGAAAATGATTAGTTCTTATTTTAAAACTATGAGAAATCTTGGTATAATTGCTTGTGAGAATGGTTACAAATTTGTAGTTTGTAAAATCAAAGAAATAGTATCTCCCATTGTATTACATGAAACATATATGGTAGTGAAGGAAAGTATAGTTGTTCATTCCCTTATAGTGGTTGAAAGAAATTTTAAGCTTTATATGTGTACATGGAAAGAAATTAAATTTTATTTGTCTTGTTCTTGGCTAATAAAATAGACTACTTTCTAAATCTAATGGAGTAGAGAAATTGCTTATTTACAACTTAGACCTTAGCCTCATTTGATAGTATAAAGTGATTGTCATCTTTTTAATAAATTATAAAGGAAGTAAAATTAGTCACACCCCAAACAATATTACCACCGAAATTTTAGAAAATTTAAAGTATAAGATTTACATTACGTGATCCTGTTAACACCATAAATTATTATTATTTATTGACAATATTACTAATATTAATATATTTAATATATATGTATATGTATGGATGTATGTATATATTCTTTTACTCAAGTAAATACAATTACCATTCTAAGCATTTTACTAAAATAGGGTAAATATCCACATGCTCATTTGGGAAAATGCTACATTAATGAATTCTAAAAGGAAAAATAAATAACCATATTGAAACCCTAGAGGAGGGTGAATTTTTTTTTTAAAATGAAAGAAAGGATGTGCATCCTTCTTGAGCTTGAGATGGTCTCTCATGGCTTCCTCATCCTCCTCTACCAATCTGCAAAACAAAACAAAGAAATAATGAACCAAACAAAGAGAAAGAAGCCATTCATAAACAAACTTAGGGTTAGTGGAATCCCTTGATCTTGTGGCCCCAAATGAATCCATCCAATGGATGAGATTTACTCCTACAAAAAGTAGGTGGGGAGTGGGTGAGAAAAATTTAAATTTAAAATGCATGGGTTGACTTTTTAGATGGCCACTTTAGTTGTTTAAGGGGTGGGATTATTTTTCTAACCCTTGTGCTAAATTAAGGACCTTGTTATTTTTTTAAGCCTTGTCACCTTGTGGGATTAATATAACTTTAGTATTTAATTAAATAGACCCCTTTACCCTTGGGATTAATTTTTGCAAGTTTGACTATATTGAAATTTAAATGTTTATCAAATGACATTTAAGGGGAAACTGAAACCATGCCTTAGACTAACTAAGTATATTAAAAGGTATTGAGGTTTTAATTATTTTATTATAATGGGGATTAAAAAGTAAATTTATATTATTAATTTAAAGTAACTTAGAAACAAGAATGTGACAACTGTTAATTCGAAACCCTTTTTGCAAGCACAATTGTCAAAAAAAAATATTCCATAATTTTTCTAGCTTGCCCTAGGTTGTTCTTGGGTTTCATGCGGGCTATTTTATTAGGCGTTGTTGATGCAGAATAAAAAAACACCCTCCCAATTTCCTAATTTTAAATGGGGCATCCAGTGGAATCTACATAACATTGGACCATCTCTCAAACTGTGGGACTTGTGGGCTTGAGATGATCCTCCAGAGAAGGTTGGTGCCTGCTCCTAAAATACCTGCCACAATCTACTTTAATGCAAATAAACTATCTAATCCTAATCTAACTTTCCAAGGGACCAGGGAGAGAGATAGCATGAAAACAAAACCTACACTAAAGCAATGATACACTAGAAAAGTAAGGGTTTTTTATAGCAAATGCAACTACTTGAAATAGAGAGAGGTGAGCAATGGAGAGGATGGAAAAGATGCATCATACGCCAAAGATAAAGTTCACATAGAACACCACTTCAAACCCATTAAACACAACTCTCAAAACCTGCAATAGACATCAAAAATATGCACACTATACCATGCAATGGTGAGATGTAAGAAGAGATAATAAAATAAGCAAAGGATGGACAAAATGCACCACGAAATAGATTTTATTTCTCTATGAGTTCACACATTACATCATTAGTGGGAAAGAGGAAATCAAATTCCATTTCAAAGTAAAGAGATAAGGCTTAAAATCTACATTCAACCCTAGAGAAGAAAGAGGGAGGGGGGCAAGAGAGAAAAAATGACCAACTTTTAGAAAAATCCCCCCTGATTACAATATATAGGAAGAATTAGAGAAGGAGATGAGAAGAATTTTGAAACCTACTCCAACCATCAAAGAAAAATTCATTGAATTCTCCTGTAACAATGGTGGGTTCTACTAGAAAACCCTTTCCTCCATGTGATGTTCCTTATTGGGAAATAAAGGAAGCCCATACTTCATTAAGGTGGTAGGTGAGAAGCCTAACAGCCTCAAAAATGGTGTACTGTATTTAAAATTCTTGGTGGGATTCATGATTCATATTTCATTGAATTGACCTACCGACAATATTTTACAGACTACTTTGGGATTGGAGTCTATCAATGTAAGATCCACGTGGAAGCCCCGCGCATTCTTAATATTTTTACTACCTTTTAGGGTCCTGGGAATGCGATGTGCTGACACTTGGCATTGTCCGCGAGCCTACTCTGCTTTCTTTATGTTTTGGTTAAGTCCCTTATGTTTACGAGCAACTATGTTGGACCCTAGACATGTGGAGGGCCAGCGCACATTTTGGGACCCGCCTTTTAAGAATCATACCAAAGGTGCGCCGAAGAGACACGTTGAGGATTCTACTGGATCTGTTGCTTTGCTCACAACTTTTCAACAATCGGTTCTACCTTTCTTGCGCTATAACCACGTGGAGAGCCTGCACTCATTTGGGGACCCCACTTTTTTCACACCTTTGAAGTTTCGTTGATGAGACACATGGAGGATTCTCCTGGCTCTTCCTAGGTTTAGAATTTTCAACAGCTAGTTCTGCCTTTCTCGGGCTCTGACCACGTGGAGAGATTGTGCTTGTTTGGGGACCCCGCTTTTGTTGCACCTTTGAAGTTACATTAAGTTGATACGTGGAGGCTTCCGCATTTTTTTTCCTTTCACTTTGGAATTGTGTTGAGCTGACACGTGGCACCTTCCATGAGTCTGTTGCTTTGCTTTGAGTTTAATCATTTTGGGCTCGATTTTGACTTACTGAGTTATCTTTTCTTTAACATTTCTATTGGCCATTCATTTTCCTACCTTCCATTTCCATTGTCGAGCCTTCCTGTAACATGATTGTTAGATTTTAAATGTGGGCTCACATGACTGAACCGACCTCTTCATTTCTCTGGTGCAAGGTCATGTTTGATCAATTTTTCCTGAGGGGAAAAATTAGATAACAATTTGGTGACTTGTGGGAACACCTGCCTGCTAGATGAAGTGACCAGTGGCCTTGAAGTATCCATTGGGCATAGAGTCATGAATGATAGCCTTATATTGATCTTGTTCTTGAAATGTGAACCTGACTGCTTGCACTTGGTAATCCAGATCTTGCCTCATTGTCTGCACTCTCAATTTACATAAGAAAATATTGAAGATGAGATTTCTAGGAGTAGAAAATTGTCATGACCTGGGACTTCACCTATTCTGGAAATGGAATATCTCGAAACCTGATTTTAGTTATTTTAAATTTGGTTTCTTTTTAAATTATAAAATGATCACATGCGAATATGAGGTTCTTGATGCAACAACTGAATGGTATGATGCGCTTCATTGACTGAAGCAATACGAGAAAAATCTATGTACAAAAAATGAAAACATACATGTCTTAAGTAATACATGCAGAGTGTCCATGAACACTTCTTCTGTTGAAAGGAAACCTACCTACTCTACGCTAATAAGAAGCAAAGGGAACTCAAACAAATCCTATAATAGGTAGGGAGAAGTAGCTTCCCTTTCTCAAAATAGGAAGCCATGTATATGATTTGGTGCTAAATATGGATTTGATTATGAGTGAAAAACTAGAAAGAGGTCGATCCTCCACCCAAATAACCAAAGTATCAACATTAATAAAAAATAACTCCTCAAGTTGATTGTCATTGAACTCCTGAAGGTATCGATGGTGACCCTTGGTGTTTTGTATATCATCCTCATGCCCTAAAATGGACATGGCCAGTTTTGGCTTCTCCCTTAGCTCTAATGAAGCCAAGTACCTGATTGTGCAAGGTCTGATCTGATGTATGTGCCCATTATTCTAAAATTCAACTCCAAGAATGGATTCTTCCTACGGACCTTCCTGGGTGAATGATGTGGAAGAGATGGTGTCTTCACTATTTCCTTCCTCCTCCTGAGAAGAACATGGAATATTAAGATCCTCCAACCTTGGTTCCAGAGGGTTGTTATGAGATACGGGCTGTCGCGCTTGAATGCCCTCCTTTGAGACAACATGATCAAGTGCTTGGAAGATGGATGAGGGAGGAGAAAATGTTGTGATCTCCATGGGCTCTCCTCCATCAAAGCAATCCTCAAATTCAGATAGATAATATTCCTCCTCATTTCCCTATTACGTGTGCTCAATGTCCTTCATTGTGTCCTCCTGATTTGTAACCTGCTCGCCACGGTTCCCCTCATCCTCAATCATGAAGTTTGAAAGTTAAAACTCTTCTTCGACATTAGAGATCGAAGGGGATGAAGTGGGAGGAAGAACTAGAGGTTCTTCTGTGGCCTTCTTTGTGTTTGAATCCTCTGAAACTGAAAGGTTCTCCTCCACAGTTGAAATGTACTCCTCCTCTTTTGGATTTGGAGTACCTGCTTCTTCCCTCACTTGTGCTGTAACTGAAGCCTCCACCAATTGTGGCTTGACCTCAGCCTCCTCCGAGGGCTTGGCCATCAAGGGGATTTTATTAATCCCAAATCTAAGAGCCAAGCTCACAAAGCTTCTAATCATTTCTTCTTTTCTTGGCTCTTCTTCTTGCTGCTCCACTTGATTAGAATCTTGAGTTTCTTCTCGACATGGGCTCAGGAAAGCAGGAGGAGTGGTGGGTTGGCTCTCCACTAGTTTTCCCTTTATTTTTTGTGGAGGGGAAGGTATTGCTTTTGGATCTTGTGGAGGGGACTTAGATTTGGAAGGGAAAAGGGTAGAGAAATTAAGATGGGTTGGTAGACTAGAAGATGGAGAAGGGAATTCAACACTAGCGGAAGTAAGTGAGAAACTAGACTCATGACACTCCTGTGAAGATACTGATTGAGGTGGAATAGAAAAGCTATGAGGTGGTGGACTTACCCATTGACAAGGTTGTCTGGCACAAAGCTCGTAGGCCTCTATTTCCTCGGTCCACTGTGTAAGTTGAGGCAACATTTCAACCATGAAGTCAAGCTTCTCCGGTGGGTTGTAATGTCTTGGGAAAGGTCCTTCCCATGGACAAGGTGCCCTGCAACCAATCTTGAATGCTTTCATCTATAATGTAGCCCTAGATTGAACCTTTCTCACCTCCATCTTTTGAATATTCTCCTATAAATCAGCATTCTCCATTTGATTTTTGTCATTGTATGCATACCCTTGTTCCTAATATGTTTCATAACCAAACTGATTTTGACACTGCTCATATGGGTAAGCATAATGGTTCTGAATCTCATCAAAATGCTGATCTGGAGGAGTTGTGAAACTCATTGGAGGTGGAGTGGACCACTACTTCTGCTGCAAGTGTGAATTCCAAGATGGGAATGAATCCATGATTGCACAACTTCATGAATGGTAGAAGATGAAAGATGTGGATATAATAATGGGTGGAAATGGATGGAAGGAAATTATGCAACTTAGAGAATGGGTTGTTGATCAAATGGAGTCACCAGATGTGCTTTGCATGTGCCTCTAAAGGTTGAAACTTTAACAGGAACACACCAACCTACTAAGATCAAGTGGTAAGGTGCTTCAAACCTGTCCCATCGGGTGTCCCAAAAATGTTAAGTGTGGTCACATGGTGGCTTAAGATTTGTTTTTTGATAATGAGACACCTTGGAAAGATGAGAGAATCTAACTCTAGATTCCCACGGGGTGTGCAAAAACTGTTGATGTAGAATCACAACACCCTTCGAATGGCCTGATTTTGAATGTGGCATCTAGTGGAATCTGCATAACATTGGACCATCTCTCAAGCTATGGGACTTACAGGCTTGAGATGATACTCTAGAGAAGGCTAGTTCCTACTCCTAAACTACCTACCACAATCTACTCTAATGCAGGAAAACTATTTAATCCTAATCTAACTTTCCAAGGGACTAGGGAGAGAGAGTGCATGAAAACAAAACCTACACTAAAGCAGTTATACACCATAAAATGAAGGCTTGTTGATCATAAATCCAAGTGCCTGAAATGGAGAGAGGTGATCAATAGAGAGAATGGACAATATGCATCACATGCCAAAGATAAAGTTCACGCAGAACTCCACTTCAAACCCATTAAACACAACTCTCAAAACCTACAATAGACATCATAAATATGCACAATATACCCTACCATGGTGAGAGGCAAGAAGAGATAATAAAATAAGAAAACTATGGACAAAATGCATCACAAAATAAATTTTATTGTTCCATGAGTTCACACAGTACATCATTAATGGGAAAGAAGCACGAAAACACAATTACAAAGCAAAGAGAGGAGGCTTAAAATCCACATTCGACCCTAGAGAAGAAAGAGGGAGGGGGGTAGGAGAGAAAAAATGACCAACTTTTAGAAAAATTCCCCCTCCTTACAATATATAGGAAAAATGAGAGAAGGAGATGATAAGAATTTCAAAACCTACTCCAACCACCCAAGAAAAATGCATTGAATTTTCCTACAACAATGATGGGTTCCACTGGAAAACCCATACCTCCATATGTTTTTCCTTATTGGGCATGAAAGGAAACCCTTACTTCATTAAGGTGGTAGATGAGAAGCCTGACAGCCTCAAAAATGGCAGACTATATTTAAAATTCTTGGTGGGCTTCAAGATTCATATTTCTTTGTGTTTGGAGTCTACCCATGTAAGATCCACATGGAAGCCCCACACATCCTTAAGATTTTTTCTACCTTTTAGGGTCCTAGGAATGTGACGTGCTGACACTTGGCATCATCTGTGAGTGTTCTCTACTTACTTTTTGTTTTCACTAAGTCCCTTCTATTTAGGAGTAACTATGTTAGACCCTAGACACATGGAGGGCTAGCGCAAGTTTGGGGACTCACATTTTAAGCATCATACCAGTGGTATGCCAAAGAGACATGTGGAGGCTTTTGTTGGCTCTGTTGCTTTGCTTCAAACTTTCAACGGTCGGTTCCTCCTTTCTTTGGATCTAACCATATGGAGAGCCTTTCTTTGAGGCTCATGCATATCCTCAACAAAGCGAGGAGCATAGGGAAGAGAACTCCCACGTGGAGTCAGCTAGAGTAGAGTCACCATAGAGGGGACATGGAGATAGGATTTCATGACACAGGGATAGATCACAAAGCCCTAGGCTGAGGGAGGAGCATGAAGAGAGACCTAGGGGTCATCATTCGTCAGATGTAGACCATATCAGGGAGATATTAAAGCTACGCCCATCTGAGTATTCTAGAGATATAGGTGGTTTTCAGGCATAGGTCTTGTTAGTGAGCTTGAACAAGTGCTTTAAGCTATTCCCATGTACTAGCAACATGAAATCTCATGTTGTGATTCATCTTCTGAGGGATGGAACAGGTTTCTGGTGGAGGACCAAGGAGTAGAATCTCCACGTAGACATTGAGACAGTTACCTGGGAGCTCTTTGAGGAGCAGTTCAAGAGAAGGTATTTATCAAGGAGGTTTATTCAATAGAAGATAGATCAGTTCCATGACCTCTGTCAAGAATCCATGACTATAGTTGAGTACGAGAATCAATTCATGGACCTACTTCATTATGTCAAGTATATGTAGGATGAGCAGGTCTAGATTCATAGGTTCATCAGTGGCCTAATTTTTGATTTGGGAGGTGTGGTGTGCATTCATTTCCCACAAACCTTAGTTGAGGCCATTGAGAAGGCCTACATCGTAAATTAGACTTGGGAGAAGACTCAAAAGGCTAGGGATAGAGTGCGGAGCCACATCCAGTAGATGCAGGATAGTAGAAAAAGTGGGTTAGCTCCTCCTCCTCGTGGTGGTCAAGGTTCAGTACAGTCTTCATTCAAGCCACCATAACAACCACCTCAGTAGCAGCAATAGTAGACTCATCTACCATATAGACCTCCACAAAGATTCGACGCTGAGAGCGAACAGAGTAGGGGGCCTCCTCCTTGGGTTCCCATTAGGACAAAGGGTGCACCGAGAGCTCATTCAATAGGATATTGTTAGTAGAGGTCTCAGCAGTGTATAACCATATCATCAAGATCCACGAAAAATACCTCTAGAGTATTGGATGGAGCTACGTCCCATTGGAGAGGAATAGGAAATTTTTATGGATGTGGTGTTATTGGACATCATTAGAGAGAGTTCCCACAAAACCATAGTAACAATGATAAGGTGCAGATTTTAGAGCCTACAGTTTTTGACATGGGACATAGCCATCAGGTCTATGCAGTGGTCAAGAACTACTAGGTTGAGCACCAGAGCACTGTGATAGAGACATGTAACATTGGTGGTATTCCCACCTCTATACTATTTTATTCTGGTTTGTCTAATTTGTTTATTATACCATATTTAGTAGATCGTTATAGGTTGGTAGTAGTTACGTAGTCCCTTATTTGGGACATCGAGATGGCTTCTGGAGCCAAAATCTCTTTAAACTCCTTAGTTAAGGAGTGTGTAGTGGATTTGGGACCCTTCACCACTACCTCTAATCTTTGTATCCTTTTGTTGGGTTCGTATGGAGTCATCTTAGGAATGGATTTGTTATCTGCACACAGATCCAGAGTGGATTGTTACCATAAGACTATATCATGTATAGATTATATGGGATTTGAGTCAGTGATAGCAAGAGTTAGGAGACTTGTTTCTATCCGCACTATTTCCGCTATGCAGCTTAAGTGGTGTGTACAACATGGGTGTTAGTTGTGTAGTATTACTATTAGTGATAGGTAAGAGGATGGGTCTAATGGAACTTCACGTGACGATGAACCCATCTTGCATGAGTTTTCTGATGTGTTTCCTAGTGAGCTCCTGGGGATGCCTCCCCCACGTGATATAGACTTCAACATTGACTTGGTTTAGGGAGCTTAACCTATCTCACACGCTCCTTATAGGATGACCACACTTGAGCTTTGTCAGCTCATTTTTTAGCTTGAGGGGATTCTTGAGAAATGCCTAATATGTCCTAGTGTATCCCCTTGGGGTGCACCAGTGATTTTTTCTAAGAAGGATGGAACCTTGCGGTTGTGTATGGACTATAGGCAGCTAAACAAATTAATGATCAAAAATCGTTACCCCCCTCCAAACATTGATGATTTATTTGATCAAATGAAGGGGGACACAATATTTTCTAACATCGATCTTAATTCCAGATACCATCAGCTGAGGATTACAAAGATAGATATCCACAAGTCAGTGTTCTGCATGAGATATGGGCACTATGAGTTCACATTTGTGCCATTTGGTTTGACAAATTCCCCTACAGTATTCATGAGATTGATGAACAGGGTGTTCAATATGTTTTTGGATTGTGTCATTTTTATTTTCCTTGATGACATTTTGATATACTCATGTATGCATGAGGAACATGAGGATCACCTTCGTCAGGTTCTACAGTGTCTTCTTGAGTAGCAGTTTTACGGGAACCTATAGAAGTGTTCATTCTTTAAGTCTAAGGTACAATATTTATGAAAGATCATTGTTGGGGAAGGTATCATAGTCGATCCTTCAAAGATTAGATCCATTATGGATTGGATAGCTCCCACTAGTGTGACCAAGGTACACAGTTTCATGGGCTTGGCAGGATACTACAAGAGATTTGTATAGGACTTTTCTCAGGCTGCGCACCACACCACTTCTCTTCAGTGGAAAGGGAAGAAATTTTTATGGTCAAATAGATGTGAACAAGCCTCCAAGACACTAAAGGAATGCCTCACGACACCACCTATTCTTGTAGTGCTAGACCCTCAGGGTGAGTTCTTCATTTACACATATGCTTCTTTGGCAAGACTTGGAGGTGCGTTGTTGTAGGAGGGCCAAGTAGTTTCTTTTGAGTCTCGAAAACTCAAGGACTATAATATCAATTATCTGAATCATGACATTGATCTTCCAATAGTTGTACACGCTTTGGTGTGATGGAGAAATTTCCTTCTTGGTTGGAGATTTACACTCAAGACTAATCAATTGAGTCTTTGTCACCTCTTCATGTAGCCCAATCTCAATGCTCCTTGGTGGCATTGTATGGAGTTGGTTTATGAGTACGACATGGAGAGAGAGCATGTGAAGGGGAAGGATAACATTGTTGTAGACACCCTGAGTAAATGAAGACATGTGGCAATGGCTACTTCAGTGGGTACAAATTTACGGAGTAAGATTTTGTAGCAGCTTCTTCATGACAGCTTCTACCTTACAGCCAGAGCAGAGATTGAGTCTCAGATGCCCCTTGAGGGGATATTTGATGGATTTTTATTATAGATAGATGGCCTTATCAAGCACAGAGGTTGGATATATGTTCCTAGAGATGGAGGCTTGAGATAAGACATTTTCATAGAGGCTCATCGTGTACCTTATTCTACCCATCCCGGGGTGAATAAGATGCACGCCACCTTGAGACAGTTGTAACATTAAAGGAGACTTTAGAGAGTCATGGCTCAGTTCATGTCATCTTGTTTAGAGTGTAAGAAGGTGAAGCCAAGCATCAACATCCAGTTGGCCTTCTCTTCCCTCATGCCATATTGGAGTGGAAATGGGAAACCATTTCTATGGAATTCATAGTTAGGTTACCGACATCGAGATACTACCACGAATCCATCATGGTCATGGTGGATAAATTGATGAAAGTGGTCAAATTTTCTCCAGTGAATACCACCTACATAGCTAGTATAGTGACATGGGTATATCTTGACGAGATTGTCATATTACACAGGATTTTACATAAGATCATTTTTTACCACGATCCCTTTTACACTTCTCATTTTTGGACTACGATGCAGTATGCTCTCAGGAAAAAGATAAATTTCATCACAACTTATCACCCTGAGACAAATGGAAAGACTGGGTGGGTGAATTAGATCCTGGAGGACATGCTTAGGATGTACGTCATTGACCATCAGGCGAGGTCAGAGGAGTACTTGTATTTGGTGAAGTTTTCCTACAATAATATTTTTTAGAGTTTTATAGGCATGGATCCCTTTTAGGCATTGTATGGCAGAGAGTGTAGGACACCAATGAGTTGGGACAGATTGGAGGATAGGGTTTCTCTTGGGCCAGCTTTACTACAGGATATGGAGAAGCATGTTGTTATGATCAGGGAAATATTGTAGGAGGCACAAGACAAGAAGAAGAATTATGTGGATAAACATAGGAAATATCGTAGTTTTGAGGTGGGCATGAATTTTTTCTTTGTTTCAAGCCACATAAGAGCTCTATCAGTTACGAACAAGGATCTAAGCTTTCTCCTAGGTTTGTGGATCCCTTTAAGATCATAGATCATACTGGTCCTTTGGTATCATCTAGCATTGCCACCTAGCTTGTCTCATGTCCACGATGTATTTCATTTCTCTGTGCTTAGGAGATACATTAAAGATCCTTCTCATGTATTAGATTAGACCTCATTGTAGGTGTAGGATTAGGGGCAGGTGATGGTGGAGCCCATCTATATTTTAGAGCATAGAACCCTAGGCCTTTGAGGCAGAGAGATTGACCAGGTTTGATTACAGTGGGAAAGGTATGATGAGACTGTTGTTACATGGGAGGATACTACATTGCTGCGATTCCAGTTTCCACTCCTATTTCAGTGAATTCTAGGAGGAAGTCAAGTCTAAGGGGAGGGGGATGTAGTTCCCACTTCACTTAGAAACTTATTATATTTTGATCTTGATTACTGTTGGTTATATACATGGATATTATTCTATCATTTTGTCTTAGCATGATGATTAAACGATAGAGATAGTTTGATTATTGATGGATTTTAATTCATAGTATTATCTGTTTTGATTTCTTAGAAAGACATTTTATATTGATGATGATGTGTTGTTGACGTATTTATATATTTCTGACATTCGACATTTTCATCATATTTAGTAGGATTTAGAAGTGAAGTAATCTTGTGATATTATTGGTATTGATGAAATATAGCATTTAGATGTTGTTGGAATTTTAAAATAGTAACATTATTTTCCTACATGATGATTTAATTTATGTATGGATGATTGTTGGCTTATATGCATATATTTTATCTTGGATGTTTCAATGCGGCCATGAGGCCGAAGGAGGTATTGTGTGTTTTGCAGGAGATTATATCAGAACAATCAAAGGGGGATTGGAGACCAACCATAGTGGAATACTGTGTGGATATGACAAAGCTCACCATGGAAACTTGTGTTATGTTGTGTGCTTTATTTTTTGTTAGGGGGTTCCCATGGGGGGATGACCTCCAATTGTGACCAAGGGGTTTGTGTGTTGTTATTATCTTTTCCTTTATTTAATTTTAGAGTATGTGATTTTATGGTGATGTAATTCCCTTTTATCATTAATTAATTTATGTGTCTAGATTAGTAAACTAGTTAATTTAATCATGTTACTAATCTAGTTATGGATGGGACAAAAAAAAGACATTTATTATATTAGATGGTTCTTTGGTTTATGTGTTTTTTTAGTTAAGTGTAAGTAAATTTAGTGTTGTACACTATAACTCACCTGGGAAATTTGGATTTGGCCTTAAGGGCCAATTTTGGGAGCTTGTGGGTCAAGATAAGCTTGTAATACACCTTCTTATTTCTTATACCAACCTACCTATGGGTTGGGGGGTCAAAAGTAGATCCCATTATGTGTTTTGGAAGGCAAAAGGTGAGTTTTAATTGCACTTTCATAAATGTGTTTATTTCTTTGTCCGAAAGGGTATGGGTTGGAGTGGTGTGTGTAAGAAGTTTTTCATACATCTTAACCACCCATTTATTATGACTTAGGGTATGGGTTTCACTTGAGTGATGTGCGATGGAGAAGAAATGATGTGGCATCCTACATGGAGGCACATAGTGTCCCTCTTCCTCTTTTCTATTTATTGGAATTTTGGGAAGTATTTGGGGTAACTTGCTTATCTTTAGATCTTGGATTTTGTGGAATGATTTCTTGTTGGATTTGAAGGGACCTTGGAGTTTCTTGAGTTTTATAGATTTTGGGACTTTCTTGAAAAGTGGAGCTTTACCATGGAAAGGTAGGGTCTTGCACTCTTGTTTTCTTCTTGTTTTCTTGTATGTTATGTGTTGTATGGATTTGTTTTCTTGCTTGAAGTGTTAGGTAGTGAAATGGATTTAGGTTGTGTTGAGATAGTGAAATGGGGATGAAATATGTTGGAAGGCATAAGAGATTCTTTGTGTGTTGTGGAGGGAGTGTTTTGTGGATACCCCACCTTGTTCTATTTTGTTATTTTGTGCATTGTGGGAGCCATAAGAGAGAGGGAGACATAAGAGTGATGGAGGACATGAGACATTTTTTTGTTGTTGTAGCGAGACAAGAGATTTTGGGTTTGATTTTGTTTTGGAGAATTTTAGAGGTGGGCATCCAAATTCTTGGGAGGCACAAGGGTGTCCCCATATTTCTATATCTACTTGGTTTGTTTTAGATCCATTTTTTGGGAAGTTTTTGTCCTTAAAAATGAGTATTTGTAGTTATATTTTCTTGTGTGTTTGTTGCTTAAAAGTAAGTGTGGAAGCATTGTAGAGTTTTCATGTGTTGGATCCATCCCTTATTTCTTTGTTGCTGGGGCTCGGGGGAAAATGAGAAGAATTTCTTCTTTTTTCCATTGGATTTTTGGTTGGGTGGAGAGTGTTCCCTCTCCCCCATTTTTTTTGTTGTGATCAAGGGAAGAGAATATGGAGCCTTATTGTATATTTGATTCTTGGAGCGTTAATAGAATAAAATATATATTTCATTATAGATACCTTCCTTGTAAAATTCCCACTTCAAGTGGAAGATTTATTGTATTGCTCTTGAAAGAAAAGTTGTATTGATTTTTGGTTATTAAGATTGTAATGTATGTGGAAATAGAAACAATTTTAGTGAGTTAATTTTTTGTATAATGGAATTGAGATTGAAAGGAAAGCCACTTAGTCCTCATTGTAGTTGGTTTCTTGTATCAAATGGGTGCATATTTATTATTGGAAAATTAGTAGTTCTTATTTTAAAACTATGAGAAATCATGGTATAATTTCTTGTGAGAATGGTTACAAATTTGTAGTTTGTAAAAGCAAAGAAATAGTTGCTCCCATTGTATTACGTGAAACATATAAGGTAGTGAAGTAAATTATATTTGTTCATTCCCTTATAGCGGTTGAAAGAAATTTTAAGCTTTACATGTGTAGATGGAAAGAACTTCAATTTTCTATGTTTTTTTCTTGGTTAATAAAATAGACTACTTTCTAAATCTAGTGGAGTAGAGAAATTGTTTATTTACAACTTAGACCGTATCCTCATTTGATTGTATAAAGTGATTATTGTCTTTTTAATAAATTATAAAGGAAGTAAAATTGGTCACACTCCAAACAATATTACCACCAAAATTTTAGAAAATTTAAAGTATAAGATTTACATTACGTGATCCTATTAACACCATAAATTATTATTATTTATCGACAATAATACTAATATTAAAATATTATTAATAAATTTATTAAAATAATATTAATATATTTAATATATATATAAAGAAAAGTGTTTATATTAAACAAATATGAATAAACCCCAAAGAAATGTATTTTAAACAAAAAAATATAGTGCTAAAACTTGTGTCATGGCCTGCATATATAGGTTTAAAGGAAATGGTGGGGGGTGGGGTCGGCAACCCCCCCCCAAAAAAAATAGTTTTGATACTTACAAACCGCAAATAGGGGAATCCATGTTTTACTTTGTTGACTGTGAATTTCTTGATACAGTTTGGCCACGGATTTCTTTTCAGTTAATCTTAATATAATATGTGTATGTGTGTGTGTGTGTGTGTGTGTGTGTGTGTGTGTGTGTGTGAATTTATATACATATTGTAGACACTAAAATTAGGTCACACTCCCCTTTGGTCCCTCGAAGAATAAACACCCTTCATCACATTCACCTAGCCATGGCCCCTTTCACCTCACTAATATTAATTTAATTAATTCAATTAAATTAGTTCATTATCCTCACTATATTTATTATTTAAATATCTTATTTTAAATAATATCCACACATACAGTTCATTTAGACACCTCACCAAGCCAACTCAACCTAAGACCTTGTCTTAGTAAGTTTCATAACTAACTAAGACTTACCCAAACCCTAAAATTCAATGCCTACATTCCCTCTAACAACATTTCCACATGCTTACAAGAAGCTCCTAGTCTAATCCGCAGGTGAATGACATGAGATCCGAGGAAATCAAGAGGATCTCCCTAGTTTAGTAAACCTAGGAAATCCTGCCTTGATCGACGCTAGTTACCCCTAACCGTCATCGGTTAAGCCAGAACTGCCGTCAGTTACCCTTTTAACCCAAAAACAACCTTATTCTCAAGGTTGGAAGTTGAAAAAATAAGGTTGGAAAATGTTGGTAGAAAGCTGATGAACATTAACACATTCCAAAGAGAACACACTTGTAAGGAAGGAGATCAAGAACTTTCTCTTGCACAGCCATCCTAGCCATGATCTGATCCAACCAAGCAAAGAGGAATATACATGTAGCCCATGCAAAAGCTTTCTTTCAGTTGGTGATCATTTGCAGCCTTCAAACCTCTCATCAGCACCTCCATCCCTCACTTACAGACATCTAGGACTAGAATCCCAATAAGAGTTCTCTGGTTTATTTCATTTCATCATTATTTTATCATCTATTGTTTATTTATCCACCTATTAACCTTATCCAACACTTCCATCTCCATATACCCATCAAAATCTTGCCAAATCCTGACCAAACCACCCAATACCTCATTCCGACTAACCAAAGTCCTTTGTGTAATCACAAAGGAGACCCAAAGCTTGTTCTGTGGCATTCCCATATTTCTACAGTAATCGGTACCGGTTAAACCTAACCATCGTTGGTTACCCTTAACCGACATCAGTCTCTATATTTACCCCTACAACCTAGAACAGAGACCTACCCACCTAATTTCACCTCACCTCATCCACCTGTGATTTACCTGAGACCTCTGTCAGACTTGTAGAGATCCAAAACCAATCACTTGACCTTTGAATCCTATTCTATCTTGTCGTATTAGATTATATCTATTTCTTATTGTTTTTAAGTGATATACCTAAATCGCTTCGAATTACAATAGTATTTACTTTGTTTACCGCATTAAATTGTTTAAAATGGTGGAATGACAACTGTTATCCAGAATTCACCCCCAAGGTAACTTTGATAACATGCAAGCAATTATATTGATTCAGGGTGAAAAGTCATGTTTCTAGGGTCCCCTCATATTTGTCTAACTCCCCTGTCCAAGAGGAAGAGAGTAAGTTCTGAGAAAATGCAAAAAAAAGGGTTGCAGAAGGCAAATAGGTTGATCCAGGAAAAATCATGAAAATTGGCTAAGTCCCGCTCAAGGTCACCTCTGGGACGTTTGGGACAGAAAAGCGCGAACTGGCCGAATCAGGTGAAATCAGCACAAACAGTCCGAAACGCAGCAAGGACAAATGGGACAAAAGTACGCAGCAGGCGCGAAATTCCGGTTCGACAGAGAAAAAATCGACTAACTGTTGAGAGGGTCACCTTTGGGACAAGCGGGACAAAAAGACGCGAACCGGCCGAACCGGGTGAAATGAGTCAAGGCAGCCCGAAACAGTCTAGGACGCGCGGGCCAAAAGTACGCGAACCGGCCGGATCGGCCGAAATGAGAACTTTTGTCCCGGAACAAGCGGGACAAAAGAGCGCGAACCGGGCGAATTTGTCCCAGACGGTCTGAAAGCAAATGGGACATTTGGGACAAATGGGCGCGAAAAGCCGAAATGGCCGAAGGCAGGGAAGAAAAGTCAACGTTTGGTCCGGAAACTTCAAACGGCCATAACTTTTGACTCCGAGCTCCGATTTTCATAAAATTGGACTTTCTGGAACGAGCATGACATCCTCTATGCCACAAAAACTGGATTTATTAATTTTAATAAGGGTAGATATATTTAAATAAAAGAAACATATTCGGCTCCAGTCAGTCAATGCTCATTCTCGTCAAATGACAGAAAACGCCTGCCAGGCCCAAAACAGCTGCCCGCACTCAGAAGGCCATAACTTTTGCATTTCTCAACGAAATCACACAAAATTGGTACCGTTGGAATCGTGGTTCCGAGACCGACGCAAAAAAATCAAGAAATTCAATATTTTATTATAAATTGATTGATATTTTTAAGAAAATGTGGCCGGGTTCAGAACAGTGTTTTATTTGGTAGCTGGGAGTGCAATTAAGAGGCATGGTCATCATTCATTCTCTGCTGCAGCACATGGGACAGTATGGGGAGCCTTTTCCAAGTAATGTATACCCATTCCACTCAATTTAATGCCTCTTATAGGTGGTTTAAGGAAAGATTTCAGGATTTCCATTTTCCCTTCTCTTTTCCTTCTCATTTTTCTATAAAATGAAGTGTTGGGCTCATTGTAAGAGGGAGAGTTTTTGGGTAACAAATCTCTGTCAAAATTGCTTTGTGAAGCCAGTGTGTTGCAGGCCCTTGTAGTGGACTCCTTGCATGGTGATCCAGGCCCTTATCTTGTAATAGATTGAACTGTGCATATCATGAAGCAATAAAATATCAGTTTGTGGATATATCTTCCCCTGCTGTGTTTCCTTGCATTCTTCTTGCCCCTTTAATCTTTCTACAAGTATATTGTGTCTATTTATTATGTTCTTGCAGGAATTCATTATTATTGTGTGTGCTTGGAATATTGTTGTGAATGCATTTTGCTGGATTATGGTGAACTGTCATCACCTCTTCTAGTGTGCACTTTGCCTCTGTATTTCACACATTTGGAGATTACTCTCACACCCTCTTTTTCTGGTGTATCACCGCTTTAGTGTAGGCTTTCATTTTATGCATTCTCTCTCTGGTCCCTTGGAATTTTAGGTTAGAATAGCTAGTTTCTCCTGCATTAGAGTAGATTGTGGCAGGTAGTTTAGGAGCAAGATCCAACTTTCTCTAGAGGTCTATCTCAAGTAGCAAGTCCCACAACTTGGAGATAGTACCCATGTTATCCAATCACACTGGATGCTTAGAGTGATCAAACTAGAAATCTGATCAACATCCAGGGGTGCTGTGATTCGGTGATAACAACAACCATCTAGGAAGTATCACACTTCCCAAATCTAGCATACGCTAGGCAGTTCACTGCATATATTGGTTAATTCCTTATAGTGGTCTTTCTTTTATTACAGGTAGTTCCTCCTAGCCAAAAGTAAGTTCTCATAATCAACTGTGGATTCAGAAGTCATACGAGTGCAACAACCCATCAACCAGCATTTGAACAAGTATTTCTCCTACACCCATTACCCTATTTGTTTCATCAAAACTTCAAAGAAATGATCTAGAATCAGGTACATCATTTTAGCATGCCTGGTGGAACGAATGAGGATTGATCTCTCTGACAAGATCCAAACCCCATTGAGAGAAGGGCCAAAGGTCACGAGCGACCTATAAGGCATGACTTGGTGTATGATGAATATTGGAATGTTGTTGGCATTTTACACAACATTTGATGTAGTCGCAACAATCATGGTTAAGGGTCATCCAGTAATAGCCTAGGTGAAGAATACGCTTAGCAACAGGAAGGCCACTGAAGTGACCTCCACATATGCCATCATGAACCTCCTTAATGGTAAAAGGAATTTAAAAACTTGTGAGGCATCGTAAGATAATACCATCAAAGTCATGCTTATAGAGGAGTCCCTCCAAGATTACATAACAAGAGACCTTTTTAAGGAAGGCGTGTTGTCCATTACGGGTAAGATGGAAAGAGAAAGGTAGTCGGAGTATTGTTGATACCAAAGGTCACTCGGGTCATGGGTATCAATTCCGATAGAGTAAACATCATGAGGTAAATAAGAAGGTGATTGGAGTTTTTGTACGGTGATGAAGATTGTAGAATCCATAGGTGAAGCAGGTGTTTGGGAAGCTAAGCAAGCCATGGTATCTACAAATTTGTTGGTTAAACGTGGGATGGTTTAAATAGTGTAACAATCAAAGGTGGTCAAAAGTATGTCTACATGATGTTTATACTTTTTAAGTATCTCGTTATGACATTGGTACATACCATTGACTTGGTTTACGACCAATTGAGAATCACCAAAGATGTTGATTAATTTGACATCTAGGGCGTAGGTGGCTTGGAGACCTAGCACGAGCGCTTTGTATTCGAAAATATTGTTGGTACATTAAAAATCTAATTTTAAAGATAAAGGCATGGGTTCACCATTAAGAGGAATGAGGATAATACCAGCCCCGCCCCCATGCTGATACTTGGAACTGTTGAAAAAGAGTTTCATTTGGTAAGGAGGTTTGTCTAGGGAAAGGATAGCAATTGACCCATCTATAAAGTCAAAATTAGAGGGTTGATCCCTGGAAATAGGTGCATCGGCCAATTAGTCAGCTATAGCTTGGCCCTTAATGGACTTTTAATTAATGAATTCGAGGTCAAGATCAGCTAAAAGCATAAGCCATCGTGTGGCATGCTGATTTTGATAAGGTTTGGCATACATGAAGTGTAAGGGGTTGGTGTTGGTCACAACATAGGTTTTTTGGTTGAGTAGGTAATGATGGAGTTTTGTGGCAACGAAAAAAAAGGCTAACAAAAGTTTTTCAGGATGGGTGTATTGGGTTTCCTAGCCTAAAAGAGTATTGTTGATGTAAGAAACTGCCTGCTCCCTATGTTGTTCATCGTGATGAGCGAGCATGGCTCCCAAGGAGTGATCGGTAGTGGATATGTATAGGTAAAAAGGTTGATCGTATTTAGGTGGGATGAGTACGGGTGGTTGCAGAAGTTATTGTTTTATGGCCTCAAAATCTTTGTGGTAGTCATCATCCCATTTAAAGGAGACATTCTTCTTGAGTAGATGATGAAAGGGTTGGCACCGATCCGATAATTGTGAAATGAAATGGCGAATGGACTGCAACTTACCTTGCAAACTATGGACTTTTCTAAGGTTAGTAGGTGAAGGCATTTCGAGAATGGCCTTGACTTTAGTAGGTTCAACTTCTATACAATGAAGGGAAAGAGTAAATCCAGGAGCTTTCTTGAGAGAACCGTGAAGACACACTTCTTAGGCTGAAGGCGGACACAATATTTAATGAGGCGGTCAAAGATGGTTTTGAGGACGGTTAGGTGCTCGGAGCAGCGTTTAGATTTAGCCAAGAGATCATCCACGTAATCTTCCAATATGCGATGCATGATGTCATGGAAGATGTAAGTCATAGCCTGTTGATATGTGGCACCAACGTTTTCAAGGCCAAAAGGCATGACTCGATAGTAGAAGGTCCCCCAAGGGGTGATGAATGAGGTTTTGTGTTAATCCTCTGGGTCAAGCAGGATTTGGTTATAACCTGAGAATCCATCCAAAAGTGATAGCATCTCATGGCCAGCGGTAAGCTCAACCAGTTGTTCAATACTATGTAAGGGAAAGTCATCATTTAGGCAGGCTAGGTTGAGGTCACTGTACGTACCCAAAATTGTAGGGTACTGCACCACCGGAACAATGTTACATGTGCCCCAATGATGATACAGGTCTCCTCGCAAGGTGTTCAGGATCAAAAAAATCTCTCCAAGTATGTGTTAACATCCCACATGTCTCACTTATCCCCTGCGTGCTTTGTTTTCTCTTTCTCCCCTCCTTTTATTTGAGTTTTGGTCTTCAGTTACGAAACCACCACCCTACCTGGGCGGCGGCAATCCTGTAACCACCACCCTGCTCAGGGCAGCGGTCCTTCATGCATTTTCCAGAATATTCTTTTTAACGTGACTCACGTAAAAATTCAATGTTTACCAGCTTTTTTCACCGCCTTTGCTTGTATTTATGATTCTGGTTCCGTGGAATAGTGTTTTTGCATTGTTTATGGTTAAAGAGTTCAATTTGGTTTTCACCTTTGGGTAAATGGGAATTCTATAAATAGCTAGCTTGTACTCAAGAAAAAAGGCCCCTCAAATTGGCCTCTCATTTTCTCATTTCATAGCTTAGTCTTTCAGTTTTTCTTAGGAATTCATAATTTTATTTATTGCATGCATAGTTAGTGTTGTCTTGTTATTAGGAAGCCACATAATCTTCTTGTGCTAGTGTTGTTACTGTTTCATGCAATCAATTGGAGTAGGATAGTTTAATTTTTAGTAGGAAGCCATTAAAGTTATAGTTTTTGTTCGTCAAAAAGGATAGTTTCAGGTTCTGGACGTTTTTATGTTGTATGAATCACAATAAATCCAGCTAGGAATTCCATAAGTCAAGCTTTGTTCTCTTGCACTATCCCCTCTCCTACTCGCATTGTATTCAGTCTGCATCCTAAGCTGCCATTATTCTGATACCAAAATCTATTGATGCTAACATCACACGCTTTTATGGATCCACGTGAGCATGAAGTAATGAGGAGATCACACTGAGGGGATAACGCCACACACCATCAGATTCACCTCTGTTCTGTAAAATCCAGGTTCAAGCTTTTAAATTTTTAGTTAAAGCATATCAAATAGAGTAGTCAATCATTTCATTTCAGTTGACTTCACTTTCGATATCGCCAGGGAAGTTGTGGGGATTGATAGTTTCTAAGAAACTATGATTCACTCCTCACTTCTAAGGTAGGATCGAGAGTCTTTCAAATAGATTAGATTAGTTATCTAGTTATTTAGAATAGATTCACAACTACACAGGCAAGTAGCTATACTCAGTTGCTTTGTTTCTTTTAATTTCATTATTAGTTTAGTTGTCAATGTCTAGATATATTAAATAATTTCTCTTTCAATTATGTTCAATAATTTATTAAAAAAAAACACAAAAATAGAGAAGTTATATATGTTGTAGATGTACTTTACATAGTTAATTTTGCTTTACTACAGTTAGAGTTACATTGTTGCTTTTATATGACAATCACAGGACCTAGGGAGCCTAGAGAATATGTATTCAAGCCAATCATGCCTCAACCCAATCTTGTTACAACAATAACTGACATAGATCATAATCTTAGAATCCAAGTCTTAGAATCTGGTTCATCACCTTATGTGTTGCTTAGACCGCAAATCAGTAGACAATCAGATCCATACCTGTTTGTAGATGATGAACATTTAGCGCGTTATGCCAGGAATGAACAATGCTCACAGAGTATGTACCCACCTATACGAAGTTTACAAACACAACCTGAGGTCTCGTTTCAAGAAAACACCTCCATGCCACTACCTATAGGAAATGCCCTCGGGGAAACTTGGCAGGGAAATGATTAGTTCATAGAAGGATATCACATGCCTATACAACCTCAAAATATACAAAAAATGCCACTAAGGAAAAATACTATGACTTCAACAAATGAAGTCATTTCGACTTTAGTAGAAATAGTTAGAGGGTTAGAACTTGCTCAAACAAGACAAAATTCTCAATTCATGCAGGCAAGAAATTCCAATCCTCCACATCATCCTAGCCAAGTAGACATCCTCATATGAATAGGCACATTAGGCATGCCTCCTCAGTATTCACAACAAACACAAACTAGAACCACGTTCTCAAATGCCACTCCAGTGGAGAATATGATACCTCCCAGTTTGGTACAAAACAATTCACTCCTGGGCAATACTCCTTCATACTTAAACATGTACTCAAAGTTATTACAAGGAGATTTTCTCTCTCCTCCTGGGATGTTCACTCATCCATAGGGATTTCCTTATGCCCCTGCAAATACATACGCTACGCCGTATCAACAACCCATTCCACCTCTACCACCTCAACAGGCACCATCAATGGTTGAAACCTATGTGATAGGGACTTATTCATAATATTTGAAATAACCCTTAGACTTCACCATACGAAGAGTCATGCTTCCAAGACCTCTTCCCAATTTTCCCAAATACAAAGGGGAGGGAGACCCAAACGCACATATCAAGGCCTATGCCACAACCAATCGAGAATTAATCCCTTGGGATGGGGTTGTTGCTAAAATATTCCCCAAAAATTTAGAGGGCATCGCCCTCAATTGGTATTACAGAATACCTGAAGCTTCCATCCATTCATTTAAACAACTCGTTTCAGAGTTCATCAAGGTGTTTGACATGAACAAACTCTTGAGAACAGGAATCATGGAATTCTTGCACATTAAGCAAGAACACAACAAATATGTCACTCATTTCATCCAAACATGGCGTACAGTCCTTTTTTCTTCGGCAAGTGCTCCAAACATGGATCAAATGGAACTATGCGATTTATTCCTTCATTCTCTCAGCAGAGAGGTGAAGGAAGAAGTCCAAAAGTTCCCACTAAGGACTTATGATGAAGTACTTGAGAGCGCCCTCTGAATAGATCAAGCGGAAATAGATAGTGGTCACAAGACGTATGGAACAAATGGGAGGTTAATCACCCCCATCCAAAATACTACGACTTATCCTACTACCACAAACGTCAATCAAGGATCTAAAATCCTTAACAAAAATCGTGGCATAACAAAAAATGGAGTAATTGACTAAGCTAAAAAGTCAAATGTTGTAAATAATCCATCACTGATTAACAATCAACGAAACAACAATTTTACCCCAAAAATCAATACAGTGGATTTTAATCATCCACAACAACAACAATAACAACAACGGATCTAGACACAGGGTCCAGACCAAAACCCAACTGGATATCAAAACCAAAACCAAAACCAAAAACAACAAGTGAAAAACTTCAATCCTAATAGTCAACGGTTTAATCAGAGTTTTGGACCACAATATGCGCTAAACAAGCAACCTAGGAATTACAATCCTAATTCGTATTGCGGTTTCCACAAGATTCAAGGCCATGACACTAAAATGTGCCATGATTACAATAAGTTCATGCAACATCTGCCAGAAGAATAGAGACAACTTTTCATAGATATGTTCTTAGCATATCCTGCATCACCTACGCCAAATACTTTAATGGGAGTAGTCTCCCCTCAAAATGCACCCCTCAAGATCTTCAACGATCTGCTCCCAAGTCACAATAACAACAAATTAAATCCAAATGGGATGAACAAGGGTGTAATGGCAGGAAAAAATGATCATGAAGCCTCGACTTCACTAAATCCACCAGTTGCACCACAATTAGGAAGTCAGCAACGACCCAAGATAGTCGGCTTAGTGGAGTTAGACACTGAACTACAGGTAGAAGCTGTAACAAGGACACGAGAGTATTCCTCTCAGCCAAATCCAAGTTACCCACTAGAGACAGATAACATCCAATAAATATTAGTAAAACTTGTAGGTGCCTATGATTTAATTAATGACCTAACAAAATCCTTCTCTCACATCTCCTTTTTGGACTTACTGAAGAACTCTCCTACCCACAGGGCTTCTCTTTTAGAGGCGTTAGGTTTAGGTCATTTAATAAACATCACTCCACCTCCTGAAACACATGTAAACCATATAGACTTTGATATCCACCCTATGGGGCAGCCAGATAGGGATACCGAGTTTGTATTTGAAATAAATAAAATGCCAACAAACACTGAGATTACACGCAGAGGTGATCCATCCTTACATTTACATAATTCCCTTCTCTTTCCTTCAAAAGCTAGGGTATGGAGAACCAAATTGTTCCACGACTTGGAATACGCTAAGAGGCTATGATAGCCTTAAAGACATGTAAATTGGGACTATAATACTACCAGTCACCTTAGGACCCAAAACAATCCTAACTGAGTTTTATATTATAGATTGGGAAACCAACTATAATATGATCCTCGGCTAATCATGGATACACCGTATGAAGGCAATCCCTTCTACGTTATTTCAAGAAGTAAGATTCTTGCACTTAGGAAAGGTATTCATACCAAAAGGTGATCCAAAACCATTTGATATACACCTAAGGGACCTGAAGAAAAGGCCAGGCGTTCACTCTGAGTTTGAACTCCCAAAAAACCAACTGAATAAACCAATCGACACAAAACCAGAAGAAAAGTTGGTACCTATAATAGAACTAGAAGTTACAAACCTAATTAAGAATATCCCAGCCCTCAAGGATGAGGCTAACATTGTCGAAACAACATCATTAGGAACTACTACAAATATTGTCAAATTGCTAGAACAACATCTACAAATTTTCCTGCCATTTGATTCTATAGGCATGGGATATACCTTAGGATTTGGTTATCTGGCAGCAGAGGATCTCTGCATGGTAGAGGTAACTGAAACCAACGAAATAGATGGAACGAATGTCACAACGTCCATCTTCCCAACTCAATATTAGACTCTCCATTTCGATGGAGCTAGATGTCGTTATGGGGCTGGGGCAGGTGTGATCTTTACTTCTCCCGAGGGAAAGATGTTACCATTCGCCTTCAAACTAAATTTCAAATGTAAAAACAACGGCGCTGAGTACGAAGCCCTCCTCCTTGGCCTCATCTTATCTAAGAGGCTCCGGGTTGATAACATCAGAGTATTAGGAGACTCTCAATTAGTATCAAACCAAGTCTCTAAGGTGTATGAGACTAGAGCCGAACATTTACAGCTCTACAAAACAACAGTATTAAATTTGAGAAAAGAGTTTGACTTCATATCAATTAAAGCAATCCCGTGAGAACAAAATCTTCTTGCAGATTCGATAGCAACCTCAACGTCATGCTTCACTCCAAACAGTGAGTTAGAAGACACATGTTTCATTGTATCCCTTCATATTGAACCGTTAGTGAAAAAATCTCAAACCCTCTTTTAACGAACATAGCTGAGAACAAATCTACTATCTTAGATCACATTGATAGTGATAGATCCACTCTTGATTACTTAAACACCTATGCAGCGTTACATCTCACCCATCACATGGTAGATTTTTCTTTAATCCCACATTCATCTTCTTACTTCAGAAATCCCATGATAGAGCTTCCCCCGCAAAAGGAACTCAACATATACGTGGTAGAGAATGGTGAAGATCTGGAACTACCTCCAGCCCCGCCTGAGTTTGAATAAGGTAACGCTTCTTTAATCAAAGAAACGATTGATATTAACATCGTAATGAAGGAAGAACCAAAGATCTTGAAACTAGGATCTTCGTTAACTCCAGAAGAAATATAAATACACATGTGAATACTCAGAGAACATCAAAAGGATTTCACATTTAATTATAAATAAATGACAGGGGTTGCACCACACATCGCGGTACATAACCTCATCACCAAATCAGATGCAAAGCCAATTAAACAAAAATAGAAACCAATGAAACCCAAGGTATCTCTCATGGTGAAGGAAGAAGTAATGAAACTCCTCCAAGTAGGATTCATCAAGCCAGTCGATTATTCTTAGTGGGTATCTAACATCGTCCCCGTTCTCAAAAATAATGGGAAGATGCGCATTTGCATAGACTTCTGAGACATTAACAAAGCGTGCCCCAAGGATGACTTCCCATTACCATCCATTGATGTCATCGTTGATGCAGCAGCTGGGTTTGAGCTTTTTTCTCTCATGGATGGATTCTCGTTATACAATCAAATCAGAATATCTAAACAAGACCAAGCCAAAACCACGTTCATAACTCCTTGGGGAACTTATTGCTATGCTATTATGTCATTCGGTCTCAAGAACGCTGACACTACATACCAGTGGGAAATGACATATATATTTCATGATCTTATTCACAAAATCATGGAATCCTATGTAGATGACTTGTTGGCCAAGGCCAGGAAGCACTGTAATCACTCAGAAGTGCTCCGCATCATTCTTTCACTATTAATAGAATACGGAGTCACACTAAACCCAGAAAAATGTGTATTTGGTGTGACAAGAGGGAAAATATTGGGTTACATCATATCATCACGAGGGATCGATGTAGACCCAACCAAAATCCGGGTTGTTCTTGAAATGAGCCCACCTTTGGATGAATCTGGAATCAGGTCGTTTCTTGGGAAACTCAGTGCAATCTGAAGATTCATCCCAGATTTAAGCTTTTTCATTCACCCAATCAACAATCTACTCAAGAAGTATTATAGTATCAATTGGACCAAAGACTGCAACGATGCTTTCGAAGCAGTTAAGATTTTCTTGTTGTCACCACCTATGCTAATGCCTCCTAAGCTAGACCACCCTTTAATCTTATATTCACAAGCTACCAATGTCTCGCTAGCCTGCATGTTGGCTTAAGAAGATGATGACAAGAGAGAACGTGCGATCTATTTCATTAGCCAAACATTGCTCAACTATGAAACACATTATACACAAGCAGAATGAGAATGCCTTGCCATAGTCTTCATAACCAAACGCTTAAGACATTACATGCTAAATCAAGAAACAAGGGTCATTGTAAAAATAGACCATTTACAAACTTTCCTCACGCAAGCGTCCTTGTCTAAAAAGGATCGATGCTTTATAACCTTAAAGGGTGAATTTGAATTAACTTTTGTAAACCAAAAGTTTGTTAAGGAAAAAATCATTGCAGATTGGTTAGCCAAAAACCCATTAGACGGAGGCGATCTAGTAGATCTGGACTTTCCCAATGAATGCATATACTACATCGAAGCCAAACCTCCCATCTCCTAATGTCCTTGGTATACGGATATTATTAATTATATCCTGGACCATACGTATCCAGAAGGTGCTACACCGCAACAATCAAGGTGGTTACACATTATTGTAGCTAAATACGTTATTATAGAACAAGTGCTCTATCGTAAGGCTTTCGATGGAATGCTCCTAAGGTGTGTTGACACAAAAGAATCCAAGAAGATTCTCCACGAATCTCACAGTGGCATATGTGGAAGCCATTTCGGTGGTCACGCCACCACTCACAAAATACATCGGATGGGCTATTTGTGGCCCACTCTAAAACACGACGCAGTAGAGTTTGTACGCAAGTGTCATAAATGCCAATAATTTTCCCACGAGATTCACATGCCAGCACAAGCTCTACAACCAATCGCTACTCCATGGACCTTTTCTACGTGGGGCCTAGATTTTATGGGGAAATTCTCTCCCTCGTCAACAGATGGCCATAACTTCATAATCACGGCCACCAAATATTTTACCAAGTGGGTAGAGGCTATGCCTCTTACCACTGTACCAAGTTCCGTGATCTCCAAGTTCATTTTAAACCAGATCATTTGTAGGTACGGTGTCCCACAAATCATTATCTCAGATAATGGTACTTCCTTTAATAATGATGAAGTTCGTGAGCTATGCAGTAAATTTAAAATAAATCATCATACAACCTCCCTGTATTACCCTCAAGCCAACGGGTAGGCTGAAGCAACAAAAAAAACATTAAAACCTATTCTCCTTAAAATGGTGAAAGAGAACAAACGAGATTGGCATTTAAATTTATATCTTGCCTTGTGGGCCCACCGAACCTCAATAAGAACACCAACAGGAGCAACTCCTTTCTCGCTGGTATTCGGAGTAGAAGCAGTTCTCCCACTTGAGGTTGAAATACCCAGTCTCCATATTTCATTACAAGGGATTCTGGATGAAGAAGCTTATAGAGAAGCACGTCTCTCCCAACTATAAAGTGTAGATGAGGCCAGATTAGATGCTGAACAATGGCATAGGAACTCTGTTGACCGGATGTGCTGGTAGTATAACAAAAAGGTCTATGAACGAGATATATATGAAGGAGATTTGGTTCTAAGACTAGACAGCTGGATCGATAAAAAGACCGGTGAAGGAAGGAAATTCCGGCCCAAATGGTTGGGCCCATACCGAGTCATGAAAGACTATGGAAATGGTGCATATCTCTTATGTACACTGGAAGGTGAGGAATTTGGTGAAAATGTCAATTCCTTGGACCTTAAACGATTATATGCATAAGCGACCAACACTATTTATATAATTATATCTACATTGCATCTTCATGTAGTTAGGTTCATTTTGTCCACTTGTTTCATACAATTTTGTGATCAAGGAACTCATTCTCAAAGCAATTCATTACAAACTTCTGATGATATTGGCATAAGCATTCCAATCATACTTATTCATTTTCATGACATCAAATCATTTCATCAAATAAAGCTAGATATGAAAAAGTCTTAACGGGAACCATACCAAGGTCTGCATGCTTTTTCTCACTTTTGGTTTCTTCTTAGGATGGGTGTCTTGCCTATGGTCTGTTCTAGAAGCTTCATAGTATCACATCTATCCCGTACGTATATCTCATTGGAAATAAGAACATGCTGACATTTTTCTCAAATAAACAAGTCAAATATCGATCAAACAGAAAATTTAATTTTACACACTTCCTTACCCTACCAACCTTCAACACTGATGAGCTTGCGTCTCTTACTAGTGACGTAGGGTTGGGAAAGGATGGAAGTGCCCTTACTCACATATGCCTTGTCCGTGGTGATAAGCCCATGCTTCTTACTAGTAGCATGGGGCAAGGTGTGGGGGGTCCTCTTGATAATAAACGTTGAAGGTCATAAGCAAACAGTTCAAATAAACCTTTGCAATCTTAAGTCAAGCACACATGAATCAGATGTCCAAAATTTCAAGAGAGCTCAAAACACCGAAGACCAGATTTTGTCTACCATGTGGCCATCTACGAATATAAGTCTAGATAAACCAAAAAGTAAGTAGCATTCTAAACTATGAAGTCACTTGAGTAGAGTAGGTTTGTAGCATCCTAATTTTGTTCCACCAAATATTTGTCTATCTCTCATCACTATCATTCAACAAATTTCATAGCTTGTGCCCTTTCTAGCTCTCGGTGGTGAGCCCTCGCATCTTACTAGTTGCGTGGAGTTAGGAGCGGGGCAAGTTCATCTACTCATCATACCAATTTATCATCTCATTTTGTCACAACAAATATGAAGTACCAGAAAATTGCTTATAGAAACTAAAGTTCAAGGTCACATTGTGTCTACATCATCATACATTAGCATCACGAAATCCAAAAGGGAAGAAAGCATTTGTAACATTTTTCCTCCATTGCATACATTCCGAGAAGGATATAAAAACAACATCATAGTTTACATGTGGAAACGAATCACAAAATCATAGATACCAAGGGTTTGATCCAAAAATAATATATATATATATATATGATCAAGTTTCCTTTACAATGTCATCATGCACCAGGAAATGTCAAAACGCTCTAAGAGCCCAGGAAATACAAATAATCTAAGAGAGCCAAGCAGCCTCTCAACCCCTATGAGATCCCTTTGAAGGTGCACACCCATGTCTAGGACTCTGGCTATGCCGGCACTCTGAGTTTAAGAAGGGCTCACAGTCCCGAGGAGCAGCTGCGGCCTTGCCATGAGAGTGACTCCTCATCAGGCACTCTGTTGTCCTGTATCCTGCCAACTTGGTATGGAGGGTAGTCACCATCCTGGCCACATACCAGACAGGGGTAAAAATGTCGGTATGCCTACCAGCTGCTGAAGGCTCCCCTACATCCACGAATAGCTTTGCACAGGTCTTCTCCATAGGGATCATCAGGGTATCATTGCATACTCGACGCAAGTCTCGCCACTCATCAACAGACTCTACAAGTAAAGGAGAAAACTGAATTAGAAATAATCAAAAGATAGAAACAAACGTAAACAAAAGGAGAAATAGAAACTAAGGCAATCCTAAACAAACATTAAAGAAAAGGATGACAACTCACTCGGATCTCCAGGCCTCCAAGAGGGATCCCTAGGGTCCGCACCTACCATATATGCCGCCGCTGACTGATGTACTCCTCCCATGGTTGGAGCGACATAGCATCCCACTACAGACTCATCCTCTCCACCCAAGCCCTGAGAAAGTGGCTCCTCTGAAACTAGAGTCACCCTCTCCACACTCTGCTCCACCCTCTCTGCCTGTAAGATATCATGAGTGTCATGCCACTCACGATCATTGTCCTCCTTCCCACCCGAATCATTGACCTCAGCCTCAATCCCCTCCTCCGTCTCTCCCCCTATGAACTCCTTAGACTCAGAGTCTATATCAATGGGGTTATCGCTGCTGTGGGCAGGATCGGTGGCAATCTAAAGTAAAGGTGCCTGAGGAGCACTGACTCTCCCTCGAGCGTGTACTACCCTCCAAGTCGTAATGGGGACACTAGGAGTAACAACGGTCCAACCCCGGCCTTTAGGACCTCCCCTAGCCTCCTGAATTGATCTGTATACTGGAACCACTGGGGGAAGCATACCCACATAAGGAAGGACAAACTACTGAGGCACTTGTCCAAAATATTGTATCTCCACCTTCCCCGTCCTATCCACAAGCTGCCCTGTGGTGGAGCAAGAGATCAAAGTAAGAGCCTCCTTGCCCCATAACCCTGTCATGGCTTGATAGGGTGTGGCCTCCATATCATCAGTAGTCAAGGACGTGACTGGCTGGTGGGGTGCTCTGAGCATTGACATATCTATCCATCTGGCTGCCCTCACGGCTCCTAGATCCACCACATCTACACCTCTCCCATAAGGGATGAAACACTCGTAGACCCAGCTCATAACCAGGGTCGGATGGCTCAATGACTGCCCCTGTAAATGAACCACCTGGTACAAATCATGATAGGTGGTCCCAAGAATGTCAGCTCCCCAGGCATAAATCCGGCCATGTCCCTCAATCTGTACAATAATTGGGGACCAACAATAAAGTAAAGTATCTCCTACCTTGTCCCTGATCAATCTCGAGGCAAGGATCCCCATAATGGCCTGACGAATCAAGGGGATAGGTAGGCTAGGAATATATTGGACCCTCACGCCCTTCTTTGAACCAGTGTAGATAACTGCATCTCCCATATATGAAGCCCAATGTGCTATCTGAGCACGTGACCCTACTGTCTCAAGTGTGAGTCATCTCCTGATGATCAGGACCCCCAATATGTGGTAAACATCCTCAAAAGTGATGGTCCACTCACCCCTGACTCCTTGAAATCAGAAAGTGTTCCGATCAACATCCCAATATGAAAACAAGTCACAAAGTATGTGACTGGAAGGTGCAACATGTGGGACCCATGATATACGCAATATACCGGCCCTCTGAAGAGTGTCCTGCTCATCCTAAGAAAGGGCATCCAATACTGCTGGAAGCTAGTCACACTCTCTCTCTCGGCTCCATTGGATATGCTCCTCCTTCACCTACATACACCCAAAAACACAGAAAAGGGAGTAAATTAGTATTCAAATGACATTACAAAAATCATGAAAGTAGGTAAGAATACTAGAAATGTAAAAACAAATTCAAATGAGTATTATTTAGGCATTCTGTGAAGGACCGCCACCCTAAGCAGGGTGGCGGTTCCGTAATCACTACCTTAAAGGTGGCGGTCTTGTAACTACCACCTTGATCATGGTGGCAGTCGTGTAACCATTGCCCTGCTTAGGGCGGTGGTCGTGTCCCGAATTTCCACGCGGGTCACATACCCTAGATGACACCTAAAAACACAAAAAATGACTATTTTGACCAAAACAAAGCCTACCCATTAGGCGCCTCCCCCTAAGTGACCCTATTAAAACTAACATTTTCAAAAATAATCCCCCCATGACAAATATTTCACCATTTAAACATTTTGGGGATAAAAACGATAAATCGAGAAAAACTAACCTGTGATCTCACAGGTCGGTGTTCCACTCATGGAGGCATGATCACAATCTCTTCCAAAACGTTTTGACTATATTCTCGTTAGAAACCATCACCGTGGGTCCCAGAGCTTAAAATCAACAAAATCGACACGCGTAAATGAATAGGAAAATGGGCCCACTTTTACATATATAGCATCTTGACTTGCTTTGAATGCCCTTTTCGCAGGTTTAGAGTGCCGACGGAGGTAAGTTCTTATCCCCGCGTAAATGGTACGTCCTCATTTCATATTATTTTAGTATTTATTTTTTGATTTATTTTGTCTATCTGCACTTGAGACCTCGTTTCATTTTGTAGGTAGCAGGAATTTTGGATGGTGTCATTTCAACATGCAGGCGTGTCAGGTATAACTCCTAACTTCCCATTTCGGGACCGCTATACTCGGATCCACCATTTTATGCCTCTTCATGGCTAAAACACTTCTCCGAGGAGGAAATATGTACGTACCCAAAATTGTAGGGTATTGCACCGCCGGAACAACGTTACATGTGCCCCAATGATGACATAGGTCTCCTCGCAAGGTGTTTAGGATCCGAAAAAGCTCTCCAAGTATGCGTTAACATCCCGCATGTCCCGCTTAGCCCCTACATGCTTTGTTTTCTCTTTCTCCCCTCCTTTTCTTCGAGTTTTGGTATTCTGTTACAAAACCACCACCCTACCTGCGTAGCAGTCTCGTGACCGCTACCCTGCTCAGAGCGGCAGTCCTTCACGCATTTTCCATAATGTTCTTTTTAACGTGACTCACGTAAAAATTCAACGTTTACCATATTTTTTCACCGCCTTTGCTTGTATTTATGATTTTGGTTCCCTGGAATAGTGTTTTGGCATTGTTTATGGTTAAAGAGTTCAATTTGGTTTTCACCTTTAGGTAAATGAGAATTCTATAAATAGCTGGCTTGTGCTCAAGCAAAAGGCCCCTCAAATTTGCCTCTCATTTTCTCATTTCATAGCTTAATCTTTCAGTTTTTCTTAGGAATTCATAGTTTTATTTATTGCATGCATAGTTAGTGTTGTCTTACTGTTAGGAAGCCACATAATCTTCTTGTGCTAGTGTTGTTACTATTTCATGCAATCAATTAGAGTAGGATAGTTTAATTTTTAGTAGGAAGCCATTAAATTTGTATGTTTTGTTTGTCAAAAAGGATAGTTTCAGGTTCTGGATGTTGTATGTTGTATGACTCATAATAAATCCCACTAGGAATTGCATAAGCCAAGATCTATTCTCTTGTGCTATCCCTATCCTACTCGCATTGTATTTAGTCTGCATCCTAAGCTACCATTATTTCAATAGGAACTTCCGTTGATGCTAACATCACATGATTTTTTGGATCCACGTGAGCATGAAGGAACGAGGATATCAAACTGAGGGGACAATGCCACACACCATCGGATTCGCTACTGTTCTGCAAAATCCAAGTTCAAGCTTTCAAAGTTCTAGTTAAAGCATATTAAATAGAGTAGTCAATCATTTCATTTCAGTTGAATTCACTTTTGATATCACCAGGGAAGCTGTGGGGATTGATAGTTTCTGAGAAACTATGATTCACTCCTCACTTCTAAGGTAGGATTGAGAGTCTTTCAAATAGATTAGATCAGTTATCTAGTTATTTAGAATAGATTCACAACTGCACAGGCAAGTAGCTATACTTGGCTGCTTTTTTTCTTTTAATTTCATTATTAGTTTAGTTGTCAATGTCTAGATATATTAAATAATTGCTCTTTCAATTTTTTTCAATAGTTTATAAAAAAAATCACAAAAATAGAGAAGCTATATATGTTGTAGATGTACTTTACATAGTTAATTTTTCTTTGTTGCAGTTAGAGTTACATTGTTTCTTTTATATGATAATCACGGGACCTAGGGAGCCCAGAGAATACGTATTCGAGCCAATCATGACTCAACCCAATCTTGTTACAGTAATAACTAACATAGATCAGAATCTTAGAATCCAAGTCTTCCAAACAATGACAGACTTACAACAGATCAGCTCACAGTTAAGAGGGTTAAACATAGAAGACGATCAAGCACACATGTTTTGGTCAAACCAGCCAAACTACATATTACCTTAGATAAATATCCGCATGACTGTAGAAGGGCTTGAAAGAGAGAAAACATTTAGTTGTGACCCTTTGGTCCCACAGCTAGACACAGGAGACATTCTCACTGACATAGACACTAGCCTAAGAATTCAGGTTACCATAACACCTGTAAGGTACTCTGAGAATATTTCACAACTTGTAGTTCTAAATATAGAGGCTGAAAAGGCATATGACTATTGGATATTAGGGATTAGAGATTGATTCCTTGTATGACCATAGGAGGTCCACAAAAACCATGAATCTAGGATTGTGATCCACAAATTCCATAACCCAATGAGTCCACAGGTCAAGCCAACGTTGATGCTGGTTTATGCAGATTAGTATTTAGATCCACTCCACTTCCACCGACCATTATCGCATCATTATCCTCACTGGACATAATAGCTAATCAAGCTAAAGATTGTTGGACTAGACCAGAGAATCACCCATATAATCCACTATATATCCATCATCCATCTTATGACCCTATCTGGAGATATATATGAAACAATTCTAGGTCATTTTCCCTGTATCCCACAACCTATAGACTAGATTATGCTAGAGTTCGATATTTATTGGAGCCTTCGAGTAGTCATCCTCGCCAACCAATCTATCACGCCAGTTCAGGTTAGGAGGGCCTTCTTTGCCTTAGATTCACAGATTCCATTAGTGTGTGTCAAATATATAAGATTACCTAACTAGTTTGCCTATACCCCACATATATTCCATCCCCACCGGCTATCTCAGCACGACCTTGGGAGGTTAGGTGTGAGTAAGAGTTACTTGTAGATTCTCATGCTCACTTCTCACTTTTCCATCGTACAGTCACAAAATTCCATGCAAATGTGGAGTCTACCAGTTGCTTTAGTGATAGGGACAATGTTATAAATCCAATGAGAATAATCAATGGGTAAGATGAAGGAAATAGAAAGAAGCCGTTGAACTTATTCTTTGATGAGAAGAGCAATGCAAGGGTGCATTTTCGTCATCTTTTTTTTTATGGGTTTGGCATCGGGAACGGTTACAATATTGTGGACCACTATGGTGTGGTCAATACCAGGCATGTCTGCATAAGACCAAGAGAAAGTGTGGTTATGATCTATAACAAAAGAAGTGATGGCATATTGTTGGGAAGCATCTAAATATTGTCTAATCTTTAGGATGTGTGGGTTGTCCTAAGTATGAATGTTGATCTCGATAGTCGATTCATTCAACATGGTTTGCATCTCAGAAGGTAACGACCGATGAATATATGAGTCTTCTACACCAAGGTAAGTGAGTATGGATTCATCATCCTAACATTGAACGACATTAATTGAAGGTGTATCGTCATCGATCATTTCAGGATACAGGAAGGGAAGAGTGGAAGGGGCCTCACCCTTGCATTGATAAGTCAAAGGCCCCAAGGAAATGGTGTTTACGAAATTTTTTTAGGAGGGATAGATTCAGGATCCATTGACTCCTTCGGTGAAGGTGGTGATGAAGGTGGAGTGGGTGAAGAAGGTGTAGAAGAGCTAGTGTCCTTAATGAGTTCAATACGGGCCTGTTTGGTAGGTGGTTCGAGAAATTTGATACCACTACGGTCGTTATGTTTGTCGGTGGTAAATGGAATAATAGTATGGCAGCCTTGCTCATAAAAGCCAAAACCAAAACCCTTCCACGCACATTGGTGAAGGAAGGTGTGGGTGAAACGGTGATTGGTAAGTGATTGGAAGTCAATAGAAAATGGGCAGGTTTGTGGCAGTGGTTCTGGTGTGTAAGTGGTAGTATTAAGTCCCCCATAGGTGAGACTAGTACGAAGTTAAGGAGGACCATAAAGGAGACATTCTCATATACAATGATCGTAATGTGGGTGTTGGTGAAGGATTTTGTGCTCTTGTGGAGTACGGAATGTGTTGACACTATATAAGCGGTACTCCCTCAGAGTGAGGCATTGAAAAACACCTCCCAAGGGATCAATGGTTGGTATGTAGGTAGCTAGTATGGATAAAGTGTCAGAGGTCAATGCTGAGGTAGAGTTAACTGATTGGAAAGCTGATGGGTCAGTTGTGGAGGTTATGGTAGTGGTAGGAATGGAGGAGGTATGTGCGGCAGAAGCAAAAACTGTACTGGTAGGTGGAGGTAGATGACTTAATAGATATGAGCACATCATTGGATTGGTAAATCATGTTGCATGTTTCGAAAGGTGAGGGGCCAGCTGGAATGGTATAAGTGTGTCCTTCGTGTTCAAAATTTACAGAACGATGCAAAGTGGAAGGAACACAACCCATGACATGGATCCAGGGTCTACCAAGCAACAATTTATATTGGAATTCCCCCTCCAAAAGGTAAAATATTTCTGGTATAATGTGGGGGCCCACGTTAATGTGGAGGATGATAGTGCCTAATGTAGAGGTGATAGTGTCATTGAATGAACGAAACATGATCAGATGTTTATGCGTGCACTTGTTAGGTATACGCATTTGAGCGAATACATGGGATGAAATGATGTTAATGCTAACGCCCCCATCAATCATCACACGGTGTACCCATATGTCATCGATGTGGACAAAGATGAAGAGGTCTGGGTCTGGGTCATCATTTTGGTGTGGTGCGATCTCTTCCTCTGAGAAGCTAAGGGAGGCTACTTGGTGAACAAGGTAGGGTGAAGATGAAGGTGGTAATTTGGTGAGAGACGCTACATGATGGGGTGTGATAATGGAGGCTACAGGTGTAGGGTCATTGGATAAAACCTCAATAGATTGAAGAACCTCCATGAGAGCTTGACGATGGGATTCCAAGGTTTGAATGAGGTCATATAGAGACATTTTGAGGGGAGACTAGTGTAAATTGTTTGAGCATGGTGCAATGTGTGACACCATTAGAAATGGGGTACGTGGGGCTGCGGATAGTGATTTTAGGTATGGGTGCAAATGGTATGTTGGGTATAGGATTAGTTGGTGATTCAGTTGCCTTTTCTTTTCCCTTATCATTCTGAGCACGTGTAGTGACGTGTATCATGTTGATCTGAGGGGAGTTGGTAAAAAGAGAAGGTGTAGGGTGAGTGGTATAATGACATGACGAGAAAAAAACTACAGGAGGAAAAAAACCCTTTGAGGTGAGTTAGGTGCAACGACATTTGGGTGGTGGCGTGGAAAGTTCTCTGATGCAAACCATGTTAATTTCAAATTTTGGGGGTGGATCTAGGAGTTGTAAGGGTGGAGGTTGTGGTTGTTGAGTGGGTAGTGTGGGAATGGGTGTTGGTGTAGCAGGATCCTCATTGAGAAGGTCGTCATCATCAAAGTTGGCCTCTGGAGGACACAACTAGATAAGGATATTTTTCAAGTCCTTACAGTTCTCCACATTGTGCCCTGGCACACAATGGTATGCACACATTTTAGTATCGTCAAACCCTATTGGCTTGGGTTTGAGGGGGTCATAAGGTCTGAGTGGCGGTAATGTGATGACAGAAGTCTCAAGAAGGTTGGTTAAAATTTTGGCATAGGACCTTACTAGTGGATCATAATGGGAAGTGAACGTGGGTTTGGGTGTAGGTGTGGTTGATTGGCGTGGATTGATCTTTGGAAGAGGATGAGTGGATCGACCTATGGGTTTGGGTGTTGGTGTGGTTTTAGGTGTCATTTGTGCTTTTTTAGGTAGAGGTATAGTAGATGGAAGGGTAGGAGGGTGTGTGGTCATTTTGACTACCTTATTATGGGGCAATGGAGTTTTGCTTTTGGGTTGCACCTTCTTGGGTAAAGGTGATGTGGGTGTATGAGGTATAGAAGGAAAAGTAGATGGAGGAAGTGGGTGAGTTACCCACGAGGATAACGGGGGTCCTGTGAAGGTAGATGATGCGGATCGTGCTTGGGTGTTTGAGAGACAGCAACTGCAGTGTAGTGGGTAGTGAAGTAATAGGTAAGGGTATTAGAGGTATGGGTGGTAGTGATGTTGTAGGTACAGGTGTAAGTCATGTTGGGTGTTGGGGTAAGTTAGAGGTTTGTGAGGAAGGAATGGGTTGTTGTGTTTTTAGCTTATTACTAGGTGGAGGTTTCTTGACCATGTTGGGAAACTGAGGTCCTAACACAAACGGGACAAGTGCTGGTGTGATTGGCGTAGCCAGGGTATGAAGTCGGTGGGTTTGTTTCTTTTGTTTGGGTGTAGGAGTAGGTATGGTGTTGACTTTGGAGGATGTATATAAATCCATTTTGATAGGTGGATGAGTAAGGCTGGTGGTCGAGGTGACCCCTAAGGTGGTAATAGGTTTAGTCAAGGCAAATATTATAGTTATGGGTTTGGGTTTAGGTGTAGGTTGAGTTATGGGTAAGGGTGTGGTTTGAGATATAACAGGTGTCATGGAAGGGGTTTTGATAGAGGTGGTTGTGTTTAGTTTGATTGGTCGAAATAATTTTGGGTAGATAGTGTAGGTATCAGCATCTGTATTGAGACCGGAAGCATAACACGCCCCCATAGTAAGGCTCTATCCACATAATCTAAGTGACTAGCCAAACGTGATAACGACACGTCTGTAGTTGGAATTGATGAGGACCTAATGGAAATTCCCGTAAAATGTGTCTTAGAAACAAGAAATGGGCTAACTTCAGCTTCTGTGGGTAAGAGAGTCGAAAATAGGTCTACAGGATTCTGGGTAGCTGATAGAGAATGCTCACCAAGAGGCAACGGTATCTCAACTGGGTCTATGATAGGTGGTGGAGATGATGGGTGCTCCTCTATAGGTGGAGGAAAAGATAGGTGCTCCTCTATGGGTGGAGGTTCTCTAGGTGGTGAAGCCAGGGGTGAGATGGTCTCAATGTTAACGAAAGACTCCTCCGTAGGTGATGAAGGAGATGAAAGGTGTTCCTCTATTGGTGAAGGAATAGGGGAGGTTGGTTCCGACACGGAAGGAGGATTTATGGCTAGGATCTTCTCTATGGAGGGAATACGGGGTAATTGGGAGGTGATAGGTACATCATTAAAGATAGCGTGAACCTTGCGGGTATAAGTATCGTGAGTTGAGGTATCACCAGTTTGATCAGACAAAGGGGCATGGTTGGGAAATGGTTTTTTGAAGATGTGCAAGTTTTGGTTAGTAGGGGCATTAGGATTATCCATGGTTAACTTGCCTTTCTTGAGTATTTCTTAGACAATATTTTTGAAAGTGATGTAGTTGCCGTCACTATGAACCTTTACTCGATGATAGTTACAGAAGTAATGTTCTTTATACCATGTGGGCATAGGGCAAGCAGGGTCAAAACCAGTGTATGGTTTTATGGGCGGAAGAGTGATGGCTCCAGCTTTGATAAGATTTTCTAAGATAGAAGAGTAAGGTTCCCCAATTGGGGTGTATTTTTTCTTCTCTCGTCTGAATTAAAAATTCTGAATGGGTGAGAGATTAGATGAGGGGGTAGCTTGATTTGATAGATGTGCTAGGCCAGCCTTGAGTACCACTGCATTAGTGGTACCCTTAGCTTTTGAATAATTGTTTTTTGGTTTAGAAGAAGAAGAGGTATCATTCGAATTGAATGCCTAATTCTTATTACGTAATTAGATTTTCTTCTCTTCGATGGCCTGAATCTCTAACTTTCGTGCCATAGTGAACGCTTCATCGAATGTTTGGAAGGTTTGGACCTGCAAGGTCAGTGAGATATGTCTAGCACAAGACCATGTGAAGATATCAATGAGTTCTGTTTGTGGCAGTTGGAAGGTGAGTTGGTTGATCAAGCTACGCCAGCGAGTGAAAAAATCTGCGATAGATTCGTCCTCATATTGATGCGTGGAGTATAGGTCAGTCATGGTAACCTTCTTGACGATATTGATAGAGAAATGATCCAAGAAGGCTTGGGCTACCTTATTGAATGAGAATATAGAGTATCTAGGTAACCCACTATACCAATCTAATGTAGGTCCAGTGAGGGACATGGGAAAGGTTCTCAAGAGCAAGGCATCATCATGAGCGATCAGATAACACCCATGTTTGAACTGCAAATGCTTATGCGGGTCTTCTTTTCTATTAAAATGATTGAATTTAGGAATTTCCCAATGCACGGGGTATGAGCAGATAGGAATGGATGGGTGGATGGGCTCGTTACAAATCTCATCCTAGGTGAGAGTGTTGCAGGAGCCAGAAACTGATGCCTCTAATATTTGCATCTTGTCCAACATCAATTTGATTAATTCATTGGTAGGTTGTGATGATTGGGAACTTCCTGTAGCATGAGAGGGTTGGTTTTGGGCATATAACAAGGGTAGCAGTCCAGTGTATGGGGCTACCATGTAGGTTGATTAAGAAGAAGGCAGTGAAATAGGGGGTACGTACCCAGTGTGAATAATGGATGAAACGAAAGGTTTTTGGTAGTATGTATAAGGAGGTGGAAGGGTCATGGTAACCCTAGTGACAATGGGGGCTAATGATTGTGGAATGGAAAGGACCAAGTTCTGAAAAGGGGTAGGGGTCACCGATATGGGAGGTGGTAGCATAGATATAGGTATGTGTGAGACATTAGGGGTAGATGAGGTTGTGTTTTGGGTAGTTTTCGGGGGTATGGTGGATGTAACGGGATCCACAGAGGTAGAAGAAGTGATAGTCATAACGGGTGTGGGAGCGAGAGTCAGGGGGATAAATACGGGCATGTCGTATATCAACTGACCCGAGGCATCTTGAGTGGATGAGTGGGAAAGGTAAAACTACAAGGCGATAGGGTTTTGGTCAAGGAGTCATGCGAACTCCTCATCTCCGGTAACGATAGTGATAGGTTGGATGGGCTCCATGGCTAGTGATAAAATGGAAGGTGGTGAGGGATTTGGTGGGAGTGGTTGAAAACTGGAGTGAAATATGAGTGCGCTTGCTTGTCTTGGGGTCAACACCATGTGAACCAATACTGATCAGGTAGGGCTTCTTATTTGTGAATGACACAGAAAATAGCAGGAACATGTGAATCTAATGGTAAAAAGTGGATTAGGTACCAAATGGTGGTTGGAAAGTGAAACAGGCTAACCGATGCCGGTTAAGTAAAACTGACACCGGTTGGGGGTAACTACTGCCAGTCACTATAGAAAATGGTCAGTGAGTGAAAAACCAGGCAGAAGGTCAAATCTGATAGGTATGCCCAATCTGATGGTGTTTTACAATGTCAATGAGAATGATGGTAGTGACAGGGATTGTGAAAAGTGGAAAAAAATGAATAAAATTTCCTTTTGGGTAGGTTAACAAAAGGACCTGGAACTGACGTCGGTTGGGTATAACCGATGACAGTCAGAGGATAACCGACAACGGTTACTGTGAAATTGAAACAATGATGAAAAAAGTGGTTGTGAATTAAAATTTGATGTAGAATCAAACACTGAATTCTAAGAATGATGATGATATAGCCCAGGCACACTCAGGTGAAGCTGGAATACACCAGCTATGATGAGGAGCATGCAAGGATGAACAAGAAAAATGAAGAATGTGATCTCTCACCTCAAAATGCAAGCCAAGCAGAAACACTAAGAAAAATGTGATCCTATGAGTGTATTTTCTATTACGTTTGTTTAGCTTATGCTATTTAAGGACTAACACATGAATTGTGAACTAGATTTTTTTTGTGAGGATGGCTTCCTACAAATAAGGAGATCTAAAAGGTGAGGTTTCAGGTATGTTATGATGGGGGTGGGCTTCGCTCTGAAGTATGACTCAACAGAGTAGCGAGCTGGGTACCCACTTTTTCGTGATTGTGTGATCACCTACAGCTTCTTCTAGGTAAGATGTTGTTTAAGAATGTGTATAGTTGAATTATTTGTGAGGCTTGGTAAGACTCAGAGAAAGAGAAAAGGAATGAAGTGCTTTTCTACGATTCATTTTTCAACCATCAGCTGGTCATGACTTCCAGTGTATAGGTTGCCCTCAATTAATGTGAGCTAATGCAATAAATTAGAATGCAATGCACTTATTTTTAAGCCCAAATCGAAGTGTGAAGTTGGATGACACAATAAGATGAAAAGGAAGAGGGATGCTCTTTAACTACAATGCAGAAAACACGAAGAAATGGTTCCTTTTAATTACACCAAAAGAAAGGTTTCCTTTAGAGAAAATAGAAAGAAAAGGTGGATTACCAAGGAAGAAGATTAATGTGTATGCTTTTCAAAAGGGAAACAAACACACAATTTTTCCTAGGAATGAATGAAATGCAACGAACCCTAGATGGGTCCCACCGGGAGTGCCAAAAATTTTCACTTGATTCTTAGATCGTCACCCTTACCTAGCCTCTTACCCCACCCTTAACCCTGACCATTTACCCCACCCCACCCTTCGCCCTGACCATTTACCCCACCCCACCCTTTACCCTAACCATTTACCCCACCCCACCTTTCCCTTACCCATTTACCTCACCTTTCCAACCCTCATCATTTACCACACCCTACCTTAACCCCTACCTTGGCCTTACCCATGCCGTGACCTAGACATTTGGACCTAGACCATTACTAGTGACCTTTGACCTCATGTGTTTTCTATACCTTACAGTACTATTACCTTTGTTGATTGACCTGATGACCTTACCTAGCCTCTTGCCATGACCATTTATCCTGACCCTACCTTTGGTGTACTAAAACATACCTAAACATTCCTACACCTAACCTACATTGTGTTTCCTGACCATATCCTATACCTTGGATACCGGAATTACTTCAACCTTGTTTGGATAAACCTCTCGACCTTAAATGATGTAGAGTTTTCCTTCTCTTCAACATGGTAGCGTGCTGCAGTTTAGACATGTGCATGTGTTTGACTGTTGCTACCTTTGACCCTGACCCATTACCTAGAATGGCCTGAGTAGACCTTTTACCCTTTTTCCCTGTGCCCACCTACCTTTTCCTCACATTTACCTTTTATCAAACCACTCACTGATTCTGCCTGTGGCCTTGTCAATTCTTGGTTTAAGGGGGATCACCTTCACCCACACATGGAGCAACCACATCTTATTTTTTTTAGCATCGCTTACCAATACAAGCTATGAAACAAAAAGGGACAAAATGTAGACACTAAAATTAGGTCACACTCCCCTTTAGTTCCTCAATGAATAAACACCCTTCATCACATTCACCTAGCCATGGCCCCTTTCACCTCACTAATATTAATTTAATTAATTTAATTAAATTAGTTCATTATCCTCACTATATTTATTATTTAAATATCTTATTTTAAATAATATCCACACATACAGTTCACTTAGACACCTCACCAAGCCAGCTCAACCTAAGACCTCTTCTTAGTAAGTTGTCATAACTAAGTAAGACTTCCCCGAACTCTAAAAATCAATGCCTACATTCCCTCTAACAACACTACCCCATACTTACAAGAAGCTCCCAGTCTAATCCATGGGTGAATGACACGAGATCCGAGGAAATCAAGAGGATCTCCCTAGTTTAGTAAACCTAGGAAATCTCATCTTGACCAACATCGGTTACTCCTAACCGTCGTCAGTTAAGCCAGAACCACAGTCGGTTACCCTTTTAACCCCAAAACAACATTATTCTCAAGGTTGGAAGTTAAAAAAAGAAGGTTGGAATACATTGGCAGAAAGTTGACGAACATTAACACATTCCAAAGAGAACATGCATGCAAGGAAGGAGATCAAACACTTTCTCTTTCACAGCCATCCCAGCCAAGATCTGATCTAACCAAGCTAAGAGGAATGTACATGCAGCCCATGCAAAAGCTTTCTTCAAGTTGGTGATCACTTGCAACCTTCAAACCTCTCATCAGCACCTCCATCCCTCACTCACAGACATCCAGGACTAGAATCCCAGTAAGTATAATGTCATACTTCTTTGGTTTATTTCATTTCATCATTATTTTATCATCTATTGTTTACCTATCCACCTATTGACCTTCTCCAACACTTCCACCTCCATATACCCATCAAAACCTCGCCAAATCTTTCCCAAACCACACAATACCTCATTCTGACCAACCAAAGTCCTTTGTGTAATCACAAAGGAGACCCAAAGCTTGTTTTATGGCATTCTCATATTTCCACAGTAACCGGTACCAGTTACACCTAACTATTGTCAGTCACCTTTAACTGACATCGGTCTCTGTATTTGCCCATACAACCTTGAACAGATACCTACACACCTAATTTCACCTCACCCTCATCCACCTGTGATTTACCTTAGACCTCTGTTAGACCTACAAAGATCCATAACTAGTCACTTCACCTTTGGATCCTATTCTAGCCTAGCCTGTTATATTAGATCTATTTCTTATTGTGTTTTAAGTGAGATACCTAAATCATTTCGAATTACAATAGGATTTATTTCGTTTACCACATTAAATTGTTTTAAATGGTGGACTTACAACCATCTAGGAAGTATCACACTTCCTGGATCTAACATACGCTAGGCAGTTCACTGTACATATTGTTCAATTCCTTCTAGTGGTCTTTTTTTTATTACAGGTAGTTCCTCCTAGCCAAAAAGAAGTTCTCACAATCAGATGTGGATTCGGAAGTCATACGTGCGTAACAACCCATCAACCAGCATTTGAACAGGTATTCCTCCAATTCCCATTACCCTATTTGTTTCATCAATACTTCAAAGAAATGATCTAGAATAAGGTGAAACACACACACACACACACACACACACACACACACACACACACACACACACACACACACATATATATATTTATATATATGTATGTATTTATGTATGTATGTATGTATGTATGTATGTATGTATGTATGTATGTATTCTTTTACTCAAGTAGATACAACTACCATTCTAACCATTTTGCTAAAATAGGGTAAATATCCACATGCCCATTTGGGCAAATGCTACATTAATGAAATAAGAAAAATAAATAACCATATTGTAACCCTAGAGGATGGTGAAAATAAAACTAAAAAATGAAAGAAATGATGTGCGTCCTTCTTGAGCTTGAGATGGTCTCTCATGGCTTCCTCATCCTCCTCCACCAATCTAAAAAACAAAACAAAGAAATAATAAGCCAAACAAAGAGAAAGAAGTCTTTCATAATCAAACTTAGGGTTAGTGGAATCCCTTAATCTTGTGGCCCTAAATTAATCCATCTAATGGATGAGATTCACTCCTACAAAAAGTAGATGGACGAGATAAATTTAAATTTAAAATGCATGGATTGACTTTTTAGGGGCCACTTTAGTTGTGTAAGGGGTGGGATTTTTTTTCTAACCCTTGTGATAAATTAAGGACCTCGTTAATTTTTTTAATCCTTCTCACCTTGTGGGATTTATATAACTTTAGTATTTAATTGAATAGACCCCTTTATCCTTGGGATTAATTTGTGCAAGTTTTACTATAGTGGAATTTAAATGTTTATCGAATCACATTTAAGGGGAAACCTAAACCATGCCTTAGACTAACTAATTTTATTAAAAGGTATTGAGAGTTTTATTATTTTATTATAATGGGGATTAAAAAGTAAATTTATATTATTAATTTAAAGTAACTTAGAAACAAGAATGTGACAACTATTAATTTGAAACCCTTTTTGAGAGCATGTTTTTCAAAAAAAAATTATTCCATAATTTTTCTAGCTTGCCCTAGGTTGTTCTTGGGTTCAATGCGGGCTATTTTAGTGGGTGTTACAGAGGATCCCAGTATTATGTTACATTTGATGTTTATGAAACTTTTAAAAGATGGAAAGCCCTTGTTGAGAACAAATCAAATTCAAAGTTAAAGTGCCTTAGATCTGACAATCGTGGTGAATCCTGTAGAAATAATTTCAATTATTATTGTTCAATGAATGGGATACGTAGAGAAAGAACAGTTCCAAGAACACCACAGGAGAATGGTGTTTTTGAAATAATGAACAGGACAATCATGGAACATGCTAGAATTATGGGGATACATTCTTGATTGCCCTTGCAGTTTTTGGCAGAAGCAGTTGATAAAACGATTTATTTGATTAACTATGGGCCTTCAAGTTCAATAGATGGAGGAATACCAGAGGAATCTTAGACCAAAAAAAGGTAGATATTTATTTTATTAAAGTTTATGGTTCATAAGATTTTGTGCATATTGATAAGAAAAATAGGAAAGAGTTGGATGCAAAATAAAAAATATGCACTTTCATTGGTTATGGATCTGATGATTTTGGATTCCATTTTTAGGATTTATATAATTCTAAAATTAGTAGGATTCGTGACATTGAATGGAATGAAAATAAAATAGACAGGGATCAAATTTTGGTACCGAATGTTGAACCAGTTGAGAAGTTTGTGAATGAAAATGAACTGTCAAATTTAAAACTAATACCGATAGGGTTATACAGTAACTAATGTCAGTTGACCCCTTAGTGACGTCAATCATTAGAACTGGTATCGGTTATATAATATTCTAAGTGGCATCGGTTAGCAGTCTAATGTTGGTTATAGGTGATTGGCATCAGTCACTGGAAGATTTGGATACAAATGTCGAGGGGGTCCAGAATGAGCCTCCGGTACCCCAAACTCCTATGAGAAGGTCACAAAGGGTAATTAAACCTCTTAAAATATTTACACCTTTTTTAATTTATTATTGACTGATAATGGTGAACCAGAGAGTTTTGAATAAGCAATGTAGGATGAGACCCACGTCTAGTGGGAGCATGGAATTGATGAGGAGATGGAATCCTTGGAATAGAATGAGAATCAAGATTTTTGTAAGTTGCCAGTAGGTAAGAGGAAATTATAGAACAAGTGAGTTTAGAGGATCAAGGAATAAGAGGGTTGACAAAAAAGGTACAAGGCAAGGCTTGTAGTAAAGGGATTTGCACAGAAAGTAGGTATTGACTTTGGTGAAATATTTTCTCCTATTGTTAAGATGAATTCTATTCGTACTGTATTGAGTTTAGTTACAACATGTGATTCGCATTTAGAGAAACTATATGTGAAAATGAATTTTCTTCATGGTGACTTAGATGAAGAGATTTATATGCAGCAACCGCTTGGGTATGAAGTCAAGGGTAAGGAGAAATTAGTGTGCAGGTTGAAAAAGAGCCTATATGGGCTCAAGCAAGCTCCAAGGAAATGGTACATGAGGTTTGATATTTTTATGCATGAACATGGTTACTCGAGATGTGAATCTAACCATTGTGTATATTTGAAGAAGATTGAAATGGGAGCTATATTATTTTGTTATTGTATGTGGATGATATGTTTATTGTAGGATCTAGTATGCACATCAAGACATTGGTGAGCTTAAGGGAAATCTAGCTCACACATTTGCTATGAAGGATTTAAGAGCTGCAAAAACAATCCCTGGTATGTAAATACACAGAGACATGAAGAATAAGAAATTGTATTTGTCTCAGGAGGATTATATCTACAGGGTGTTAGAAAGGTTCAAGATGCAGAATGTAAAACTTGTTAGTACACCTATGGCTAGACACTTCAAATTGAGCAAAGATCAATGTCCATCATAACATGGGGAGGTAAAATACATGACACAAGTGTCATATGCTTCAACAGTTGGGAGTTTCATGTATGTTATGGTTTGTACCAGACCAGCCATTGCACAAGCAGTGGGAGTTGTGAGTAGATATATGGTCAATCTAGGTAGGGAGAATTGGAAAGCAGTCCAATGGATAATAAGGTATTTGAAAGGGACATCTAGCATGCAGTTATGCTATGAAGGATCAGATATTTCCATATGTGTCTATGTTGATTCAGATATTGTTGGAGATCTAGATGGTATGAGGAACATAACTGGATATATTTTCATAGTCCGTGGGATGGAAGGTAGTTGGATTTCAAGATTTCATAAGGTTATGGTTTTGTCTACTATAGAGTCAGAGTATGTTGCAGCTACAAAGGATAGTAAGGAGATTATATGGATGACTATGTTCATGAAAGTGTTGGGAAAGGAGAAAGATGATTGCAAAATGTTTAGTGACAGTCAGAGCACAATTCATTTGGCAAATAACTCAACATGTCAATGAATAACGAAACACATTCAATTGAGGTATAACTTTATACGACAGATATTGGAGGATGGGTTATGAGTGAAAACCCTACATATATGCTAACAAAGCCATTAACAAAGGAGAAGCTGGAGCTACACTCCACTTCCGTTGATCTTTGAGTTTGAGACTTGAAGATAAAGAAACAAAGCTAAGGAAGGATCCAAGAATGACGTTGTACAGGTATAGTGTAGAAATTAATCTCTAAGAGGGAGATTGTTGAGTTTTAGAGCTCAATTACTTCGGATTAGCATGTAATATGAAACTTGCTGGAAAAAATAGTAACCGGCATCAGTTATGGAAGGACTGACATCGGTCACCTATGATTGACATCGGTCAAGAAAGGAGGAATCAACATCGATTAGGGATAGCCGGCGTCGGTTACCTGTGTGTGAGTGTTTTAATTAACTCACGGAAATTAGATCTAGTTTGTATACACCTATATAAGCATGAAAGATAGGGTTTAGAACAAAATAATTAAGAAGAACGTGTAAACGTTGATGATTATTGTGAGAAAAATTGTGATAGAGAGAGAATTCTTGGTGAAGAAGCAAAATCTTGAGAGTAAGACAATACTATACATCTGAGAGGTGTGGAAGATTGTAAATCTTTATTGTATATCTTGTGAAAGCTTTGGATAATAGATTGGCTTGTTTCTTGATGGATGTAGCCTACATTGGGTGAACCACGTTAAATTTGGTGTTGATTTATATCTCTTGTTATGTATATTTCTTCTGGTAGAATATCCACTTTTATTTGCATGTATTCTTAGATCTGATGTATTATTTTTACAACTGGTGTCCTAACCCCAACAATATTGGGTCTATTCATCCTTTGTTTTTAGTAGTCAAGTCACCATATTATGTTCTTTGTCGATGCCAACTAGGTGAAATCAAAAACTCATGTTTGATTAAAATATAATGATATAAGTAAGTGTATCATGAATTGAATGGTTCTGCAATAAACCCTACAAGTCTATTAATTCCCTCAAGTACCAAATCAACACTATAACTCATTATCTTTGCAAAACATAAATGAATAAATGTATTAGTATATCTAATTTATTCATTATAATTGTATCATAAATTAAATGCTTAATGCACTCAAGAAGCAACTAAACAATATAACTCATTATCTATACAAACATCAAGTGAATACATGCATTAGTATATCCTCTTTTATATTTAATAGAATAATTACTCGACATTTGATGGATTAGAGTTTCTAATGTCATATATAGATAAAAGTGGCCCAGTTGCAATGGAAGGCTTCATAATCAAAATATTCACCAAATTTGAGAAAAATATATACCAATGAAGTTTCATCTTGATATATAATCATAGTACATAATATTATAAGGCTACTACATTAAAAATACAAGTAATTAAGCCTTACTTGGAATGGCCGTTACATTTTATTTATGAAACACATAAGAATGATCCTTGAATAATGAAAGAAACTACATAGTTCATCTTTTCTGACACTATATGTCAAATTTATTGATTGATGTGTTTATTGAGAGAACATATGTACTTGAGAATTTTAGGAATATTGATCTAGTGTTCACTTGTAATATCTTGTAACATTATTTTAATACTACATATAAAAAAATCATTATAATTTTTCAGTGCTTATAGATATGGTTAGCTATTGTGAAATGTTGTTATATCAACCTCCTTTATCATATGATATTTTTAATCCTATTTATATATTATGTGTTATCTATTTATATATTTGATTTGTATTTCTCACAATCAGTATTAGAGTGAGGAGGATCAAAACAAAAGTCTATAATGTATTTTTTTACTACCCACTTTGATGTGTGTATGAGGGTCTTTTTTTAACTATCAATAGTATAAAATTTTTGGTGCATTGTTTTTCATAATCTACAATTTGACCCTATGTATGGTGGTGTCCAATTTTAGAGTTGTATTAGTGAATTCCTTCATTCATTCACTTAAATTGGCTTCACCATTTAGCTAGATCAAATTGAATTTTGTTTCGGATTTACTTTGAAATATTCACACATGGATGTTCTTTCCAATCACCATAATATGAAATTCATTTATAAAATTCTACAATTTTAAATTATTTCATGCACTTACTAGGCATGTAGCATATGTGTAGATCAAGATATTAATGAATATAATCCATGATGATTTGAATACGTGGTTTTTTTCTTCTTCTAATCATTTAACTGTTTCCCATCAAACCAACAAATATAAATATCAAATAATAATAGGAAAATAAAATGTACCATAAAAAGTAGTACTTGGTATAATTACGCAGGAGGCATTTTTCTATTTAATTGCAACCTGCTGACACCATCTGAACACAAACGGTTAGGATGTGAAGTGTCATTAAAGTACAGTTTCATCGCAACTGTTTAAAATTTTGGCCACTGGTTCACCTGACATGCCTCATCTCGCTTTACCGAACATGGCCTCTGTGGTAGAGCATCTGCATTTCATTTGGTTTTAAGCTTTATCATCACTATTTTAGGCCCACCTAGGGACTTCCCGAGCAATTTAATTTTTCATCTCCGTAAACTCGTATACCAATTTTCAGTCACGGATGAGCTGCCAACACCGCCTCCCATAATGGATGTTTCACCATAATGGAATGCTTCAAAAGGGGACTTGATTGCAGATCTCTAGACAACGTTGGAGGTCACTGTATTCCTCTTCTTATGGGTGAGCAAAGCGACCTTTATTTTTCTGTGTTAGATCTCTGTCGGATCGCGTTTAGATCAACATGCTTGAAGTTTCAAACTTTTCCATTAATATATACCTGCAGATTATTTTGTTCACGAAGTTTATGACCACCATCAGTGAGAAATTAGCTGCTTCAATTTAGAGTACGTACATCCTTTGCAAATGTCTGAAAATGTGGAAGCATGAAACTTGTTTGACAAAATGACTGAAACATTTGTGGTCTGATAAATTGCAATTATTATGGGATATGTAAATAATGGGTTTTTTAGATGAAACGATAGTGGATAAATTTTTTTCCCATCATATATGTGAATTCCTGCTATGGTTTTGGTCATTGAATGGACACATTGTATCTATCAATGTGGATTATTTTTTAATGCCATTTATTCCAACCGCTGGGAATTGCAACTCTTCCATCAACACGCTGGTTAAGTAATTGATAGTAAAATGGATTTACATTCCTTGTTGAAGACTTCTGAAGACACCGAGTTGAGATTCAATCTTGTTTTTTACTTGACATTCAAACTCGAGACTACCTCCCATGTAATCTTTGGCTCTGCCCACAAATCTTTCAAAGTGACGGCCAACTATGAGTATGATAAGACACATATTCTCAGTTTGTCCAGCCCAGGATCCGCTTGTTCACTAACCAGTAAATAATTGAACAAAGTACACAACTCTCACCACCAAAAACAATGGTACATGCTTGGTTATTACATCGTCTCTCATGATCTTTCTGATTTCATCGATGCATGTAGATATTATTTTCCTTTCTCGCAAAGTTTAGACAGTGCGAACAACAAATGTGTTTACAAATCCAATTGGAGGTAAAGATTTATGTCAAATTAAATCCAATCCAATTAAAAAACTTGAACACTTTGACTTCATAGTGACTGTGAACACTCTTGATTTGTTTTACATGTACCAACAAACTTGCACTTTTCTCTGTTATCTCATCATATACCTCCAAACTTGCATTTTTTTGTGATTTCATACATAGTGAATCTATGTTACATGTACGTAAATGTTTGGAATTTGTGTCTAGGAGAAAATGAAAATGCTAAAGTTAGGTTCTTATCCAGCTAGCCCTCCCCAATTCACAACCTACATCATCATAACCAAGAAAACAAATCTCAAACAAGTACAAAGCAACACGATACATTAATCAAATTATAATCTTTAAAACAACTAACTAAAACATTCCCTATTTATAACCTTGGATGAGCTACATCATTAGAATATTTAAGTGCGCACATAGAAAAATATTTTCCCTCTTTTCCCAATGCTGCAAACATTAATTACATCAAATGGGAGTCTTCATGGTCTTAATTATCTTCTTCTTAAATTTACAATTTTCTATATACATTTAATTATTTTATTTGATATAGAGAGAATCCAAGCTTAGGATATGTCAACCTCCATTGCAGTTTTAGTGGTAGACAACAAAAAGTCATGCCTAAGCCTAAAAACTACTTTAGTGTATTTGGTCACTGGTTCAAATCACGCACTAGTTATTGTGCAATATTCACCATCACCATATGTTCGCTAAGATGTCTCCTAATCTGATGGATGCATAAGCCATTAGTAATTTAGTAGAGATACAAATAAATGCGATAGTAGAGCTGTATAACGTCTTTACTTTGAAATCAAGTTTGGAAAGCACTATATTTGGTTAGCTTATTGCTGAAGTTTGCGTATCCCTATATTTGGGTAGTTTATGGCTTAATTATTTCACAGCTCCCCTCTAATTTCATTCTCTAGAATATGCTTTATTCAAATATATATAATGCGAACAATCAATTTCGGATTTACATATAATATCTGCAAATACACTCTACTTTACATAATATCTTCAAATACAATCTATAGATAAGACTAAATTTGTTTCTCAAATTTTTGTTAACAGGAATTTTTAATTCGGCGTAGTTTCTCTTTGTGATTATTTATACTTTAGATTGTTTTAATATCATTTTTTTTATAATAAATATGATACTTTCTTTTTCATGTGACCTCATGAAGTTTAATGAACTCGTATGAGTTGTGTTATAATCTTGTTTGTTTTTTTGTTTTTTTTTTCAAAAATGTTTCTTATTTTGAATGGAATGTAAATATTTGAAATGCTATTTTTAATCGCAAAAATATATATGAAGCTAAAAAATGGAGGCATAAAATATGTAGAATTGTTAAACCATAATCTAATGTAAACTAACAATTATATGTGTACAATGTAATGTGAATTTTTCCTAGGGGTGGGTCTACAGGCCGCAGGGACAAATTTTTCCCGGAGGAGGAGGATTCGGGTCGTTGGGGCAAGGGAGGAAATATATTTCCAGACATGGACCAGCGGAGCAGGTGAGAAGTTTTGGAAATTTTCCCACATGGGGCGAAAAACTACCTTTTCACCCGCGCACCCGCAAGTCCGCAAGACCGCAAGGGACATGTGGCGCCTCCTAATCCAATGCAAAGAAAGAGGGGTGGTGGGGATAAAAGAAATTTATCACCCCGAAGGGCGAAAAGGGTAAAATTCACTCACACCTCCACTGACGAGAGAAGATGTCACGTGTTAGCCAACCATTGGCAGCGGGTTGGCAGGCCGGCGTGGATATTTTAGAAATTTTGCGCAAAAAATTTTGGAAACGTTAAGGCTAAAAAAAAGGATCCACTCCTCTGTCGATGCCTCGTGAAGCCACGTGGCAGCACCTGATTGGCTGCGGACCAGCAGGGCTACGGGGGAAACTTACAAATTTTTCCAAATTTATTTTTGAAACTGCGAAAGGTTAAAATCAAACCCAACGTTCACCGGCGCCCAACGAAACCACATGTCGATCAAGGATTAGCTGCGTGGTGGGGGGGACGTGGAGAAAAAATTGCCAAAAAAAATTTTTGGAGTTAGATCATTTTTAGACAAAATGAAGGCTTATGGGTCAGCGAAGCGGCAGAAAAATTCATGACTTTATACTTTTTTGGCAAGAAGCAAAAAATGAAAGTTTTAGCCCGCGAGTCCACCCAAGAATATTTTATTCATTTAAATTTGACAGTTAGATTATTTTTGAAACCAAACAAAGTAAAAACTTTAGAAGGCCATAAATTTTGATAGGGAACTCGGGTTTTGGCAAACGAGGACTTTTTAAAAAGATCTGGATGTCCTCTTTGCACATAAACCTTAAGAATTTTATTTGGATAAAATTTGCAAGGGCAATTTTGAGAAAACGTCTTTCTGTCAGTTAGAAGTGAACTGGTATTTTTAACTTATCAATTTTGATCAAATTTGCCATTAATCCTTCTTCATCTTGCCAAACAGGCATGAAGGATTTTACTTGGAAAATTTTAGGATAGATTGCAAAGTTAAAATTTTCTTGATTGGTTTACATTCAAAAATTACCAATGTTTATACAGCAGAAAACCTGAAATTTCACCTTTACTTGATTTGAAAGATTCTTTAAAAATTTCTGCAGTGTTTTAGTTTAGTTTGGGGATCATTTTGATCTCATTAAGTCCAAATGAATATTTCTGTAGTACACACTTCCTGTTGACACCTTTTTGACACTAATCATGATACTAATGATTATATTATGGACATGATTATGGACCTTATTATAGTATGATGTTAGATGTTAGATCATGGATTATTGTTGACTTGATTCAATTATGACGCATGATGAATATTAGAGACATTTTGGATATTGATGATGATATACTGTTTGACATGGTTATATTATGGATGTTGTGCAGACTTGTGATATTTGGATATTGTGAGTAGACCTAGAAATGGAAATTATTCGATGATGATATAGTTGTTGATAAAACCATAAATGATATTTTTAAATTGCTTTGATGTTGTGATTCATACATCTAAATGATTTTGGGAATTATATTTATATTATTTTGGATGTTCTGATATGGCCACAAGGCTGAAGGAGGTATTTGTGTTTTTTAGGTTAAAATATCACAACAAACTTTGGGGGATTGGAGAACAACCACATTGGAATTCTGGATGAATTCAACAAGGTCACCATGACAACTAGTATTTGTTTGTGTGTGTTAGGGATTCCCATGGGAGGGGATCACATTTAATTGTGACCAAGGGGTTTTATGTATTCCTTTTATTTTGGTTCCTTTATTTATGTTTGCATGTGTTTATTTTGTGGTGCTTTTACCCCTTTCATTATTCATTAAATGGTGTGTAAATATTGTGAGTAATCATGTTATTAATTTAGTTAATTAAAACATGTCATAAGAAAGTACTTAATAGAGTTGTTGGCCATGATTAAAGATGTGTAAGTTAAGTTTTAAGTGTGAAACACTCCACCTTCTTGGGAATTCGAAATTGTCCTTGGAGGCTGATTTTTTAGGCTCGTGGGACATGTTAATTTTGTCCCATACCTCTTAAATTTAATTACCAACCATACCTACAGTTAGGGAGTTGAGAATAGACTTTTGTGATTTTTTTAGAAGACAACCTGTAGGTTTTAATTACACTTTTCTTACATGATTTAATTTTAGTCCTTTGGGGTGTGGGTTGGATTTGAGTGTGTAAGTAAATTGTTATATTATTCACCCACCTAGTTATTGTGCATTGGAGAATGAAGTTTACTTTTGGGTTGGGGTTGAAGAGATGTGATATGGCATCCTACGTGGATCTTCCTCATTCTCTTCCCTTCCCTCTTTTATAAAATTTGAATGGCTTGTCTTGTTTTGGGGTTGCTTCACTTTGGAGACTTCATTTTCTTAGGAAAATTATTTTGTTGTTTTGCAACTCTTGCTTGAAGAAGTTCTGGGAATATTGTTGCATGCTTGTACTTGGTTATTTTTGGATTGCTTGCATTGGGATAAACCTTGTTTTTTTGGAACTCAGAACAAATCAATCATGGCGAGGTAGGATCTTGACTCTTGAAATGATCTTCTTTTATGAATGTAAGTGTTAATATATGAATGTTTTGGCTTGTGTTCTTATTGTGATTATGTTACTTGTGTGGTTGTGGAATCCTGTTGTTGCCATGAGTTGGATCATGTCTTTTATTGGATTATGGTTGGGGCTCGGGGGCCAATGAAGAAGGATGACTTCTCCTCTTCATTGGATGTCTTGGTTGGGTGGAGAGCATTTCCTTTCCCCTACTCTTATTGTGATCAAATTGGAAGAATGAGAAATCTGCATGTTGATGTTCTAGAGCTGAGATATAGATAGTTTGATAGTCCCTTGTGAAATGAAATCTTATTGTAGCCCCTTTCCCACTTGAAGTGGATGATCTGTGTATTCATTATCATGGAAAGATACTATGTATTGGCAATGAAAGTGGAAATTTAAAATGTAAATGAGTTACAATCTGTATTCTGTGTTGGAAAGAATGAGAAAGAATGATATGTGTTTTGTATGTTGTATTTTGAAATCAAATGGAAAGGAGGTTGTAAGAGTTTTGTTTGAATTAATGGGAGTGTTTGCCTTATTCATATGATATTCTTTCCCTTGGAAATTTGTACTTAACAAGCTCTATGAAATCCCTATTTGGAAAGTGGAAAAGTGAAGCACGTGAAAAGAAAATGTATTATTCTATCTTTAATATAATATATGCTTTTGGAAAGAATAAAATAAGGAAGTTGTAAATTTGTCTTTTGGAATAGATAAAGGATTGCATAATCTTGCTGAAATTGTATCATTGTGTTAAATTTAATCATTTCGATGTGAGATGTAATCTTTGTTTGAAAGGAAGTGTAATATTCTGTTTCTTTGAAATATGTGAAATTTAGAAATCAGAGATGTATTTTAGTTTTGAATAGTTGGATTGAATCAAATAAATGCATTAGATTAGGTTTGGATCGCATTATAATCCTTAGAAGAAGACAATGGCAAATAGACCTTTTAAAAAAAAAATTGAACTTTGTCTTGTATTTCAAATTGACAATTATTTAATCCCAAATGCTCAGACCGAATCTGCAACAAAGGAATAAAAAATGAAACATTAATTTGGGCATAATAAGATCTAATCGAATTCATCTAGATATTAACACTTAAGGAAATTCTTATAAAAACCTAGCAAAATCGGGCTTAACTGTTTTGCAGTCGTGTTGCTGTCAAGAAATGTAAATGTTCAAATTGAAAATCAATCAGACAAAATGAATCTTGAAATCTCTTTTAAATACACCTAAGAACATTTTTCCATGTCTATTTGACATGTTGAGAGAGAGACAAGAACAAATTGAACAAATTTAACAAGTTAAAATTTATCAGTTTGCATTATAAAATCCTACATAACGTTTTCACAAAATTGACCAGTTAAAATTTATCAAAATCAAATGTTAATGATCTCTGTGTAAAGAGGACGTTGAGGGGTTTTCAGATGGTCCTCTTTTTCTCAAAACTGAGCCCTCTATCAAAATTTACGGCCTTCTGAAGTTTTTACTTCACTTGGCGTCAAAAAAAAATTTACGGAAAAATTTCCTTGGTGGGCCTGCGGGCCCGAATTTTTCCTTTAGAACTTCAGAAAATTTCAAGGAAAATTTTCCTAATTTTCCCCGCCGACCCGTAGCAAATTAGAGGTTGCCACATGGCACCACAAGGTGTCAGAGGAGGGGCAGACCCATTTTTAAGCTTAGCTCTCCCGGAAAATTTTGAGAAAATTTTCCAAATTTTCCCCACCTCCCCGGGTGGCCGCAACCAATTAGGTGATACCACGTGGCATCGCGAGGCAGCAGCGGTGGAGCAGGTCCAAATTTTCCAAATTTTGGAATTTTTTTTGAAAATTTTCCAAATTTTCCCATGCCGCTCGCCGACCTGCAGCCAATCAGGAGCCACCACGTGACATCACAAGGTGCTGACAGAGCCACGAGTGAATGCTACCATCTTAACACATTTGGGTGTTAATCTAATTTTCTCCCTGCCACCCCTGCCTTCCCTACGTTGGCTTAGGAGACACCACATGTCCCTTGTGGACTTGCAGGAGTGCAGGCTCAAAGTTGACTTTCGCCTCATGCGAGAATATTTTTCAAAATGTCTTCCACTGCCCCGCTCTCCCCGCGCTGACTTGGGAGGTGCCACGTTTCCCTAGTGGACTTGTGGACCTACGAGTGTGCGGCCGGAAATTTTTTTTCTTACCTCTTATGGGAAAATTTCCAAAAGTCTCTACGTGGCCCGTTGACACTCTCTTGGGGTAAATTTGCACCCCTGGGCCCGCAGGCCCGCTCTTGGGGAAAATTTTCACCCCAAGGCCCACTGTCCTATAACTTCAAAAATATGAGTTAGGAGGACTTCTTTATTTCAATGGAAAGGTGAGAAAATTTCCTATCTAATGACAATAATTTAGGGAAATTTTGAATATGCTAAGTTTGATAAAAATCAAGTTGAATCTTTAAGACTTTTAGTGAGTGGGTATGGTGAGGAATTACCCTCCGAACCTTATTGTACCTTATAACCCTAAATTCTGAACCTTATGACCTCTAATAATTGTTAATAAAAGAAAATCATGTTCTAGTGAATTAGAATTGTTTTGGAACTTGTTAGTGAAAGTTTTTGCCTTGTAATCTGGTTGTAGACTCTTTTAAACCAAAAAAATAATTTTTCCATAATTTTTCCTAATTAATCCTAGGTTGTTCTTAGGTCTCAAGTGGGTTGTTTTAGCAAGCGTTACACTTGGTATTAGAGCAGTGGTTCAAAATCTTGGGCCATTACGCACACTATAAACTTGAGACATGAACCTTAAACCCAACACACATTTAAAACTAGAAAACAATTTAGTTTAGAAATTACATATTTTAGTAAACATGGAAACTGAATAAAACTTAGAAAGGTGAACTAACTCTCGCCTTAGTCTGTGTAGGAGGCGCAAATGGGATGAGAGGTATTTTAACATATACCTAGACTTACCACCACCAGATCATGTTGTAGCAGCCATCCTACCCCAAATTTTACAGAATCTTTAGGATGTTAATGTCGCTCTACGCGGAGGATCAGTAGGAGGGCATACAGCTAGACATGATAGAGTTCCTTCCATTGAGGGTCATGTATCACCTCAAGCCAGCGAGGATCATGGAGGAGAGAACTCCCATGCAGATTCAGATACATTAAAGTCACAACAAAGGGGACATGGTGATCACGTTTAAGGACATAGAGAGAGGTCTCAGAGCCCTAGGCTTAGGGATGAGCATACAGAGAGACCTAGAGGCCATCAGACCATAGTTGTAGATCACATTAGGGAGACCCTAAAACTTTGGCCATCCTATTATTGTGGTGACATAGGTGGATTTTAGGTAGAGGTCTAGTTAGTGAGCTTGAGCGGGTGCTTCAAATTGTTTCCTTGTTCTAACAACACAAAAGGTCGTGTTGCGATCCCTGCTGATAGATGAGCTGGTGTCTGGTGGCACATAGAGGATCAGAAGCTCCATGTTGATTCTTAGACAGTTACCTTGGAGCTCTTTGAGGAGCATTTATGGATAAGATATTTGTCACAAGAGGTTTCATACAAACAACAGAGAGATGAGTTCCATGACCTCCAACAGGCATCTCTCACATTGGCTTGAGTATGAGAGTAGATTTCTGGGTCTACTCCAGAATGTTGGTTATATGTTAGGATGAGATGTGTAGATTTCATAGGTTCATCCGGGGCCTGAATCTAGACATTGGAGGGTGCAGTGGCAGATCCGTGTCCACAGACTTAGTTGTGAGGCCATCAAGAAAGCCTATATAATAGAGGAGACTTGGGGAAAGACCCAACAGACTAGAGACTGAATACGTAGCCACATACAAAAGATGTAAGACAATAGATCGAGGGGGTCAGTACCACTTCCTCATGGTGGACAGGGTTCAACACAGTCCTCTTTTAGACCATAATAGCAGTCCCGCCCACCTTATATGCCTCCACAGAGATTTTATGCACAGAGAGGTTGGTATATGGGGTCTCCTCCTAGGGGTCCCAATAGGACACAGGGTTACCAGAGAGCTCACTCAATAGGAGTTTTCCATCAGAGACTAAGGGATTTTATGCATTCCTTTTATTTTGGTCCCTTTGTTTATGTTTGCATGTATTTATTTTGTGGTGCTTTTACCCCTTTCATTATTCATTAAATGGTGTGTAAAATATGTGAGTAATCATGTTGTTAAGTAGTTAATTAAACATGTTCATAAGAAGTAATTAATAGAGTTTGTTTGGGCCATGATTAAAGATGTGTAAATTATGTGTACTTAACTTTTGAGTGTGAAAAACACTCCACCTTCGTGGAAATTCAAATTGTCCTTAGAGGCTGAATTTTGGAGGGATTTTGGGACAATTTAAACTTGTCCCCTACCTCTTAAATTTAATTACCAACCATACCTACGGTGGGGATTTGAGATTTGACTTTTTGTGATGTTTTTTTTAGAAGGAAATTGTAGGTTTTAATTGAACTTTTCTTACATTATTTAGTTTTAGTCCTTTGGGGTGTGGGTTGGATTTGAGTGTGTAAGTAAATTGTCATATTATTAACCACCTAGTTATTATGCATTGGATATGAAGTTGAATTTTGGGGTTGGGGTTGACAGAGATGTGATATGGCAACCTACGTGGATTTTCCTCAATCTCTTCCCTTCCCACTTCTATAAAATTTGAATGGCTTGCCTTGTTTTGGGGTTGCTTCACTTTGGAGACTTCATTTTCTTGGGGAAATTCTTATGTTGTTTTAGATATCTTTCTTGAAGAAGTTTTGGGAAGATTGTTCCATGTTTGTGCTTGGCTATTTTTAGATTTCTTGCATTGGGATAAATCTTCTTGTTTTAGAACTTGAAACAACTCCATCATGGAGAGGTAGGACTTGACTCTTGAAATGCCTTCTTTTATGAATGATAGTGTTTAATGTATGAATGTTTTGGCATGGTTGTGGCTTGTTGAGTAGATGTCCTAGGAATGATGTAGGAAAGACCTATGGGGTTATTTTGTGGGAGGCACAAGTTGTTTTTAGGGAGGTTAAGAGTGGAGGGAGTTTAGGATTTGGGTTCCACCTTACAAATAAATAGCTTGCATTTCTTTACTCGTTATAAGGTGTCATAAGAGGTTGGTGAGGCATAAGGAAATGTGAGGAATAAAAGGTACTTGGGGGAGGCATAAGGGCAAGTCAGGGATTTGAAATGATATATATATATATATATATATATATATATATATATACATATTTTGGTGGTTTGTTCTCAGGTGGTGATACCCATTTTCCCTTTTGGGGGGCATAAACAACATCCCCCATAGTTTCTTGCTCCTTTGGCTTGCTTGAGGAAGCCTTAGTATTGTTTGTCATGTTTTAATGTAGTTGTAGAACTACATTCTATTTTGGACTGTGTTCTTATTATGATTATGTTGCTTATGTGGTTGTGGAAGCCTGTTATGCATGAGTTGGATCACATATTTTATTGTATTGTGGGTTAGGGCGCGGGGGGAAATGAAGAAGGATGGCTTCTCCTCTTCATTGGATGTCTTGGTTGGGTAGAGAGTGTTTCCTTTCCCCTACTCTTGTTGTGATCAAATTTGAAGAATGAGAAATCTACATGTTGATGTTCTAAAGCTGAGATATAGATAGTTTAACAGTCCCTTGTGAAATGAAATCTTATTGTAGCCCCTTTCCCACTTGAAGTGGATGATCTGTGTATTCATTATCAAGGAAAGATACTATGTATTGGTAATGAAAGTTGAAATTTGAAATGTAAACGAGTTATACTCTGTATTCTGTGTTGGAAAGAATGAGAAAGAATGATACGTGTTTTGTATGTTGTATTTTGAAATCAAATGCAAAGGAGGTTGTAAGAGTTTCATTTGAATTAATGGAAGTGTTTGCCTTGTTTATATAGAATTCTTTCCATTGGAAATTTATCCTTAACAAGCTCTATGAAATCCCTGTTTTGGAAAGTTGGAAAAGTGAAACACGGGAAAAGAAAATGGTTATTCATTCATGTATATAATATATGTTTTTTGAAAGAATAAAATAAGGAATTTGTAAAGTTTTCTTTTGGAATAGATAAAGGATTGCATAATCTTCCTCATATTTTATCATTGGGTTGAATTTAAACCAATTAGATGCAAGCTGTAATCTCTGTTTGAAAGGAAGTGTAATACTCGGTTTCTTTGAAATATGTGAAATTTAGAAATTGGATATGTATCATACTTTTGAATAGTTGGATTGAATCAAATAAATGCATTAGATTAGGTTTGGAGCTCTTTATAATCCTTGGAAGAGACAATGGCAAATAGCCTTTTAAAAAAAAAATTGAACTTTGTCTTGTATTTCAAAATTGATAATTCTTTAATCCTCAAATGGCTCAGACCGAATCTGCAACAAAGGAATAAAAATGAAACCTTAATTTGGAATAATAGATCTAATCAAATTCATCTAGTGATTAAAACTTAAGGAAATTCTTATAAACACTAGCGAAATCGGACTCAACTGTTTTATATATCATGCTTGTCAAAAATTAAATTGATCACATTAACAAATCCATTCAACAA